>VMOF01000001.1:27249192-27759192 GCA_011764245.1 Trialeurodes vaporariorum | reverse complement strand
CTTTCTTTCAAATAAACATTCACTCCTATGTGACCACTAAAGTACCCGATACTCCACTGGTCACATATATATTTTTTCTTTTCCCATTCCCTCACGTTCGTTATCATTCGTTTCAGTCTCACATCGATCTCTCTTTTGTCCTTGTCATTTCTCCTTACACTCATATATTCTTTCTGCCATCCTTCCCATTCTCGCTCTTCTATCAATTTTTTGAAGGTACGTACTTTCTCTTTTACCTCTTTCTCACTCATTCCCTCTCCATTCAATCTGCACCTCAGAACATCCACTTCCTTCCTTATTCTTACATACCTTTCAATGGGTAGTTGCCCAGTTAGCACACACAACGCACTCCAGGACACTGTTTGGTACGCGCAGGTTGCCGCGATAAGTGCGGTTCTCTGCGCTGCCCTGAGTGTTCTCTTTATATGGGATTGCTCCACCCTACCACCCCACACGGCAGCACCGTATGTGATGATAGGGAGGAACACCCCAACATAAATAATGCGCATCACTCTCCAACCCACTCCCCAGTTGCTTCTGTTCACTCTTCTCATGCTTTGCGTTATTACTTTGGACTTTCCACTCGCAACTTTAACGTGGTCAGTGAACAGCCAGGTCTCGTCTAGCTTGACCCCTAGGTAGGTAACTTGTTTAACTACTTTTACAGTGTCCTCACCAATTTTTACAGTAGGTCGCCACTTCGTTTCTTTCTCTATGCAACCTTTGTCCTGATATTTGGCTCCTTTTAACAATATGCCATTGGTTTTGTTCACAGCCACCTTTAACTTCGCTCTAACACACCAATCATCCAAATCCTTCAGCATTTCATTCACTCTTTTTTCCAGTGGTTTTTGGAAGTTTCCTTCTACAAGGATAACCACATCATCCGCATACGCAACCACATTCACTCCTTCACCAAACTCTTTGTCCAACCATTCGTGTAAAAGAATGTTCCACAGGGTCGGTCCAAGAACCGATCCCTGTGGGCATCCCTTCTCCACCTCCCACACTAACTCTCCTTCATACCCCACACTCACTCTTCGTCCGGACATATATTGCCTTACGAAGTTGACAAGGTTATTCGGACACTTCTCATTTCTCATAATTTCAAGTATTAATGGAGGCCACGCGTTGTCGAAGGCACCACTAATGTCTACTAATACTCCGAATACATATTTCTTTTTGCTTTTCTTGGTAATTCTTTCAACTTCTATGAGTGCGTCACAGGTTCCTTTCCTTCTCACAAAACCGAACTGTCTATTCCCTAACATACCACATTCATACATCCATTCTCTCATCTTTCTTACTACTACTTTTTCTAGCAATTTCCCGCAGACTGACAATAGGGTAATGGGCCTGTACGAGCCAACTTCGTCTACCGGTTTTCCGGGCTTTGGTAATATTACAAGTTTCCCCATTTTCCATTTTTCGGGGAAAATTCCCCGCTTTACGCATGCTCTTATTATCCAGGCGACTTCCCTTTTAATAATTGGCCATGCCTCCTTCATCACCTGTACTTCGATGTCGTCGATCCCGGGAGCTTTTCCATTTTTCATTTCATTCAATCCCGCCTCAATCATGCTTTCACTAACATACTCATCATTTTTCCCCTCACTATCGAGGTTAATTTTCTCCCTTAGGTTCCTGTGTTCCTCGTTGTCTTCTGTCTTTACATCTCTGGGGAACATCTTTTCACATAAGGCTTTAAGCGTTTCTTCTCTGCCTATTGTTTCCTCATCGTTTACTTTCACTGTACTCAGTACTTTTTCCATTTTCAATTTTTTGCTTTGCATCTTGTACACAATGCTCCAAGGATCGCTGCTTCCTACTTCTGTGACGAAACTTCGCCAACTTTCTTTCTTTCTTTTCTCAATTTTCTTTTTGAACACTCTTAGTTTTTTCTTGTACTTCGCTTCTTTCCTCTTCTTTTCACTTCTCTGAACTCCTTCTGATATTCTTTCCTGCTTTTACTAACTTCCTTTTGCATTTTAGTAAGTTCTGGGCTCCACCAGCTAACTCCTTTCCTCCCACCCATTTTTTTCCTACCACACACTCTCTCACATACACTCACCAGGCATTCTTCTAATCTTTCAACTCTCTTTTCTATTTCCAAATCATTTTTCTCGACCTCTTTTCTGTTTCCCCATTCACTTTTTAGTTCTTCCCTGAATACCTCCCAGTTGACATCTTTCATCTTGAATCTACTTTTAGCTACTACTTTACTTTTGTTGTCTCTCACTTCTATTGTCATTGCTCTGTGATCGCAGAGGGCTAAATTGTCGGTGACTCTCCAGCTCTCTACCATTCCTACTGCTACTCGGTTTGCCGCTGTTACATCTATATTAGTCTCTCTCCCCCTATATCCTCTGAAGGTTTTGGGTTGTCCTTCTTCATTTAGTATGTACAAGTCTCTTGACATTAACATTTCTTCCAGTTCACCTCCTCTCTCATCAGTGTTCTCACTAAACCACATTTCACTGTTGGCATTCGCATCCATACCTGCTATTATACAGTGGTCCCTATATTTATCCGTCACCCACTCCAACTTTTGTAGCGTCTCTTTCATTTGCCTGTCTTTTTGGCAATACATGGAGAGCAGTGCGAACTTGTGTCTTTTCCATTTTATCTCAGCTCCTGCCACCCATGTGTTCATGCTACCTGCAATTTTTGTGACTTTAGCTTCTTTGTTAAGCACAATAATAGCCGCTTTAGTTTCAGTTTCATTTTCCTGCTGTATGACTGTTGCATCCAGTCCAAAGCTGACCTCTCCTTTATATACATACGGCTCCTGAATGAGCACTACGTCTATCTGGTGTGCAAGGCAGTATTCTCTCAGCTCACCCATTGCCTTTTTGGCTCTACCCGCGTTAATTTGAAGGATCTTCATGTTGTTGGTCCCCAGCCCATTCTCCTCGCCTGGAAATTTAATTCTCTCCAGTACACTGGGCAGTCCTTGGAGAACATCCCGTGATCTGTATTCTTGCTTTTTTCCCGCTTACAATTTACACACATTTTCGTTTTCTTTTTGCAATCCTTCACATCGTGATCTACCCCTCCACATCCGAAACATGTTTTTTTCTCTTCTTTACATGTATTGGCACTATGGCCAAATCTTCCGCACTTATAACACACTCCCACATCGATGTAGTCACTGACCCTACATCTGCTCCAACCCAGGTACGCATATCCACGATCAACCAGAATCTTACGTATCTTTGAGGTAACTCTTATGAGGACTCCCATTGTGGTGTCCTCCTTCTTTTTGCTCACCATTTTTCTAGTAATCTTCATTTCTTTACCCTCTTCTTCGCTAACGTCACAATCATTAAGGTTCCTTTTCATCAATTCATCAATTATTTCCTCATCTTTCGTTTCCTTATCTACGTTGGTAAGTCTGATCGTTGGTTTTTTATCCATTGCTTCTCTTACTTCATATTGGTTCCCCATACCTTCTGTAATTTTCTTTAAAACTTCCTCACTCTCACCACTGACTTCAATGACGCACCCATTAGCCGCTTTCCCTAGTCGGTTCACCTTTATGTCTCCGGGCTTTAGCATTTTCATTGCCTCCTCTTTAACTTTTTCTCCTTCTTCTCCATCTTTTTTAATTAGCACTTTGACAACGGGTCCTCTTTCATTACACTCTTTTAAGCTACTTCTAATGACCGATGCGAACGTCTTCTTCTTCGCTCCTTGTACGGTCCATTCTTCACTGATTCTTCCAAACTCTTTGATACTATCGCTCATTAGTTTTATTATCTCATTTACTCCGCTAATTCCCCCAATGTCTTGTCTTTTGAGCCCTGCGCTGGCGTTCTCCATTTGCTTGACACTTCTTTGTATGCTCTCTCTTATCTCACCTACGTTCTGCTTCTCCATAGTAGATAGGGACATATATATGAATTTGAATTAACGTGCCAGTGCCTATTCGTCTCGTGGATTCATTTTACTAGCACGAGGCGCCCGAACGCCCATGGGGGCGCCCATGGGGGGAACGCCACCTAACCTAACCCATCTTCGATGGGGAAGGAGGCCTATCCGACCCTTGGTAAGAGCTGTGCCTGTGCTCACTCTCGCCGTTGACGACGATCATTCATCACAACAGAAACAAAAACAAGCAACACAAAAACACACTTTTTACACAGCTCTAGCTACACTATTTTCAAAACACTATCCTAAATATTCACAACACTATCCTAAATATTCACACGTTACTACCTATATAAACAAATCAAAATCTATATACATCATATCTACAAAATCAATATCAATATCAATATCAATATCAATACCTATACCTAACAAAACAAAACAACGACGCAAACAAAATTCGAAAACAATATAGACAAACAAACAAACAAACAATCACAGAATTATGTACAGAGAAAGACTATACACAACCTTTATTTATACGAATCCTAACCTACTTACTTTTCCTAACGAGAAAAATAAAATTCAAAACACACGAAGAAAATAACTAACACAAAACAAAACACAAAACAAACTGGATAGTACAGCGAGAACCGAGTTTCTGAGTAGCACATATCAATGCCCCTCGTCCCCACTTCCGGCTGGCTATACAGGTTCGACCAGCCACCGGCCACACCCGGTGGTTTAAAGACTTCCTCCCGGGGCAGGCGGAGCCCGAACCCGGGACAAAACCACTTCCGTGTAAAATTCCCGTTGGGTCCGAACTCCCTCTACCCCTGCCCTTGAGTGGGGGCTGCGCCCCCCCCTTTCAAGGTGCTGGGGCTGGGAAGCCCAGCCGCCACCCTTTGGGCCTCCACTTCTCGGAGTCTCTCTTTTCGCCGCTTCATTATTGTTCTCATACCTATGCGGATGGCCCCATAGACCACGTCGTCGGTCAAGTTCCCCCTATCTCTGTTCCCGATTTGACGTAGTATGTCTCGTCGTTCCCTTCGATAGAAGTCACAATCCCACATGACGTGGTCCACGGACTCCACCCATCCGCATTCGCACTCATCACTGGCTGCATGGCCAAGGTCGTACAAATACTCCCGGACGCCGATGTGCCCGGTCATGTATCCGACGATATACTGGTCAACGATGCGCCGTTTTCTGCCCTTTGCCCATTCGACGAGATCCGGAATTTTTCTTCTCACTCGTCGGTTCTTAGTCCGGCCGAGTTTGGGATCGACTGGGTCTCTCGCAAACTCGGCTTTCCATTCCGACCACTCTCTGTCGTTTAATCGCTTCTCGTACTCTCTCAATTCCTTCCTCTTGTCTTCTCTCGATAGATCTCGTCTCATGAGCTCGTGCCGACGCAAGTCGATCTGCGAGCGCACTCTAAGGACTCTCTCAATCGGGAGCACGCCAGAGATAGCGACCAGAGCCGCCCATGAGACCGTCACATAGGCTCCCGAAGCAGCCGCTATGGCGGTTCTCTGTGCGGCCCTGAGTCTCCTCTTGACGTGTGTTTGCTCAACCCTGTGACCCCACGCGGCTGCGCCGTATGTGATCACCGGCAGGAACACCCCTACATAGATCGTCATCATGACCCTCCAGCCGACCCCCCATCCGGGGGCGTTGACCCTCTTCATCTTCTGCATGACCTGGCTGGCTTTTCCGGTCGCTTCGCACACCTGCTTCCCAAACAGCCAGCTCTGGTCTATGTTGACTCCTAGGTACTTGAACACCGTTTCGAAATCCACTGCCCTGGTATTAAGGGTTATTTCCGGCGACCAGTCGATCCTATGCCTGATGCATCCCACACCCGGCTGGACCGCACCCTTGAGCATGACCCCCTTGGTTTTTTCAACCGAGATGGTCAGCTTCGCCAGGCTAGTCCAGCCGGACAAGTCTGCAACGGCTGAATTTCTTCTCTCCTCTAACTCTCTCTTATTCTCTCCCTCAACCAGGATGATGACGTCGTCGGCGTAAGCTATTACGCTGACGCCCTCAGCCCGATTTCTCCTCAGCCAGTCGTGCAGGATGAGGTTCCATATGAGGGACCGAGGACAGATCCCTGCGGGCACCCTTTCTCTACGTACCACCTCATCCGCTCGGCTCTCGTTTCGGCTACAACGCTTCGGCCCTTGAGGTAATCCGCCACCAAGGCGTACAAATTCGATGGGCACCGATTCCGCCGGAGAACCTCTAGCAGAAGGGGTGGCCAGGCATTGTCAAACGCCCCGCTGATGTCAACGAAAACTCCCGCGACGTACTTCGCGGCGCTCCCGGTCACTCTTGCCTTGAGTTCCCCGAGGGCGTCACTCGTACCTCTCCCTGGGACGAAACCGAACTGGTCCTCGTCCATGATTCCTGATTCTCTCATCCAGTGCCTAATCTTTCGGGCGACGACCTTCTCCAGAAGCTTCCCAACCACAGGGAGAAGAGTAATGGGTCTGTATGACCCTATCTCTCCCGGAGGCTTGTTCAGCTTGCGAAGGATGACCAGTTTCCCGGTCTTCCATCGCTCTGGGAAGGTCCCCGTCCTCAGACATTCTCTCACTATCCATAGAATCTCCTCGCTGATAACCTCCCACGACTCCTTTAGGACCCTGACCTCCAGGCCGTCCATCCCCGGAGCTTTACCGTTCTTGAATTCCCTCATGCAAACGTACAAGAGTCCCTCGGTGACCTCCAGCTCTTCCTGGCCCTCGCTCGGGAGCGAGGCAGCCTCTCTGAGCCTTTGGTGTGCCTCCGACTCATTTGCATGGTCATCGGCCGGGAACATCTTGCGACACAGTGCCTCGAGGGTTTCTCGAACGGTTCTGGTCTCGCCGCCCGCCGCTTGCACTGTGCTCAAGGCTTGTTCAACCTTGAGCTTCTCGCACTGGACTTTGTAGACCAGACTCCAGGGGTCTGATCGGCCCGCGTTAATTTGAAGGATCTTCATGTTGTTGGTCCCCAGCCCATTCTCCTCGCCTGGAAATTTAATTCTCTCCAGTACACTGGGCAGTCCTTGGAGAACATCCCGTGATCTGTATTCTTGCTTTTTTCCCGCTTACAATTTACACACATTTTCGTTTTCTTTTTGCAATCCTTCACATCGTGATCTACCCCTCCACATCCGAAACATGTTTTTTTCTCTTCTTTACATGTATTGGCACTATGGCCAAATCTTCCGCACTTATAACACACTCCCACATCGATGTAGTCACTGACCCTACATCTGCTCCAACCCAGGTACGCATATCCACGATCAACCAGAATCTTACGTATCTTTGAGGTAACTCTTATGAGGACTCCCATTGTGGTGTCCTCCTTCTTTTTGCTCACCATTTTTCTAGTAATCTTCATTTCTTTACCCTCTTCTTCGCTAACGTCACAATCATTAAGGTTCCTTTTCATCAATTCATCAATTATTTCCTCATCTTTCGTTTCCTTATCTACGTTGGTAAGTCTGATCGTTGGTTTTTTATCCATTGCTTCTCTTACTTCATATTGGTTCCCCATACCTTCTGTAATTTTCTTTAAAACTTCCTCACTCTCACCACTGACTTCAATGACGCACCCATTAGCCGCTTTCCCTAGTCGGTTCACCTTTATGTCTCCGGGCTTTAGCATTTTCATTGCCTCCTCTTTAACTTTTTCTCCTTCTTCTCCATCTTTTTTAATTAGCACTTTGACAACGGGTCCTCTTTCATTACACTCTTTTAAGCTACTTCTAATGACCGATGCGAACGTCTTCTTCTTCGCTCCTTGTACGGTCCATTCTTCACTGATTCTTCCAAACTCTTTGATACTATCGCTCATTAGTTTTATTATCTCATTTACTCCGCTAATTCCCCCAATGTCTTGTCTTTTGAGCCCTGCGCTGGCGTTCTCCATTTGCTTGACACTTCTTTGTATGCTCTCTCTTATCTCACCTACGTTCTGCTTCTCCATAGTAGATAGGGACATATATATGAATTTGAATTAACGTGCCAGTGCCTATTCGTCTCGTGGATTCATTTTACTAGCACGAGGCGCCCGAACGCCCATGGGGGCGCCCATGGGGGGAACGCCACCTAACCTAACCCATCTTCGATGGGGAAGGAGGCCTATCCGACCCTTGGTAAGAGCTGTGCCTGTGCTCACTCTCGCCGTTGACGACGATCATTCATCACAACAGAAACAAAAACAAGCAACACAAAAACACACTTTTTACACAGCTCTAGCTACACTATTTTCAAAACACTATCCTAAATATTCACAACACTATCCTAAATATTCACACGTTACTACCTATATAAACAAATCAAAATCTATATACATCATATCTACAAAATCAATATCAATATCAATATCAATATCAATACCTATACCTAACAAAACAAAACAACGACGCAAACAAAATTCGAAAACAATATAGACAAACAAACAAACAAACAATCACAGAATTATGTACAGAGAAAGACTATACACAACCTTTATTTATACGAATCCTAACCTACTTACTTTTCCTAACGAGAAAAATAAAATTCAAAACACACGAAGAAAATAACTAACACAAAACAAAACACAAAACAAACTGGATAGTACAGCGAGAACCGAGTTTCTGAGTAGCACATATCAATGCCCCTCGTCCCCACTTCCGGCTGGCTATACAGGTTCGACCAGCCACCGGCCACACCCGGTGGTTTAAAGACTTCCTCCCGGGGCAGGCGGAGCCCGAACCCGGGACAAAACCACTTCCGTGTAAAATTCCCGTTGGGTCCGAACTCCCTCTACCCCTGCCCTTGAGTGGGGGCTGCCCCCCCCCTTACAAGGTGCTGGGGCTGGGAAGCCCAGCCGCCACCCTTTGGGCCTCCACTTCTCGGAGTCTCTCTTTTCGCCGCTTCATTATTGTTCTCATACCTATGCGGATGGCCCCATAGACCACGTCGTCGGTCAAGTTCCCCCTATCTCTGTTCCCGATTTGACGTAGTATGTCTCGTCGTTCCCTTCGATAGAAGTCACAATCCCACATGACGTGGTCCACGGACTCCACCCATCCGCATTCGCACTCATCACTGGCTGCATGGCCAAGGTCGTACAAATACTCCCGGACGCCGATGTGCCCGGTCATGTATCCGACGATATACTGGTCAACGATGCGCCGTTTTCTGCCCTTTGCCCATTCGACGAGATCCGGAATTTTTCTTCTCACTCGTCGGTTCTTAGTCCGGCCGAGTTTGGGATCGACTGGGTCTCTCGCAAACTCGGCTTTCCATTCCGACCACTCTCTGTCGTTTAATCGCTTCTCGTACTCTCTCAATTCCTTCCTCTTGTCTTCTCTCGATAGATCTCGTCTCATGAGCTCGTGCCGACGCAAGTCGATCTGCGAGCGCACTCTAAGGACTCTCTCAATCGGGAGCACGCCAGAGATAGCGACCAGAGCCGCCCATGAGACCGTCACATAGGCTCCCGAAGCAGCCGCTATGGCGGTTCTCTGTGCGGCCCTGAGTCTCCTCTTGACGTGTGTTTGCTCAACCCTGTGACCCCACGCGGCTGCGCCGTATGTGATCACCGGCAGGAACACCCCTACATAGATCGTCATCATGACCCTCCAGCCGACCCCCCATCCGGGGGCGTTGACCCTCTTCATCTTCTGCATGACCTGGCTGGCTTTTCCGGTCGCTTCGCACACCTGCTTCCCAAACAGCCAGCTCTGGTCTATGTTGACTCCTAGGTACTTGAACACCGTTTCGAAATCCACTGCCCTGGTATTAAGGGTTATTTCCGGCGACCAGTCGATCCTATGCCTGATGCATCCCACACCCGGCTGGACCGCACCCTTGAGCATGACCCCCTTGGTTTTTTCAACCGAGATGGTCAGCTTCGCCAGGCTAGTCCAGCCGGACAAGTCTGCAACGGCTGAATTTCTTCTCTCCTCTAACTCTCTCTTATTCTCTCCCTCAACCAGGATGATGACGTCGTCGGCGTAAGCTATTACGCTGACGCCCTCAGCCCGATTTCTCCTCAGCCAGTCGTGCAGGATGAGGTTCCATATGAGGGGACCGAGGACAGATCCCTGCGGGCACCCTTTCTCTACGTACCACCTCATCCGCTCGGCTCTCGTTTCGGCTACAACGCTTCGGCCCTTGAGGTAATCCGCCACCAAGGCGTACAAATTCGATGGGCACCGATTCCGCCGGAGAACCTCTAGCAGAAGGGGTGGCCAGGCATTGTCAAACGCCCCGCTGATGTCAACGAAAACTCCCGCGACGTACTTCGCGGCGCTCCCGGTCACTCTTGCCTTGAGTTCCCCGAGGGCGTCACTCGTACCTCTCCCTGGGACGAAACCGAACTGGTCCTCGTCCATGATTCCTGATTCTCTCATCCAGTGCCTAATCTTTCGGGCGACGACCTTCTCCAGAAGCTTCCCAACCACAGGGAGAAGAGTAATGGGTCTGTATGACCCTATCTCTCCCGGAGGCTTGTTCAGCTTGCGAAGGATGACCAGTTTCCCGGTCTTCCATCGCTCTGGGAAGGTCCCCGTCCTCAGACATTCTCTCACTATCCATAGAATCTCCTCGCTGATAACCTCCCACGACTCCTTTAGGACCCTGACCTCCAGGCCGTCCATCCCCGGAGCTTTACCGTTCTTGAATTCCCTCATGCAAACGTACAAGAGTCCCTCGGTGACCTCCAGCTCTTCCTGGCCCTCGCTCGGGAGCGAGGCAGCCTCTCTGAGCCTTTGGTGTGCCTCCGACTCATTTGCATGGTCATCGGCCGGGAACATCTTGCGACACAGTGCCTCGAGGGTTTCTCGAACGGTTCTGGTCTCGCCGCCCGCCGCTTGCACTGTGCTCAAGGCTTGTTCAACCTTGAGCTTCTCGCACTGGACTTTGTAGACCAGACTCCAGGGGTCTGATCGGCCCACGGTGCTGACGAACTCTCTCCATCCCTTTTTCCTCTCCTCTCTGAGTTTGTCCTTATATTCCCCGAATACTCGGACGAACTCTCTCTTTTTCTCTCTCTTTCTCTCCTCATTTCTCTCTCTCTGGAATTTCTTCCTCTCTCTATTCACTTTACGGTTTAAGTCCGTCAGCTCCCTGGTCCACCAGGCACTCATTTTGGCGGTCTTAGGTTTGGTTCTGCCACATGCCCTCTCGCAGGCACTGGATAAGATTTCCTCTAGTCTAAGTACTCTCTCTGGTAGCTCTCTCTCATTTCTCTCAACCTCTCTTCTGCTACGCCACTCATCTTCGAGGATCAGCCGGTAAATATCCCAGTCGACCCCGCTGGTCCGGAATCTGCCCGATGAGCTCCGTGGGGCTCCCCACTCGGCCTCGATCATTATCCGGACCAAACGATGGTCTGCGTGCGCGATCTCGTCTCCCACCCGCCAAGTAAACTCCCTGTTCATCAGCTTGGGGCTGGCCAGGGTGACGTCGATGTTCGACTCCCGACCCTCCCTGTGGCCCCTGAACGTTTTTGGTTGCCCATCCACGTTCATGACCCACAGGCCCTCAGCAGCCGTCATCAACTCCAGCTCCTGTCCCCGAGGATCCGATCTCCCCGAGTACCATAGGTGGTTCTTGGCGTTTGCGTCAGCTCCCGCCAAGAACGTTTCTCCGTTTCTCTCTCTATAGGCCGCCATGAGGGTCTCGATGGAGTCCCGCATGGGTGGCGCTCCTCTCCCATTCCAACAGTACACGGAGGAGACCAGGATTCTCTCCCCCGCAAACTCGAGCACGGCCGTAGCCGTGTCCCTGCTTGTTTTGCTGCCGACCTCCAGGGCATCTACTGCCGGGTCAAAGACGAAGACCGCCGCACGCGGCGAGTCCCCGCCGGCGATCACCCGGACGCCGTTCACTACCCCACCGACCCTCAGCGTTTGCGTTCCCTGAACCACCTTTCTTGTAAGGTATGGTTCCTGCACCAAGACGGCCATAATCCGTTGCTCGATGCAGTGCCTGACCAGCTCTTGGCTGGCTGCCAGGCACTTGCCCAGATTAATCTGGGCCAGGTTCCATACTCCTACGGTGGTTCCGTTTGGATTTAACGCCATTTCGCTGCTCTCGACCCAACTGCCTTGAACCCTGCGTTCCTATTTTCGCGCGTGTCTGATTCCTTTTCCTTCTCCCTCCAACCCCACCTTGCCTTGGTGAGCTGGAATCTGGCCTCTCTCTTATATATGGGGCATTCCATATTGGTAGGCTTGTGCTGGAATGCCTTACCAGTTTTCCCCGCTCTCATGCAGTTGGGACACGAAAAGTCTTCTGCCAGGCAGTCCTCAATCGTATGCCCATCTTTCCCACACTTCCTGCAGGCTACGGGGTGTTTACAGAAACGGGACGTGTGCCCCAGTCTGTAGCATCTGTAGCACGAGACGACATCCAAGTACTCAGACACCTCGTGCCGGCTCCACTTAGTATACAGTACTCCTCTGCCCACCAGGACGTTCGCTACATCCTGGGGGGCTCTGAGGAGCACATCAACCTTGTTTGGAAACTTAGGGACGTCGTACCTTCTGGAGACGACAATCCTGCCCTCCATATTGACATCCTCATCCGCCAGGTCGGCCCAGACATCAGCGACGAGTTTCTCGTCACTTTTGCCCTTCGCGATCCCGAAGACTCGGATAGTCGTTATGGTGGGCTCAACCGCTCTTACTTCCAGGTTCCTGTTCTTAATAACCTTCTTGACTGCCTCAAGGGACCTAGCCGAGTTTTTGGAGTTACCCTGGATCAGGATTCCGGACCTCACGTCCGAAACCCTGTCCACCCGGAGGTTGGCCTTTTTGGGATCTACTTTGTCTTTGACGATTTTCTTTACGTCGTCCCTGCTTACGTCGTCTTTCTTGGATTTTATAAGGATCTTGGTATGCTGTGGATCCCTATGCTCTCTGATTTCCTTTAATTTCGATGCGAAGGTGGCCCTTGGTTTCCGCTTTTCAACCAAGGTCCACTCCTCGCATTTGATTTTCATATCAACTACCGTTTTCTCAGTCTTCTTAACTTCCTTGGAAACAGCTGAGAGCTCTTTCTGGATGCCCTTCAGCTGTTCCTTGGTTTCTTTCTTCTTTAATGCTCCTTTGAGCTGGTTAACCTCTTCCCTTAGTCCTGCGGTTTCTTGGCGGACCTGGGCCGATACCTCTTGCCTTATGGCACCAAGGTACGGCTCCAAGGTCGCCCTCACAGCCCTTTTAACGCTCGTCTCGGCATTCATAGAGGACTCAAGTAGTAACTTGAAGCCCTCTATGTCCGAGTCGATCCGTCCCAAAATCTCGTCGTCCAGTCCTTTTCCCGTAAGGAAGGACCTCAGGGATTCAGCCCTTTGGGCAAATTTCCCGTTGAGGTCATCCTCCGTTACGGGTGTTACCTTGGCCTTAGCCTTCGCCTTGTCCTTTTTACCCTTTTTCTTTTCCACCTCCTTGGGTGACTCGGGTTTTCTTTTTGCACCCCTCATCTGAATCCCCTCCATCTCTGTCTCTTCCTCAGAGGAGGAGGCGGAGGATAAGGATGAGTCCGAGAGGTCGATTACTCTATTATCCGTTCTCGACACTTTCTTCCTTCCCTTATTTTCCTTGTCGGCTTTTAGTATGCCACTTGTGCTCGCCGCAAGGGTCTTTAAGCCGAGCTCCTTCTTTTTTTCTTCAAGAGCCATCCGGACCATGTTTTTGTGATGTATTTCCTGTCTCCTAAGTGTTTCCTGTCTCTTTTTCTCTTTTTCTTCTTCTTCTTCTTCTTTCCTTTTTCTCTCAGCTTCGTTTTCCTCTATCTCTTTCCTCACCTCAATCTCTTTCGCTACCCTCGCTGCTTCAGCTTTTGCTTTTTTCTTCTCCTCCTGCTCCCTGTTCTCTTTCTCTTTCTTCTCTTTTTCCCTCTTCTCCGACTCTTCCCTCTCCTCGGCCTCTTTCTCCTCATCGTTACCTCCTCTAAGGCGGACTGGAGTGTGGAGTTGGGGGGGGGGGGTTGCCTCCGCAAATATAGGCCTGGCTCTTTTTCAGAGGCGGCCATTCGTTCGCGAGAAGTTTTCTAGGTGGCACGTACGGTGGCAGGGGGTCCTCATCGCTGAGGGCCCTTAGCGCTCCCGCTCTTGCTCTTTCTCTTCTCTCTCTTCTGGTCATGTT
Organism: Trialeurodes vaporariorum; assembly: GCA_011764245.1. Taxonomy (NCBI): domain Eukaryota; kingdom Metazoa; phylum Arthropoda; class Insecta; order Hemiptera; family Aleyrodidae; genus Trialeurodes; species Trialeurodes vaporariorum. The sequence goes on along the minus strand of VMOF01000001.1, from coordinate 27,745,187 downwards.
ATGTTTCGGGTTGGATCCCTCCGACCCTGAGTCCGAGTCGCCAGAGCTGCTGCTGCTGCTGCTGCTGCTGCTAGACGAACCCGTCCCCTGGTCGGTGGTCTCGCACCCATCGAGAGTTCCCGTCAGGTATCTGTCCGTTCTCTGGCTGTTCATTTTGGTTATTAAATCGTCCCTGTCGGCGGCCTCCGCAACCATCCAGTAGTTCATCATGAACCACAGGATGGTGCATCGATCCGTCTCCGTAACATAGTCTAACAACCCTTGTTCCGTTAGTCCTTCTTTCCTATCGTTCTCAAATGCTGTCCCAAAAAGGGCGACCATCAGAGGGATAAAGTTGAGAAGTTGGAGCCTGAACTCCTTCTTCGCTTTCCCCACTGTTAGTTTGATGGTCGTGAAACCCTTATTATACAGTTCATCCCCTTCCGACAGTTCCTTATTCAGCTTCTTTCGGTCCTTTCTACTTAGTTCGCGGTACATGACCTTTGTCAGTTCGACTTCATTCATTAATCTTCTTTCCTGCTCTTCCCTGATCCTGTTTTCGTCTTCCTTTTCTTCCTTTTCCACATACACAATCTTTTCCACTATTTTCGTGGTTTGGACCGTGTCATGGCCCTTATTTGGGGCTCCAAAAGCGGGTCTGTCCCCGAGATTGTACGGGTTGTGTACCCGGTCCTTGTTTGCCATGGGACCGTTGGCCCCCTTGGCAAGCAGGACACTCGTCACAGCCGCAACTCCCGAGGCAGTCCCATTGTCCCTTCGTTCCCATTTCTCCGGGATCATCTTTCTCTCATTGCATGCTACCATTTTGGTGAGCAGCACTTTGTTTTTCTTTGCTCTTTCAATTTCGGACATCTTAGGTTCCAACTTCGGAGGTCCCGATGGTAGCAAGCATTCCATCGACCCTGTGTTGGGGCCTGTGATGTATCCCTTCTTAACGAGCGCTAATTGGTACCGCTGGTAATATATCGAGGCGGCGCCCCCATTTTTCTCTTCTTCCTTATCCATTTCCTTGAACTTCCTGCTTGAGAAGTTCATTACTCCTAATTTTATCTTCCTTGCACTTAAGTCCCTCAGTGGGAAAAGTCGTCCCTTGAGGGGAACATATCGTGTGAGGACCTTAAATAAACTCTATACACTAACTATTTTACTTAAACAACTCCTAAATTAACACATAAAATATAATATACAAAAATACAAAATTCGACCCTTTGAGGGTCCCTACCTCGTCAGGGTTTGACCCTGGCAAGTTTGGTGTCCTTATCGATTTTGTTCTCCTAGTGGAGACCTGTCGATAGACACCAAACTCGGTATCTCAGCTACAATACTCCGGGGACTATCCCTGTTGGCCCTTCGGTCCGGCCCTGGCGTCCCTATGGTAGGCCGCACCTTTGCGACGTGAGGGTCTTTCGATTTGGCTTGCTAGAACCTTTCGATCGATACCTCGCACGCTACTGTGCGACGTTCCGTTCGGGAGTTATGCCGAAAAAGGACTTGGGGGGGGGGGGGTTTGGCCCCGAAGTATTTCCGTCCTGTCTCTAACTCGCTTGGGTTTGACCCTAGCGTTTTTGATGTTCTTATCAAATATGTTCTCCTTGGGGAGACCTGTCGAAGGGCACCGGGCACGATGTCCCTACTGCAGTTCCCTAGAACTTATCCCGATTTTAAACTTGTGGGGCCGCTGCTGTGGTCCCACTAGTCGAAAGTCCTCACAGACTCCATTTTACGCCACTATGCTTGTGGGACGCCCTAAACTTGTGGCACGCTATACATGTGGGGTCCCCTATTCTTGTGGGTCCAAAAATTTTAACTTTTTGGACCACTGTGCGGCGGGTCTGGACCAAAAAAGTCAAAATTCAGACCCACTGTGCGGTGGTCCAGCAGGGTCTCTATACGGTAGGGTGGAGTGAAAAAGGTCGATTTTCGATTTTGCTTCTGGTATAGTGATTTTTTTTTGCGAATGCACCAAAAAATAAGATTCCCAAAGTTTGAGCTCGATCGGACAACTGCTAGGTGGTGCGCATGAGCTTTGAAGTTCGAACTTTAGGAAAAATCCAGAAAATTCAACTTCCGAACAGTTTTTCGATCATAGCTCGGTTAATATTGGTTTTTTGAGGAAAACGATAAGGACATATTTTGTTCTAAATGAAATTTCACACAATTTACTTTCTATAAAATTTTTGAGTTTAGGCATTATTTTCCGAAAAAAAAATGAAAAACGGATTTTTTCGTCGTTTTTGCCGATAATTTCGACTCTTATCATCGATATTGTTGTTCTCAATCGATATCAGAACGGGGTGGGAAGGCGAGGGAGGGACGGAGAGAGGGAGGGGTGGGGGTGGGTCATATTGGGGGAAGGTGAGATTAACTAAGAGGGAGGGAGAGTTAGTAGGGGGGTCAGAAAATGGAAAGATAGCGGAGATCCTTATAGATCTCACTCCTCAGTCCTCATATTAATAATACGCCTTCCCGACCCATGCTGAAGAGGAAACTCTGCTCAGCTCGGTTTCTTGAAATACCCTGTACATCAATATGCAGAAAAGGAGTGTTCCCGAATTTGATGGAATGTCCAAACCTGAGAGCCCGGAACAGACAAAGGCGAGCCAGCCGTTGGCACCATCGACCATCGTCCGTCAAACAATTAGTTCGCCGTTGACCGGCAGTGGCTTTTGTCCCTTTTGCAGTCCAGCTCCCCCCCCCCTCCTTCAACCAGGTTTGCCTTCATCGAGTGTGGAGGAGGAGGCATTTTGTTGTTTATTTGGAACCCTTTGTATTGACTGATTTTTCCAACCAGCTTCGTTAGTCCAGCTCTGATGCATCTTACGAACGCACGTCTTACGAAATATTCGGTTCCTATACGCTCTGACGGTAGTAGTTGAAGTTGTGTGGTTTTGTGCTGTTATTTTTGATCATTTTTATTAATCAAAGTTTTAAGAACTTAAATTTCGACAAGTTTCTTCGTGCTCTTTGCGTCCGAAATACGGCTTAGTTATCTTTTTACGGGTTTTAGACTTTTGGAATAATTTTAAGTGTTTTTTAAAAAAAAAAATGAAAAAGTGAAATGTGAAATGTGAAGTAAAAATGTGTAAATGTGAAAAAATGTGTTGCTTTTTGCCGCAATAATCTTATCAACAATGCCACCAAAGCGAAGAACGCGGAGTGTTACAAGGGATCCAATTTTGGGTCATCCTGCTGACTTAAATGAAGATATACTCCCGACAATTCGCGACGTGTTGAAGTATTTTTTGTTTATTAGAGACATTTTAAAAATTGAAAATAAAGGTGAAAATCCAAAAACCAGTGAAGTTTCGAAATTAGTTGCGCGAAAAGTGATTCAATTGTGGATAAAAGCTTCGTTGCCAACAGTCTTAGAAAAGCGCGTGATTCATTTAGTGGAGTTTTACTACTCAAAGTACGCCAAATTAAAGAAAAGTTTCTCCAGGATAATAGACGTAAACAATCCACCTGCTTCTTTCAAGTCTTTCGCCGAAGAATGCAAAAAATTATTTGATATATGCTCCTGCAAATGTACAGATGAATATAAGTGTCATTGCTCCAAGGATAAGAAAGTAAATGTGAAGGAGATTTCATTTTTGATCGACCAGCGGACAGTTCGGTTAAAAGACATCGGCGGTTTAGATCGCGGTGAAACGAGACGCATACGAGAATTGGAGAAAAGAAAATCAGAAGCAGCAGAGAGAACAGCAAGATATGACACTGAGGAAGTCATGGAAAGACTTCTTCGAACTACAGAAGTGCTTTCGTCATCGTCAGCATCCCTTAGCCAAGGAAAATCAGATGAAGAATCAGTATCCTCTGACTTCCTAGTTCCTGTCAACCCCGGTGAGGAAGGACCTTCGTCTCAAATGCGAATCTCTCTTCCTACTGTGGCAATGCTAGTGGAGAGAACAGGTGTTTCTGCAAGGCAAGCCGCAATGATTGCATCTGCAACTTTAGCTGACGCAGGGATAATAACTAAAGCAGACTCATCAAAAATCGTTGACAGAAGTAAAGTGATCAGAGAGCGGAAAAAAATGTTGGAACAATTGAAAGAAAAAGAAGAAAGTGCAGATCGCACTGTGCAAGGCCTTTATTTTGACGGCAGAAAAGACGACACAGTGAAAGCAGAAAAGCAAGGCAGAAAAACTTTCCGCCGTGTAGTCAAAGAAGAGCATGTAGTGTTAGTTAAAGAACCTGACTCTAACTACCTAGGTTTCGTCACTCCTCCGGATGGATCCGCGAAAAGTGTATCATCGTCTATCACAAATTTTTTAGCGGAAAATACAATCGATACATCGGAATTGACAGTGATCGGGTGTGATGGGACAAACGTTAACACGGGAAATAAAGGCGGCATTATTCAATTCCTAGAAAAACATTTTAATCGTCCGATGCAATGGGCTGTTTGCTTACTGCATTGCAATGAGCTGCCATTACGACACATGATACAACATTTAGACGGTCACACCAGTGGCCCATATTCTTTCCATGGGCCCATAGGAAAATCTCTGATGGAGTGCGAAAATCTGCCCGTCGCTAATTTCGAACCAATTTCGACTGTCCTGGAACCAAATTTTGTAGATACTCAAGATCTAAGTACAGATCAAAAATATTTATTGGAGATTTGTTATGCAGTATCTGAAGGAACTTGCTCGACGGATTTAGCCAGAAGAAAGCCTGGAAAAGTCGCCCACACACGATGGTTAACAACAGCAAACCGCATCTTACGTTTTTATATATCTTGCGAAAATCCGACCGAAAACCTTGTTATTTTAGCAACTTTTATTCAAAAAGTTTATGCGCCTGTGTGGTTTTCAGTGAAGCGATTCCACACAATTCATGAGGGTGCCACAAATTTTTGGAAAATTATAAGTTACTCGCGGTATTTGCCAGCTCACTTAAAGGAAGTCATTGATCCAGTAATCCAAAGAAACGCTTTTTTTGCTCATCCGGAAAACCTGCTTTTGGCAATGATTAAGGACGAACGGAAAGAAATTAGGATGAAAGCGTGGATGCTGATTGCCGGAGCACGCGCAGGATCAAAGGGCAAACGAATAAGGGTGTTCCGAGTGCCGGAGTTAAATTTTGAAGCATCAAACTACGATTCTATGGTAAATTTTGAAACAACTACTATAACAGAGCCTCCCGTCTTGGCAAAAATAAGTAATGACGACATCGAAAAATTTGCGATCGGAGAAAAAGAATCAACCGTCAGCCTCAATTTCCCCTGTCATACGCAAGCCGTCGAAAGATGCATCAAATTGGTCACCGAGGCATCAATATCTGTTTTTGACGAGCGAGAAAGACACCTGCACATATTAAAGGTCCTCGAAAGCAGGAAAATCATGCCGGCATTTAACACGAAAAGTGATTTTAAATTTTAAACGTGCAAGACTAACTACTGATGACAATTTTGTTTGACAACGGCAAAATATAATTTATTGCAATAAAAAACCTCCGGGTGGGCGGGAGGCGGAGCTCTTAAATGCAGATACCTCCACGTGGTGAGCTCTGGAAACTTTTTTTATCTACTGATCATTATTTCAATCGTAAAATAATGACGAGTAAAATAAAAAAAGGCTAAAATCTGCATAAGAAATTCGTCCCTTATGAAAGAGGTTATCAGTCTTGAAGGGCTCGATTAATATGAAGAGTGGAATCTTTAAGCATATTTGTTTTCTTTTCATTATCTGACCCCCCCCCCCAGACCCCCTCCTTCGTCTCTTAACCCTAACACAACCACCGCCCCATAGTAGAGATTGAAAACAACAATATCGATGATAAGAGTCGAAATTATCGGCAAAAACGACGAAAAAAACCGTTTTTTATTTTTTTTTTCGGAAAATAATGCCTAAACTCAAAAATTTTATAGAAAGTAAATTGTGTGAAATTTCATTTAGAACAAAATATGTCCTTATCGTTTTCCTCAAAAAACCAATATTAACCGAGCTATGATCGAAAAACTGTTCGGAAGTTGAATTTTCTGGATTTTTCCTAAAGTTCGAACTTCAAAGCTCATGCGCACCACCTAGCAGTTGTCCGATCGAGCTCAAACTTTGGGAATCTTATTTTTTGGTGCATTCGCAAAAAAAAATCACTATACCAGAAGCAAAATCGAAAATCGACCTTTTTCACTCCACCCTACTATACGGGATGTGGACTTGTACTTGTATATACACTCTAAGTGTATCCTACTAGTACATGCGCCTTGGTATACGTATGGCGAAAAAATCGTCGTTTCTGCCCTAAACAAGCCGTATGCGAGATACGTCGCTTCTACACAAATCCGATGGGACTTAGGAAAATTTTTACGAAAATTTTTCTAAGTCCGATTGACGTCACTCGGGTGTGGTCGCTCGGGTGTGGCCGACCAAATCAGACCATTGACGTCAATCAGTGTTTCTCTCTCTAATTCTTCTCTCTTTCTATCACTTTTCTCGCTACTTCTTGTTCTTCCCACCTAGAAGACAAACAAATTTTCAAGTATACGCTACTGAGTTCTTATATACGCTGGCATATGGAGAATACTCCTAACTTCGATCCCTGATAACTCCCGAAATAAAGGGGGCACAAAAATGCCGATGGTATCAAAAGATCCGTCTCAAAAAACGCGATCTTTTGACACCAAAACCAAATTTCTCTTACCAAAATCACAACACAAAATCGCACAAAAACTCACTGAAAACACGGAGCTCACAATCACAGATGTTAACTCCACGAAAGCACAGACACAACCAGTAGATAGGGACAACAACAACAACAATAATTCGTAGATTTAACGTGCCCTGCCTTACAAATCTCGCGACTCGCTTTGTTGACACGGAGAGCCCTTACTCTCATAGGGGGAGTGTATCGCACTCCAGTCGCCTAGGCTGGTGATAGCCTAGTACCAGGGTACCGTTGGTTTTTTGGTACTCAGCGCTCCTGGTATACGCACCCACCGATCATCTCGTGATCGGCCGGGATGGGCACAGAGGACAAATCGTCCCCTCCCGCTGTTCGGCTTCGGAGTTACCTGCTCCTAGGCCCCCCCGTGGCGGTAACAGGGTTCGGTGTATCCTGCACCTCACTACTTCTTGGAGGTAGCGTCTCTCCATGAACTCGCCGGCGGGTCGGCTACGGTACCTTGCAGTTGGAATCTGCGTTTGCGGTAAGGTGCCTTCACCGGATCCCGTCGACTTGCCTAGCATTGGCCGTAACCGCAGCCACTTCGAAACCAACACCGCGAAGGGCTCCCGTGGCAGCCGCTGGGACTTTACGCCGAAGCACCACGGGAGGGGCTCCCTTCCCCGAAGTACCTGTTCGATCCTGGGGCTCCCCGCAGCCGCCGGCTAGGAAAGCGGGGACGACAATCCCCTCCTCCCGACTGCACTGCAGGGAAACTCCATGGATCAGGGATCAGGTCTTCCCTTTCGACCCGGTGTTAAGGGGCCTCCCACTATTTCCTTCAGGTAAAAGGGGGCTAGTGGTGGGCCTCGAGTGTTGTCCTCTCCAGTGCTCGCTCCAAGTGCTATCCTCTTTCTCTTACACACCATACATCCATACACACATAGGCCCCGATTAGCTCGGGCTCAGAGAAGTGCGACCTCCTGTCGAAACCCGCACCGAGTCTCCCTGAGCTAGCCGAGCGGAACTCGGAACCTTTCCTCGCGCATCCTCGATCGTCTCGCCGCCATAACTTCTCGCATCCCCCATCTGAGGGCTTCATAGACGCGTTTCTTGCTCACATCACTCGGATCGTTCGTTCCCATTTTCTCTTTCATCCTCTCTTGTATCTCGATGTACAGTGCACAGTTCCACATGACGTGGTCCACGCTTTCTATCTCACCGCATTCGCACTTATCGTCTTCGATCGTTCTCCTCTCTTTCAGGTAAGCGTTCACTCCTACGTGACCGGTTATGTAGCCGACGATCCACTGATCACATGTGAATCGGTTTTTGGCCCATGCTTTCGCATCGCTCACTATGCTCTTTATCCTCAGGTCTATTTCTCTCCCCCCGTACCTTTCGTCTCTCCTCGCGCTGGCGTATTCGGCTTGCCAGCCGTCCCATTCTTCGTCCTCTCGTAGCCTCTTGAAGCTTCTCACTCTGTCCCATACTTCTTTTTCGTTCATCCCTCTTGCATTCAAGTCACACCTCATACTATCCACGTCGGCTTTGATCTTTACTTGTCTCTCTATCGGGAGCTGCCCGGTCAAAGTGCACAGCGCGCTCCACGAGACCGTCCTAAAGGCGTTCGTGGACGCAAGGAGGGCCGTTCTCTGCGCCGCTCTCAACGTTCTCTTGATGTGTGTCTGCCAGACCCTATCACCCCACATGACTGAGCCGTATGTGATGATAGGCAGGAAAACACCCAAGTAGATTATTCTCATGACTCTCCATCCGACTCCCCATCCATTCCCGTTCACTCTCTTCATTCTCTGCATCGCGACTTTCGCTTTGCTGCTCGCCTCTTTGACGTGCTGCGTGAACAGCCACGACTCATCAACTTTCACTCCTAGATATACCACTTCGCTCTCGCATGCTATCCGGTTCCTGCCTAATGTGAGTCTGGGTCGCCAGGCTATGGCTTTCATGATCGGTCCTAATCCCTGTTGCTGTACCGCGCCTTTGAGCAGTACTCCTTTGGTCTTGCTCACCGACACGTTCAGTTTTGCCCTGGCACACCATCTACTCAGATCTTCCAACAACTCGTTCGCTCTCGTAGTCAGCTCCCGCTGCGTATTACAGTGCACGAGGATCGCAACGTCGTCTGCGTACGCCACGACGTTGACCCCCTCCCCAAACTCCTTGTCTAGCCATTCGTGGAGGAGGATTATCCAGAGCACCGGGCCCAGGATCGACCCCTGGGGACAGCCCTTTTCTACGCTCCACACATCTTCTACGCTTCTCTTGCCTATCTCTACACTTCTTCCGCGCATGTATTCTCTCACAAAGCTGACCAGGTTATCGGGACAGTTTTTACTCCTCATTATTTCGAGGATGAGCGGGGGCCACGCGTTATCGAACGCTCCGCTAATGTCCACGAAAAGTCCCAACACGTACTTGCTCTCACTCATGTTCACCAGTCTTTTGACCTCCTTTAGCGCGTCGCTCGTTCCTCTCCTCTTGACAAACCCATACTGTCTGTTACTTATCACTCCGCTCTCGTGCATCCATGCTCTCATCTTTCTCACCGCTACTTTTTCCAGTAGTTTGCCGCATACCGGGAGGAGTGTGATAGGCCTGTATGATCCGGCCTCTTTCGCCGGTTTCCCGGGTTTCAGCAGGACCACAAGTTTCCCCGTCCTCCACCTATCCGGAAATGTGCCCAACCTTATGCATTCTCTCACTATCCATGCGAGTTCTTGCCCGATGACGGGCCACGATTCTTTCAAGACTTGTACCTCGATGTGGTCATTGCCGGGGGATTTTCCGTTCTTCATCTCACCTAGCCCCTGTTCGATCATGGCCATACTAACGAATGTATCTTTCTCTCCTGCACTACTTTCATTGATTCCCTCTCTTAACAGTCTGTGCTCTTCTGTCTCTCCATCTCTGCTGTCTCTTGGGAACATTTTCTCGCATAGTACCCTCATCGTCTCGCTTCTACCGATCGTTTCACCGTTATTGCTCTCTATCGCACTCATGACTTTTTCGGTTTTCATTTTCTTGCATTGGATCTTGTATACTACGCTCCACGGGTAGGCACTCCCTACTTCAGTGACGAACTTGCGCCATCCGTCCCTTTTGACTTTCTCTATTTTCTTTCTGAAGACTCTCAGTTTACGTTTGTATTTAACTTTCTTCTGCCTCTTCTCTATTTCTCTTTCCTCTCTTTGGTACTCGATCCTGGCCGTTCTGACTTCTCGCTGCATATTTGTTAATTCCTCCGTCCACCAGCTCACTCCCGCATTCACGCCCGTCTTTTTCCTTCCGCAAACTCTTTCGCACGTGTTTACTATGCATGCTTCCAGCCTCTCTATCCTTTTTTCGATTTCTCTCTCGTCGTCTCTCGGGACCATTTCCCGGGTCGCCCATTCATTCTTCAGCTCTTCTCTAAAGGCATCCCAGTTGACATCCTTGACTTTGAATCTGTTTTTGATTCTGTTCCTCGCTTTTTCCGCCTCGTCGCTCAACTCGATGATGATGGCTCTGTGGTCTGCCAACTCGAGATCGTCCTTGACAGTCCAGCTCTTGACTAGTCTCTCGGTGGATTTGTCAGCTACGGTTACGTCTATGTTCGTCTCTTGGCGTCTGTAGCCTCTGAACGTGAAGGGCTGGCCTTCCACATTGAGGACGCACAGATCGCGCGTGAGCAGCATCCGCTCTAGCTCGTTTCCTCTGGCATCCGCTCTCCCGCTGTACCACATGTCATTCTTAGCGTTTGCATCCATGCCCACGAGGAGTCTGTGCTCCGGGTATCTTTCCATGACCCATTCCACACGTTCGAAGGTTTCATTCATCTCTCTCCCACTCTCGCAATACATGGACATGCATACGTATTTCTCATCGTTCCATTCTATTTCCGCACTCGCTACCCATTTACTCATGGCTCCTGCTACCTTCATCACTTTCATACTTTCGTTGAAAACAGCTATCGCTGCCTTGCATCCTTCCTCTGCCTAGTAGATAGGGACAGAGGGAATCTCGTTGATCCATTCATGCGCGTCACTAATTGGATGACGAGGCATTTGGCTACCTGAGTATCAAGAGACGGCGTGCAGGAGCACGCAAGGAGATCATCGCCCGGTCCGGTACCTATCAAAACTAAGAGACCCCGTCGCTCGCGGGAAGGCGCGCACCGCAGAGAGGAGCGACGGACCTCGCAAAGGAGGACACCAAGCCCTCGCGGGCCCGGTGCTGAAAGCAAGAGCAACTGGCTCGACCGATGGGTTCCCCCCCCATGCTAGGACCACGGTCTCCAACCAGAGCGTGTGCGAGAAAGGCAACAACGCCCGCCAAGCGAAACATGAGCCCCCTGTCCCAGGCACGAACCCAACCGCTGATGGACGCCGTTGGGCCGCTCGGCTGGTGCCAGGTAACGACCCCTGAGAGATCAAGGACCGCTACATTTACAAATGGGACCAGCAGCTGGGCTGGGGTCGAACCGTTCCCCAAAGGGGCAGGATCCAGATCATCTCAGCATGAATACCCCGGACGTGATGGGTCCGACGTCAGGGAAACGTCGCCGGTCACCACCGCTGGGACACCCGGCCAGCGAAGGCAAGGCCCATGGGCAAACTAGTGAACCGGGAAACCCACCCGCACCTGTGCTACGTTGATTCACAAACGGAACGCCCCAGCGTCAACCGGGTCATACTAACACAGGAGAAGTCCCCCGCGACTCTCAATCGCGAGGGTTTAGAGCCCCGGGCGAGCGGCTCAACACCGGTCCCACACTCGACACGCAACCCGTCTAACCCGGGCCCATCGGGGGCGTGTTACCAGCACGCTCCCGACGTCGCCGCACGGGCCCAAACAGATCACCACGTACGTTAAAATCGGACCAGATAGAAAACGACCCTTTCAGAACGCAACGAGATATCATCTCCAGCTCCGCACTTCGCAGACCCAACTTGCGAAGACCCCTCGCGGATCCTTCACTGATAAGACCTCGTAGGTCCACCGCCACTGGGACGACATCAACAACTGAAACGCCGGCCTCCGACAGACGCTGCTGGACTGCGTCAAGCAGACCCGGATCGTTACGCGAAAACTGAATCGCCCGGAGGGTGTTCGCGGGGGAACTCTTCATACGGGCGGAAAAATAACCGAAAGAAAATTTGAGCTTATTTATAAAAAACTAGAAAGTAAGAGGAATCCGACCCTGGCCTTGAAATATTTTTAGCTGTTTTAGTTCAAAAGTTACGACGATTTTAAATTTTGTAATTTTTTCGCATTTTCGAGCGGAATGATCCAGCGCGCCAGGTGCGCCGGTTTTTTTGCGGGGCAGTGTATTAAGAAAGAAAAAAAATTCTAAATAATAACATTCCATCAATTTTATCCTTGACGTGAGGACCCTGTGGTCTCCAGTCGAATAATGAAATGTGAAAACCGTAGATAAAATCTTAAAAACAGTAAAATTTGATACAAAATCATGGTAAAAACAATAGTTTACCACATTATTTTGGTCCATACTTTCAGTGCCATAAAATGTGAGTAAATGCGGCCCCTATCCGCAGACGTCTAAAATCGGCCTCTTTTACCTCAGGTCCTCTTACGCACATTATAAGGAATAGTTAAAAGGCCTCGTCGATTTTTCATAGGACAAATGGGACCGATGAAAGGCGCAATTCGAACAAATCAGCCATGACAGTGAATTACGTTTTGCTGAGGTCTAACTCCGCACTCTAAAAATTCGTTAAATGATGTAGACATTCATTTCATAAATGGACACGGGGTTTTAAAAATTCTCGATTGAGCATATTTTTTAAATAACATTCTGTAAAATTTTTCAGATCGATACGAACCCAATAAAGGTCTATCGCTCGCGGCCACATGACATTTATTCTATCAAAATATCACCGACCCAAGGGGCCACACTAAGGTGTCCCACTAATTATAAATTTTTAGAAATTATCCCGGGACCGGGCAAAAAAATTTTCCCTTTTTGACTAAATAACACTCCCTGTAAAATTTGAGCTCAATCGGTTGAGTCTAAGTTCTACCAAGCTGCACTTTTATGTTTTATACGTATTTCGCCCATTTTCTCCGATTGCGCATATTTTGCGTTTTTCTCGCGATTTCGCGATTTTTTGAAGAAGGTTGGATTGCTCAAAAATGCCTGAAAATTTTTAAGTGAAAGCTTCTAGCAGTATATTTTGAGAAAAAAATATCATGTTACGCTATAAGTAACTTTGCTTAGCCGAAAAACAATCGTGAAATTGGGAAAAAAAAGCAAAAATCACGTTTTTTCCGAGTTTTACGATTTTTTTCTTCTGAGAGTTGAAATGCACCAAAGTTTGAAAAGGCTACTCTGAGAACATCAGATAGTGTAATTTTTGATTAAAATCATGGTTTTAACTTATGTGATCAATGCAGGTTTGAAAAAGTATCTCGAAATCGTAAGATAAATCCGAGATTTCAAAAGCTCCAAATTTTGCGACCTGTTATTTTATTTCTTCAAATTTAAGCAGAAAATAGTCCTATCATATGAATCCATTACCTACAGAAGTACTCATGGATCATTTTGTGACAAAGAATCCTGCCTCATTCTTTCCACGATTACGAATCAATCCAAACTTGTAAAAATTTATGCGCCCTCAACTTGGGCTAAAAATCACGAATTTATTGATGGTCTCGCAACCGTGAAAAATCTGCGGGTGAAAAAAGACCTTACCGAAAGAGGAAAAGCGATGATACAGATGTAAACGCATCAAACGAGGATCAGATCCAGTATCTCTTACAAGTGCTTGAAAAAAAAGAAGAAAAAAGAAAAAGAAAAAAATAGGAAAGAGGTGCCATCTATACTTCAAAATCAGCTTTATTTGCATGTTTAAAAATATAACCTAAATTTTATAATTCATTTTTGATTCCTGTGATTATTTTTTCATTTATAAGCATTAAATTTATTCATATGATTATTTTAACAATTCATAAACGTTTGTTGAAAGAAAATCTCTGGCGCAATTTTATTCGATGGTCTACGATCTCCAACTTGGAATTTAATAAATGGCGGATCCTCGCAATTTAAAGGTTTCTTTAAAGGCCAATGATGATAATATTATCTGAAACCCGTATTTTAATCGAAAAGTACACTATCTGGTTCTTTCAGAGTAGCATTTTCAAACTGTTTAGCGCAAACATCTCTCAGAAAAAAAAAATCGTAAAACTCGGAAAAAACGTGAAAACGTGGCTTTTGCGTGTTTTCCCATTTACACGATTTTTTTTTTCGGCTAAGCATAGTCACTCAAGTGTAATATGATATTTTTTTCTCAAAATATACTCCAAGAAGCTTTCACTCAACAATTTTCAGGCATTTTGGAACAATCTAACCTTCTTAAAAAAAATCGCGACATCGCGAAAAAACGCAAAAATGCGCAAATCGGAGAAAATGGGCGAAATACATGCGTAAAACATAAAAGTGCAGCTTGGCAGCACTGCACTTAGACTTAACTGATCGAGCTCAAATTTTACAGGGAGTGTCTTTTCAGTCAAAAGGAACATTTTTTGGCCCGGTCCCGGCATAATTTCGTCATAAATACTGGGAAACCCTCTAGGCTACCTGGCCACCCCCCTCAAAAATCATATAAAGTTCTTATAATCATCAGTTCTGGCAGGGGTGCCAGGTCTTCAGGTGCAATTTTAAGCTGTTTCCCTGAAAATTTAACGGTTTCAAACGCATTATGTATTCTCACATCAATACCGCGATCATTACTACTTTATTTATAATCCCCTCCCCTCAAATTTTTTGGAATTCGAGCACGAACTTGACTCTGATAATTTTTAACTTAGTGACAAGTTGAGGATATCTGTCTCCGCCCTCAGTTAGGAAGGAAGACATTCAGTAAGGGGGGAGACCCTTAGTTAGGGGGGAGAACCTCAGTTAGGAAGGAGACCCTCAGTTAGGGGAGGCCCTCAGTCAGGGGGGAGGCGGGGAGGCCCTCGGTTTGGGTGTGAGGCTCAGTTGTGGGGGGGGGAGTTACATACAAAGTACAGGAGAGAATAGATTATGACCTTTCTTTCCTCTAAAAATATGTATTCCTTCCTTTTGCAAATAGAAACCCCCCCCCCCTATTTGAAAGTATACGAGCAGCTCGTATGCAAAGATGGGATCTGGCACCCCTAGAGCAAGGCCACTATTAAAAGCCTTCTAACGGTTTTTTTTTTCACTGCAAGTCCTCTTGAAGATTCTTTTTAGAGCCAGGAAAAAATCCCAACAATATTTTTGGGTCTATACAGGACCGATAAGAGACAGAATTTGCGACGATTGACCTCAATGAAGTAATTACCTCTTCTGCACGTGTGGCCTTTTCCCGCTCATATTAAAAAAAAACCGATACATCGAAATCATTAGAAGTATCAAAACGCGGTTTCAATCAATCGAAACTGAAGCTTTTCGATTACTCTCTGTGAAATTTTTAGATTAATAAAGATCCATTGAAGGCCTATACGGGACCGCCCGCGGCCACAGATGTCACCACTTGCTCTATTAAAATTTCAGCGACCCTAGGGGCGAAGCCACCCTCAAAAGTCTCCTATTGGTTTTATCCATCACAAGTCCTCTTCAGGATATTTTTCAGAATAGAAAAAAAGCCCCAAAGAGATTTCGGGTCCAAACAGGACTGATAAGAGACGGACTTTGCGGAGATCGGCCTTTTCGGAGTTACTTTTACTGTGCCCCAGCTTGTCTCCACTTACTTAAAAAATCGATGAATAGAAATTGATTCTAAGCATTAAAACGCACTTTCGATCGATCAAAAGCGAAGCCTTTCGATTAATTCCTGAGAAATTTGCAGATCCACAAAAAGATATTGAAGGTCTATACGGGACCGCTTGCGACTGCAGATGAGACTTACTCAATAACAATTTTGTCGACCCTAAGGCTGTGGCCCCCCTTAGAAGTCTTCACTCGGTTTTATTCATCTCAGATCCTCTTCAGGATAATCTTATAGGATCCCAAAAAGACTTGGTAATCCAATCATTCCGGGTCCATACACGGGACCAATAAGAGACGGAATTTGCGACGATCGGCCTATTCGGAGTTATAATTTCGTTTTATTCTACCTTATTTTCTTCGCTCAAGTAAAAAAATCGATGTCTCGACATTAATTTGATGTATTATGTATGAGACTCGTCCCAAATTAGCCCAGGTCAAAACAATAGAAGAAATAAAGATATGTTTAAATGTTGTACTTTGGCCACAGCGATGACCTCTTTGGTAGGATATATCA
This sequence comes from Trialeurodes vaporariorum, assembly GCA_011764245.1. Taxonomy (NCBI): domain Eukaryota; kingdom Metazoa; phylum Arthropoda; class Insecta; order Hemiptera; family Aleyrodidae; genus Trialeurodes; species Trialeurodes vaporariorum. The sequence continues at coordinate 27,729,315 of VMOF01000001.1, read as the reverse complement.
ATGGAGCATGGGTAGGTAATGACTGATGAGACAGAAGGCAATGGGCTTCGGTTGACAGAAAGTTCTTCACCTTCGCTTCAAATTCTGAAAACACTAAGTTTATAGGTTCAACCAAAGCAGCCATTTAAAATAGCTTCACAAAGCAAAAGTTCTAGCTCTACCGAAGAAAGTTGCAGTAGTACCAAAGACTACTAGTAACAGCCTTTTTCCTTGCTTATGCTCTACAAAAGTAGTGCATCGGTATAACTCCACCTTGCTTTGGTAGAGCGAAAACTTTTGCTCTGCTAAGCTGTTTTAAAAGGCTGATTTGGTTATACGTAAAGAGGTTGTTTCATCGCCCATTAGGAATGGGCTGAGAATGGATTTCCTTCATTTTTTCAGGGCTGATAGAGCTATTCTTGGGGAGTCTAAAACTGGCCTATTTTTTATTTTTGTCCTCTTAGAACCGGGGGAGGCGGGGGTCAAAGGTAAAACGGTTTTTCGGCCATAACTTTTGAACGATTAAGATATTAAAACGAACTTTTTTTAATCGAAAGATATTTTAAAGACCTATCTTTTGATGTGTATGATATTTCAAAAATATTGAATTTCAGTTGAGTTGTTGCATTTTCAAAATTTTGGAAATTCCAAAAAATTAGTTTTTTGGATTTTGTTCATATGGGGATCGCACTGAGGAAAACAAAGAACTGTCTCAAAGAAAGCCCTTTTTTCACCGGTTAAAATGAGCTAAAGTTCGTTTTCGGGAAATGATTTGTCTTTGAGTTATGAATTTTTAAAGTGTCAAAAATCACTAATTTTGGGTTCTCAGCGGCAGCGACGAGGCCGAAAAAAATCATTTCTCCGCATGTAGTGGACGAAATTCAGCCAAAATCGGTATCTGGGGGTTTTTGAGGTCGCAGATTTCAATTCTGCCGTCAGATTTGAAGAATTGTGAAATCCAAGATGGCTGCCGAGTATATAGAGGTCGGCAGCCATCTTGGATTTCACAATTCTTCAAATCTGACGGCAGAATTGAAATCTGCGACCTCAAAAACCCCCAGATACCGATTTTCATTGAATTTCGTCCACTACATGCGGAGAAATGATTTTTTTCGGCCTCGTCGCTGCCGCTGAGAACCCAAAATTAGTGATTTTTGACACTTTAAAAATTCATAACTCAAAGACAAATCATTTCCCGAAAACGAACTTTAGCTCATTTTAACCGGTGAAAAAAGGGCTTTCTTTGAGACAGTTCTTTGTTTTCCTCAGTGCGATCCCCATATGAACAAAATCCAAAAAACTAATTTTTTGGAATTTCCAAAATTTTGAAAATGCAACAACTCAACTGAAATTCAATATTTTTGAAATATCATACACATCAAAAGATAGGTCTTTAAAATATCTTTCGATTAAAAAAAGTTCGTTTTAATATCTTAATCGTTCAAAAGTTATGGCCGAAAAACCGTTTTACCTTTGACCCCCGCCTCCCCCGGTTCTAAGAGGGCAAAAATAAAAAATAGGCCAGTTTTAGACTCCCCAAGAATAGCTCTATCAGCCCTGAAAAAATGAAGGAAATCCATTCTCAGCCCATTCCTAATGGGCGATGAAACAACCTCTTTATTTCTTCAGTGAAAGAAAAAAGCAGTATATAATACTTTCTCTCTCCTCCCCCCTTGCCCGTAACAAGCATACATTTCACCTGCACTTTGCTAATTTATAGAAAACATTTTTTTAAAAAAATTAGTCCATGAGAAAATTCTGAGGTGTAAACAGTCGACCGCATCAAAAAATGGGAATTAAAAAAACTGCATGGTACAGTTCACTACCCGCCATCTTCCATTCACACACTTTGGATTGTCCTCATCAGAAAAATGTCACATTGACGGGTGAACTCTTATATTTATTTACTTTTTTTTTTTTTTTTACAACTGGGACAACTTGGAAATTGTCTTTTTTTAGATTTGAGCAAATTTAGTAATCGGGGCGAAAAATTTATTCGAGCCAACTTGGTGGTCCCCCCCCCCTTTGAAAATTTTTTCATCCTAGGCCACTGAGTCTTTCAATTACTTTCTGACAAAACGGATCAACAAAAATTCATTGAAGGTCTATACGGTACTGCTCGCAGCCGCAGACCAGACGGTGCTCAGTGAAAATGTCCTATTTTAAACGTCCAATGTACAAAATGTCCAACAAGAAACACCCATTTCAACAATGTCCACTCAAAAATGTCCAATGCACAATTGGTCCGTGGTAAATAAGTGTACATAAAGAAAAAAGTCCAATAATAGATTTTGTCCATGAATCTAAAAACCTCTGGGCTTTTAAGGTCCCGAAAGAGTTGGTTTAGATCAGAAATGACGAAGAAGTTCAAAAGGAGTATTGTATGACTTATAGTTTTTTTGTTTTTTTTTGTTTTTGTTTTTTTTTTTGCGTACCTACTAAACTTACTTAGTTCACAATTTGGCATTATTTTGAGGGGCATATATGTATGATGGACAGATTTTACATAGGACATTTTATAGCGGACATTGTTGCAATGGAAATTTCTTAAGGAACATTTTGTGCATTTGACATTTTACATAGGACATGTCCAACTGTCACCGACCAGACTTACTCTACCAGCTTTACACCACCCCCAATTCAGGGTTGCTTAGATGCGTTGCCCAGTCATGATGAAGCCAAAAAAATAAGAAGGTCCGAAGGCAAAATTTTTCTCCATGGAAAAGTGATAGAAAACATCTCCTGACTATTTGACTACAACAGAGGTCATGCAGGGTGAAATTATGCGCCAAGCAACTTTGAAATGTTCCTGCAAATACTTATTTGTTTGGTTTTCGTTCAACTTGGACTGAGGCTCTTCTTCATATCCTCACTTGAAAGTACTGAAATGTTCAGACTCTTAGTCGAGAGATTTCAGTTTTTATTCATTTATTTCCAAGTAAACAAGCAGAGCCCAGTGTAAAATTACAAGATTCCAAATAAAAAAAAGTATGAAAAATACTTTTTCCCAAACCCGGGGGATAGAATTCTACCCGCACAACCGATGGTGGGTTAAGAATCCTCATATTCTGAATCAGTTTCGAGTGCTCCTACTCCTAACGCTTAGCATAATAACCAATTCTTGATGATGGTACACAGGGCAAGGTTCATACACTACAGGTTAGTCCCTCTAGTTACAAAAACACGTCCGTTCTGCGCATCGGGACAAAAAGGAGCGAAAGTTCAAATTACTGTGTGTTTAAATGAGGGAAAGCACCCATTTCAAGTGTAAAATTCTGGCGGCAACCAATGATTTCAATCAAACTGACTGCTTGAGAGTCTTAAGCAGAGTTTGTAGATAAGTAGGAGCCCATTCATAAGGCTTTAACATTATTTCTTCTACATACTTCTAAACAATTTTTAAAGATTGGTACGAACATTGACAGATTGGCTTCGCCCCTGATCCGCTGACTCACTCGTATTTTATTAATTTCTTTACCAAGGGGTGTTTTTTGTTTGTTTACACAGTTATTAGACGTCTTTACTTTGATGTACACAAAATTATAACTCAAAATATAAGAAAAAATCACAGTTGATGGCTGTTAGCTAAGTCGTTTGTACAGCAGCGACACTGCAGACCGCTATACTAGCAGCTATCAACTGTGATTTCTTCTTTATATTTAGAGTTATAATTTTGCGTACATATAGTGACGACATCTACTAACTGCAAAAACAAAAAAAAAACACCACTTGGTAAAGAAATTAACACGATACGAGTGAGTCAGCAATTCACGGGCGAAGTCGATCTGCCAGTATACATACCCAATCTTTCAAAATCGTTTAAAAATAGTAGAAAGAATAATATTAAAGCCTTGTATTGCAAAAACACCCATAATTGGCTTTCTTCAGTTCAAAATCAGCCCACCCTGAAATGTTGGGTCAATATTGGTAACTTTTCTCTCAATGTAATACATTGAATCAAAGTTCCTAAAATGCATTCAAGGTTCAAAAATTGAAAAATATTTCCAAGCTACTCTTCGAAGAGAATTGAGGAATCAAATTGCTTACATGATTAAAGGGTGCCCTTTTTGATAGATACAGTGTAATTACAAGGTTTTTAAATTTTGCTTGCTAAAAAGAGTGTGGAATTGCACTTTCAAGAGAGCTGTTCATTACAAAAACTTACAAGTGGAAGCTCAAGCCTCCCCCCCCCCCCCCCCCCCTCTTTCGCTGTGAGGCCTCAGCTGCCCTCTCTGAGACTAGAGAAAAAGCTGCAATTGCCGTCAAACCCACGGGATGGCTGCAAACAATGCTTTAAAGAGACGAATGCACCAACTCATGGTTTTAAGAAGAGTATCATCACATTTAATTTTTCTTATAGTCTGCACTTGAAGAAAGAGTGTCGTAAATACATATATTTTTGTCACCTTTTCCTGCAAAATTAAGTATGACAAGTTCTGATACAGTTAGAGCCTGCGCCTCAGAGACAAATAGAGACCCAGCACATTGTATGCTTCCCAAGATGGAAAAGTGAGGTAAGTTTAGGGCGCACAGTTTTGTTTGGGAGCCACCGGCTGCAACGATAAACGTACGCCTTCTGTAGAGTGGTGAGCTCAACGAAAGGCTATGATTGGTCCGCGGTCCCGGAAACAGATTTTGCTTGACAAATGCAAACCTCACGCTTATCAATCAACAGAAGGCGACTGTTAGCTGTTGTTTCGATGAGTCCCGACCAAAATTGAGCTGGAAAAATGGGCACCTGTCACAAGCTTTGTGCTGGGTCTCCATTTGTCTCTGCTGTGCCAACTTGTGCCTGAAATGAGTATGGATTCGTAGAACATTTCTGACTCGTTTAAGAATATAAGTATAGGCTGTTGTACACTTCTTTCCAGATGCTTAGCTCTTATTGACAAAATAGCGATCAACAGTATTCATTGCCAGACTCTGTCAATCAATGACTAATTGAATCTAGGATGGATATAAAAAAAAGAGGACCTACCACACAGGAATAAAGGTGAAAACTTCTTTGCTCTTTGGCTGGTTCTCTTTCTTTCTTCTGTCAGAGTTGAGGGCACCAAACGACTTCGAGTGCTTTTCTCAAAATGCCAATCTCACATCTGCAAGAGAGAGAGGGAGAGAGAGAGAGAAAGATTAGCGAACTTTTCCAAGAAGAAAAAAAAGGTTGCACTCCTGTAGCGTGGCACACTGGAGTTTTTTACTCAATGATGACGAAGGTGATCTGATACACTTTAAGATTCTTCTTTTTTTCCTCCAATGAGCACACATTTTGTTGACAGGCTGCCTTAGTTTGTACAATTGTTACTTGGGTATTCGCTCATACTTTCGTGCAGCAGAAGAATTTTGTGTGATAAAATAAATCCCTAGCTTTGATGAGCTACTGAAAATAAATCATAACACAATGGTGAGTGCTTTCTTTTGAGCAGAGGGCATCAACTTGTGGCAAACCAACCACTCACCTGAAGCAGTTTGGCACATGCATAGAGTTTGGATTGAGGGAGGTTTTTTAAAGGTACCTAGAGCGCTTACATTTTAGGTAAGGGGTTCCGACAATTAGCCGTGCCTGTTTCCGAAATGCAACAGAACCCATCGATGGACGGTTTGTTAGAAACGAGTCAGAACTCTGTGCGAAACAACCTCTCACTAATGCGTTTCGATGGATTTCGCACTGCTACTTATTAGAACCGAATGCTCATAGCGCATTATTAGCTCCACCTAATTTCTAGTACATCATGCATTTTCAAGACTAATTACTTTCTTTGCGTTTTAATAATCTTTTTCATTCTTTTTTTTGTATTTCTGAATTTTGAAACTTGTTACTTCACAGAATGAACTGCTCATTAGGGCTGTTCTTGGAAAAAAGCTGTAAGAGCAGAACAATTTTGGGTACTGGGTTCTGACCAGTCGGGTTCCAAACTGCATCGGTGAGCACAGAGTTTCTATTTGTTGCCAATCAACCACTCACCAATGCACTTAGATGCAGTTCAGAAGCAGGCACCGCAACTTGTCGGAACCGGATACTCAAAATGGTTCTGCTCTAATCATGGAAGCCCCAAGGTACACAAATATGGGTCAGTGAATAGCAGTAGAGTTTTAGTGAAAACTTCATAAAATCCAACTATCCAAATGGGACAGGTTTCCTAATTGGGGGAGATCCCATTCTGTCAGAGCAGAGCAAAAGATTTCAGCGCTATCGCACTGCTAGTTCACATGGACATTGGAACATGCTTTCATTCTAGACACAGACTAAAAGTTGACGCAAATTTCTCTTGAAACACTGGGCTATTAGGTTAACCTGATGAGAGCGAACAATGCTGCGACAGACAGAGGGGGACGATCAGAACAAAGTAGGTAGCTGCAGAGCAATCATTGCGAAAGCTACCGATTAAAAGAGGCACTATACGCAACTACGCTCTTGATTTATGGAGAATTGATGAAACTGACACTTACCTCATTAACTACCTAATGATAGTTTTCTCGGAACATGCCAAACTTCGGGAACTGACGACATAGGTACCTACGTGAATGACTGACATTTTATGGAAACGGTAAGCACGGCTGCAGGGTCAACATTTTATCGTTGAAAACGCCGACACACACTACACGAATGACTTATTCGACTTCCCTCCGAGAAAAAACTATTTACTGGCGGCACAAGCTTTGCAATTCACAGGAATTACACTCCACGGTAACATGAAATTAAAATCGAGACCAAAATTGTCTATCTTGCGCGTGAAAGGACGCAGAAAATGAGAAAACCGAGAAGAATGAATGTTTGTTATGTTAGGTTCTGTCTGGGCGCGGGACTAACTTTTCGAACTTATCGTAAAAAAGCATCCACATCAAATTTTTGGTGCGGGAATTCTCACTCAATCTGCGACCAATTCGGTTGCAATTTGGCTCAAAAAATTGAGCAAAAAATTACGGAGTTCCTGTGGGGACGATATTTTCAATTATTTATCTAAATAAAATTCATGGTCCTTCCCAAGTGAGATCTGGTATCTCATGATAAAACGCCCCTACCACAGCCTAAATTGTACCAACATTTTGGTGCTTGATTTCTCTGCCAATCTAAGTCCAATATTCTTGAAATTTGGCTCAAAAAATTCAGCAAAAAATAACGCAGTTCCTGTGGGGACGCCCCTTTTGATTAATGTTCTCAGAAAAAAGCTATAAGTCTTTAAAGTCAAATTTCCAAAAAGCGACTAGTAACGCTATCTATCGGGCGAAAATCTCCCAACTCTCGGGTGAGGAATGCGGAATGCTATCAAGCCTGATCAATGGTGCATGTCCGAGGTAGAGTCCCTGTATATCAAAGAGTCTCGCCATACGAGGTATAGATTCTGGTTGGCTGCTAGATTTTAGGCTGTCACGGAGCTCGAGGAGGCGTTCTGTGTTATTCTCCATAAGAAGACCGTTGGAACGCACCTACCGAGGAAGCGTACACGCCCCCTCAGCGAACCCAACCAATCAGAGTGGACGCCTCCTTCGAAATTCTTCTTCTTCATGCTTCACGTGGCGAGACTCTTTGATATACAGGGACTCTAGTCCGAGGTGATGACCGATGCATAACGTAATTCGTAACAAAGATTACTTACTCAGTTGTAATCTTTGTTTCGGACTTCCCTTCTCATACTTTTCTCTTTTTCTTTTTGTTCTTCTACCTCTTTTCTTTATTGTCTAATATGGCCATTTTATTTTGGCTCACTTCACGTTCCCTTCAGGTTCAGATCTTCAGTTCAGTTTGAGTATTTTCAATGTTCAACGGGCCTTGTTGTTGTAACATGACTTGATTTTGTTTTCAATCCGAGTCGTAAAATCCTTTCAAGAATCTGTTATAACATGTAACTTGTGCTTTCGGCGAGAACTTTCCAGCTGCCTTGCGTCCGGTTTTTTATCCATTATTAGTTGATAGGTAACTCCGATCTTGTGATCTCGATGCCGACGCGTGTGGTTTTCATATGGCTGCTGTAGAATCTGTTTGAACCGACTTTCAACCACATGTACCAACTAGTATCCCTCTGAAGCCCTTTTATCCTTTTACCGGTTGGGCCAACTGATTAGTCATGATGTATACGGTAAGTCACATTTCTAATAAGGGATGTTCAATCAGTGTCATGTACTTTGTGCACTCTCTCAGGGTCACACCACACTGAATAGCGCTTCTTGTTCAATCAATTTGGCGAGGTTTCATCCTTATCAGTTCCTTTAACCAGTCTATCAAAATCTCCTGTATCCTCTGCAGTATATTTAGTGCAGATTTCTGCCTGCTACCCACCTGCCAACTGAGTTGTGCTCAGCACTCATTCGCAGCACTGTAACAGCATGGCGAGCCCCTCAATCGTAGAATTAGAAAGGGAACAGTTGCGAAACTTCAGCCCGATTGAGGTCTCGCTGTCGACTGTGATATGCTGGTTAGTACGGTGGTACCCCAGCATGTGACTGGTCTAAGTCAATCCCTTGACTGCGAAAGGGCGAATCTGTTGGCTTCGGGCGCTTCCAAGCGGTTCACCTCGTACTTACCAGTGAGACTATCCGAGTAACCCATTGTTTCTCATGGGAGTTTCGCTTCTGTTCTCCCTCTTATTTTATGCCGTAGTTGTCTTTCCGCAAGGGAGCTTGTGTAAATGTAATATTCGAACAAGGAATAACAAATTTGTCTACAAATTAGCGGACATTACTTGCATTGTCTTGGTGCAGTTAGCCTGTTTGTAGCTTGTGCACTTCGGAAGTATGTAACATATCCATTATCAATGAGAGGTTTCATAGCTTTGATAGCATAATATCTACGGGAACTGCTTCCTACAGTGTCCAGCTATGATGGCTGGCCAGATAAGAGACTGCTAAACATCACTGATGTTCAATATTTCATCGCTACTGGTGTAGCCTACTCACTTATCACTCTTTAGTGATGCCTGCAGACCAAATAACTTAGCCAGCTGTAGCTGTATGAAACTTTGAGTGAACCTTTATGTTCAGCCTATTATTATTACCTGAGATAGGTCAACAATTTGGAAACCATTGGCATCCATCCATCAGTGGTGTCGTGTCCGTGAGTGCGGTTAGTATTGAGAGAGTCAAGGAATTTAAATATCTAGGAGTAAGTGTTTGTGAAGATTTAAAATGGAATAAAAATAATAGTACAGTGGTAAAACAGTTCAGAAGTAAAGCAAGTCTTATGTGGAGAATAAAGGTTCCTATTATTTCCAAATGGTTAGTTATCAAGGAAAAAAATTATCTATAGTGCTCTGGTTGGGTCTGTTCTGAATTACTGCTCGACACTTCTGTTTGAGGCCAGCTGCGGTGAGATAAAACAGATGCAACTAGGGCAAAATTCAGCCATGAGATATATTTTAGGGTGGGGGAGGGAAGCTAAAATTTTGGACATGTTGGAGAAATTGAATTGGATTTGTGTGGAATTACCTGTATGGTGTAAAGTATTTGTTTTCATTTTTAAAATAAGAAGAGGGTACATTGAGGGAATTGATGGGTTGACTGCAGAATTAGTGAGAATGAGTGGGAAATTAGAGACCAGAAATCAAAACTGTGTCAGAAAATATGGTAAGGGGAGATTAATTGATGGAAGTGTGTGCTATAAAGGGGTAAGGGATTACTTTATTTTTAAATGTCATGAATGGGAAAATGAAGAGTAGGGAAGTTTTAAAAATAAGTTGATGTGTAAATTGATGAAATATCAGAGAGAAAATTGGATGGGAAGTCGTCTGGTTAGTAGGTGTTACAGGGATTAATGGGAATTGTAGGGTGGCCGATCCATCATTAATCAAGTCCTGCGTTTAGGCCGCGCCAGGTGAAAATACCTTCCCTATCCAGTCCTGGTTTTAGATAGGGCAGGTTATGTTATCTTTGGGTTAGAGGATAGGTATCAAACGTACGTATGAATGGGATTAGCCATGGCTATTTAAAATATAAAAAAAAAAAAAAAAAAAAAAAAAAAAAAAAAATTGCACATACATGTGCACCCCCTGAGCTGAGAGAACGGCAAGTATATAATTAATGATTGCAGAGAGAAAGAATCCCAAACAATGAAATTAATTAATTTATTTATTTATTTAGTACGGATTTAACAAAAATAAAGGTAAAGTAAGAAAAGTTAAATATCTTGGAAATATTTGGGCGTAGAAAAAGATTGAGTGGGAGCCTTCCGTGAAAGCTGAGGGATGCGTACTGCAGAGAGACAGTGATGAGAGGGAAGCAACGCGCCCTGGCCGCCTTCACTGCCTCGTATACGAAGCATGTAGCCAGCCAAGAGAGTTCTGTACACCACATGAACTCTGCTGATGGACGCTGTATGTTGTGACAGTCTGACCCGTGGGCATGTTTTCGATCGAGGCATTGGCTGTAAAATCTGTTCTCGTGGACACAGATTTTATGCACGGAACCGAGAAGAGGTGCCCAGCAAGGGTCTCACATTCTCCTATACGCTACACGCTTCTCCCACCATCTGAAAACAAATTTTCTTTCCACTGCTCAGTCCATGACTCTGCGTCCGCGTGTTTCCATTTCATTCTCGTTGCGGTAGCCGAATTAATCGCAAATAATTGTCTTGGCTGCGTGAATACTATTAGCACGTAGCTGATGCAATTACTAAGGGTAAATAATAATTACTTGCTTACTAATCAGTAACCTAGTACTGAGTAATTACTTGATTGTTAATTTTCATGTTGTTAGCCTGCTTGACAGTCTCAACCGTGCATAGACAGAGGACTTTTTTTCAAATTTTCTTTAGAAAATAAAGGTTGTATCGCAGGTAAATTACTGCCTTAAACTATCCAAAAATTGCTTCTATATTACACCTCAAATTCTAAAAATTCGCTGGAGGAGGACCTCCGGACCCCCCTCTCTTCCGGGGGGAGGGGGGGGGTATTCGATACTCATCAGACCATCCGGAAATATGTGCACTACCTATTAGAAATCCACGCGACGCCATTGTTAGCCATCAAACCCTAGAACGAGCATCATGAGAAATAGAGGCAATTTCAATGCATTCCTTTTAGAGCTGTAACATTTTGCGTGTCGGGTTCTGACAAGTAGTGGTGCCTCTTTCTAAAATGCTACTCCTTGCTATTTAGCTGCTCACCATTGCGCTTTCATGCGTTTTGGCAGCAGGCTACCAGCCAGAACCTGATACGCCAAGTGTGTTATCTCTAGTCTTTAAATGGCTGTCACTTTACGGCTGTTTTGTATCACCTTTTAGTGATAGTAATCATTTTCTACTTTTTTCTTGCACTGAGATTCATATCTGACTTTAAGTACACGTCTCTCACTTTCTGAGTCCTGTCTCTGCCACTGTTTCTTCTTTCCTTGATCAAATTATTTTCATATTGTCGTTGGTTGACTTAAGATTTTTAAAATTCTTGTTCAAACAAATTCTTGATGGGCGAGGTCTGAAATTTTTAGAAAGAGTATCTTTTTTTTGGGGGTTTTCTGTGAGCTAGTCGTGGAGTACTTATCTCTCAGATTACTTTTTGAAAGGAAGTACCCTAAAACTGATTTTAGGTATATTTTTGGAGTTCCCAACATCAAGGAAACCTCAAAATATTTCTAGGAACTCAACTTAGTGTCGTATCAAATCTTAAGAACTAAAGGAAAAAGTTGATGCGAAAATGACGTATCTCACTCTGTCGTACCCTTGTCAGTATAAAAATATCATTTGAACACTGCAAGCACTGAAATGTGAACATTCATTAGTATTTGAAAGAGTGAACCATTCAACTATAATTTCGTCAAGTATCATAAGTGACGGCAGCCATCAGGCCAAGTCCAAAACCTGTAGCAAGAAAGTGATGTCCGCAGACACTTATCATTGTCGAAACAGCTCTTTTTCATCAATTTGTGCGCTGTTCGTTTAGCGTACAGAGAAATTCCCCCTGTGATTTTTCGCAATGAAGCGAAATGAATCCATCTGCATCTTTCTGATAACTCAAGTCATCTTTGACTGTACCATTCGTTTCAAATTAAGAGTCTTCATTAATTTTGCTTTTTTCCTCTGTAGGGAACAACTGCGGAGCAAGACACCCGCTTTAGTGATAAAGAAAAGAAACTTCTGAAGCAGATGAAGTTTGGAGATGCTCTTACCAGAAGAGTAAGTTTATGAATTCAATTAAGTTTTTTAAATTTTCATTAATGTTTTAAGCAAAATTATGAATAAGTGTGTCAGAAACTAACGCTCTTTATATTTGCCTCATCAACTATACTCCATTCCGTTTGATAAGGCGCTTTTCATAAATGAAGAAAATTGCTAAGTGGCAATGCTGAAATGCTCGGGTGGACCGTCTCGGGCTCTGATCGTCCTGAGTCCGTACTTACTTTTATCAGCAAGGCAAGGGATCCTCCTTTGTTTCCCACCTGGTTCTCTCAAGTGCCTCGCAAAATTGAATTCTGTTCAATTTGAGGAAAGTAATTTTTCTTTATGCAGATTCGTTCTCAGCGTAAAATTCTCTTAAGATTGCCAGCCAAAAACATGCAGAAAGTTTGATTTCAACCCTACACGCAGCTAGGGGAAAGTGGTATCAGTTTCACACCCTCCTTTGAATGTAGGGTTGAAACCAAACCCTCCGCTTGTTTTTGGGTGGCAATCCTAACAGAATTTCACGCTGAGAACGAATTTGCATGAAAAAAATTACTCTCCTTTAATTGAACAGAATCTAATTATACGAGGCACTCGAGAGAAACAGGTGGAAAACAAAGGAGGATCCCTTGCCTTGTTGATAAAAGGAGCTATGGACTCATGACTATCGGAGCCGTAGACTCTCGACCCGAACACTTCAGCGTTGCCACTCAACGATTTTTGTCCTTTATGAAAAGAGCCAAATCAGTTGGAATGGAGTAAAACAAGAGTGCTAAACTGCAATCATTTGTCGTTACAAAAACAGGTGATTTAATCTGACTTGTAAGTAACAACCATGCGAACTGATCACAACTGTCTTTGACTTGTCAAATCATGAAATCTTGACATCAAAGCTGCCAGTAAGGAGCTGATCCTTCCTTTTAAAGAACGAATGTAATGATATTTTTGAACAAAGCTCAGTCTGAAAGATTTAGGTTGAAGTATCTTCTAGGAGCCTCTCCCCTTTCTCAAGGAGTTTTTATTGAAGCAAGCTATAGCTATTTATAAATTGATAGTTCATCTGGATGAACTTAATGCATGACTATAGAATAATGGATCTGCACTGCCAACCAGATAATTTTTATAGGCAACTTTCGAGTCAATTGGCTTTCAAGTTGCATTGTTCTGATCGGCTTTTAAAGAGTTTTGAGCGCCAAGCTGGGAAGGTGTCCTGTCTCTATACTTAGAAAAGCTGAATGGGTCTGTTGGAAACTTTTGCTACAACAATTAAGAGGGTATAATCTAATGTAAAATCACCTGAAAAGTCCACCGGTGGCATCAGAAAGTCATAAAATGCAATAATAAACTCTCAAGAGGCGTTTAATGATATCCAAGATGGCGGTAAAATATCGAGCAATCTGTATGCATGCACCTTTAACATTCAAGGATTGCCAACGTTGACAACCTCACAGCTTCAGAGGTTATGTGTTTATTTACGCTGTGATTGGGTGTGATCGATATTGTGAGGTTGGCTATTCTTGTATGTTCATGGTGCATGCATACAAATTGCTCGAAATTTCTCCGCCATCTTGGATTTCATTAAACGCCTCTCGTGAGTTTCATACTGCATTTTATGACTTTCTGATGCCACCAATGGACTTTTCACGAGATTTTGCATCAGATTGAACACTCTACAGCGCTGAAGCAAAAGTTTGCAACAGACCCATTGCTTCTAATTTGTTAGGGAGATGAGGGGGGGGGGTTAAGTGCAGGAAGCTTTTATTTTTACTTTTTTTGTTATCAGGTTGACATGTCTAAAGTCAAGTTGGAGACGATCAAGCCATGGATAAGTCAAAAAATCACCAAGCTTCTTGGCATGGAGGATGATGTAGTTGTTGAATTTGTGTTCAACCAACTCGAAGCTGAGAAGGTATGTATTTCATCACATTAACTTCATGCTTTTATAAAAAAGTCTTGTCATTCTTTGAATTTTAAGTTTGGAGATGTTCGCTGACTAAGCTCTTTGTTGCAAATTCAAGGAAGTGTACACATAGGAAAATAGTTGGCCATCCCTGGTTTAGAGGAGCATACTTCAGTAGAGGCTGAAATGCAAGGGTCTTCAGTTAATAGACGTTGTTAGTAATGACCTGTTCTCGTCTCTCACTCTAACTTCATTAGAATGAAAAAATAATTGATGAATGTAAGAAAACAAAGAACATCTTCGCCCATGACATGGATGTTTTTCTTTTTAACATTTTTCTGCCTCAAAGGTTTAAGTTTGGTATGATGGATAGGTAGAAACATCAGAATTTCGTTTCCACAAAATTGCGTAAAAACTTTATGTACACGCTAGACAGCTGGAGCCCAGCTAAGAGTTAAGATTGCACTCTCCCGATTTAAATTTTAAAATGCAAAGTCTGGACAAATACGTGCTTAACTCAAAATCTGCCTGAAAACGCACAGGAATGGGCAAAATTTCCTGTTTCAAACCAAGAAAAATGTAAAATGTCTTTAAAACTGAAACTTTCTGCTTTTTTCGCGCTTCCGTGCGAGAAAGCTGTAATATAGATATATTGCTCTTATTAGTCATTGAATATGTAAATGCGCTGCGGAAACAATTTTGAGTAACAAGGGAAAAAAATGAATAACCACGAAAACTGGGCAAATTAACTACTGTAAAAAAGTCTCTATGAACGGTTTGTGCCCACCATTAGAATGTTGCAGAAATGAGATTTAAGCCTATAGTTTATCAGATAGTTTATTTTTGTTCAGCCGATGAATTTAATATGGTGACAAACCATTAATACTTTGACTGAATCTTCAGTTTCCAGATCCGAAGAAAATGCAAATCAATCTAACAGGATTTTTAAATGGTAAAAATGCTCGTGTTTTCATGACTGATCTTTGGGAACTCCTATTGTCTGCTCAAGACTCTCCAACTGGTATCCCGGAAAAGTTTATAGAAAAGAAGAAGGAAGAAATTAAGAAAAGAATGGTAATTAACTATTTCCTCTTATCTTTTTCTGGCTCATTCTTTGCGCTTATCACATCATTAATGTTCATTATTACCTCGGCTTTTGACGCAAGTATTATCTCAACTTTCAGTGATACAAGTTAGTTTTTTCCATGTTGCGGCAGTCTTTTCCATCAACTGGAAGTAAAACCAGGTGCATATAGAGGAATATGAGTATTGTTAATAAACTAATGTGATTCTCTGCATTTTCTTGGTATTCAAAGTTTTTATCATAATCCCTCAGAAATGGAGTTTTTTTTTACTAGATCGGTTTTTTTTGTAAGTTTCTATAATTAATTTGCTCCTGCAAAAATTGATCTTGTTAGTGGCTTTTGATAATTGAACTTCCCTTAAAATAGAATTCAAGCTAATTAGTTCTTTTTTACTTTTTAATACCTTTATCCAACTCACAGCATATCATTAATCAGCGTTTTGTTTCCTGAATCCTCATACATCTTTACATAAGAGTCGAAAGTCAACCTTTATTACTTTCATCCAATTCTGAGCATCCCTTTTTGTCAAAGTTCTGTTTCTGGATTACTCACTTCCTATACAGTGCATCTCGATTATTGGAGTTTTGTTCAAGGATTTGGAACCGGAGCCATAGTCGAAATTGAAATTTGCCTCTCTCCTTCCGAGAGAAAAATAAATAATACTTTCAGACCTGAAATTTACCATTCAATAACTAATTCAAGATGTTTAAGCGTTTACAAAAATTACTTTCCATGATTACAGTTTGAATTATTGCAATGGAAGCTCTGAAACAGGAGCTGCTCTGGCTCAGGGCTCCGATTGCAATAAATCAAATGGTAATCATGGAAAGAAATTTCTGTTTGCGCTGAAACGCAGAAACATCTTGACTCAGTTCTTGAATGGTGAATTTCAGGTCTGGAAGCAAAATTTATTCTTTTCTTGAGGAGAGGTGCAAGTTTCAATTTTAACTGTGGCTCCAAATCCCTAGTTTTGTTTCCTATCCATGTTAAAATGCGGAGCATCTAGCTTTTCAGAGTTCTGGTTTTTGTGTTCTGACTACTTCCTTTCCATACAAAGCATCTTTTTCCTCACAGTGCTACTTCCTGTTTTCTGACTAACCCTTTAACCTTAAGCCTCTTGTTTCTTCAAGACCTGCTCCATAACTTCCCCTGTTTTCATTTGGAGGATCTTATTTGTTTGACCTCTATAACCCTGAACTCTTTCAAAAACAATCAACAGTCCAGCCGTTTGTTTTAAAATATAAGCATAACTCAGAGCTGCCATTTTGCGTATAATAAATGACATTTTTCAATTCAAAGATGAATCCTCCGGTTGAAAAAAGATCACAAAGTTCCGTTCAGTGTGTTCAGAAAAGATTACGGATGCGAGTATTTTTGTGCATTGCAGTCATACTCTGAACTGAACTTTGTAATCTTTTCTCAACCGGTGGAGTTGTCGATGACTTTAAAACTCTTGCTGATCATTTAAAAACTAAATGGCAATTGCATCCTTTGAGAAAAGATTACAGATCAGAGTATTTTCTTGTGGTACAGTCATACACTGAACAGAACTGTGTAATCTTTTCTCAAGTGGTAGAACCATCGGTGAATAGAAAAATGCCATTGATTATACGCAAAATGGCAGCTCTGGTATGTATAGTTGTGGCCAGCGGATGGAGCAACTGGTCTATCTTCTTCCTACTTTTTTTGTTGCGGTATCCCTGTTGTTCTCTTACCTTATTATAAGGCACCTTGGTAGCTACCTCCATTCCTACGGTTTGCTTTTTAATATTCTCAGTCCAGTTGTTTGCTGTGAAACGATAACATAATGAACAAAACTTTTGGTAGCTGAACTTGTCAACTACTAATACTACTACTTTTTGTATAAGATGCGTGTGAGACAATTAGGTTGAGAGAGTCTGTTTAAGTTTTTCTCATCTGAAATGAAAATAATACCTCCAACTTGAATGAAGCTCTTGTTATTTTTTTCCTCTCTTTTTTGAAAACTGCTTGTCTAAAGTTATTTTGCACTATAACTGAATTTTTGCCTCTCAGGAAGAACAAGAGAAGATAAATGATATCGCCAAGAAACTAGAGAAAGAACGAGAATCTAGGAAGGAAAAGAAAGATAAGTAAGTTTGACCCTTAGCTCTTTATATTTGCTCAGACTTTATGATTATTCAAATCAACTTTTACACTCAGCGGTGCTACCGCTAAAATTTCAATCACACAAAGCTGCTGAATGTTCAAAGCTTCCACCACATTTTCACACAACCGTTGGTCGGAGCTTCCACACTTCCAAAAAAATTGATGACTTTTTTTTTTTTTTTTTTGCTTATTTAAGCGTGCTTGAAGATTTTTTCCTGAGATTTTCTTTTACTTTTTCCTTTGGATTTTTTAAGCGTGCTTAAAGGTGTTGAAAAATTGTGAAAGTTGGTTCCTTCAAATCAATGCGCTGAGGGTGTTTCGGTCGGAAAACATGATATGTTTTGATATGCCAACTGCAAATTTGAATACAATCTATCGATTTTGTGGAAGCTTCCACACTTTACCAACTTTGTGGAAGCTTCCACACTTTACCGATTTTGTGGAAGTGTTGTCGGATGATCGGCTTTGTGAAAAGTCGCTATCAAACGCTATCCTCATTTCTGCAGTTTTCCGTCTGCGATCTTTCGAGTTTTCTGAAGCCAGGCGGCTTCCACACTTTCCTACAAAGGATCGCAGTGACGGATCCAGAAATTTTTTCTGGGGGGGGGGGCATGCCTGTGAAATTTTAAAATTTGAAGCGTTGGTGGAAGCAATTTCCGGCTATTTTCTGTAGAAAAAAGGCAAAATTTAGGCTTCTGGGGAGGGCTCGTGCCCCCGTGGATCTGCCACTGACGGATCGGTTGTTAGCTTGTGAATATTTTGCAGCCCTGCAATCACAATTCTAAATCGCCATAATTTCATAAATTAAAAATAATTTTCAAAATTTTATTCCATAATTTAGAAATAATTATTAATTAATTTCGGTCTATGTCAGCAACTATTTGTAAGTATATCTGTGTGTAACACAAGTGTGTAGGTATGAAAATATTGATCATACATTACGTGTCTTACTAGCTATTACCACTGTTTGTTTAAGTGTACCCTTAATATCCATTAACTATTTTTTTAATACAGGAGAAGGAGTCATTCTAGGGAAAGGCACAAGTCAAAAGAAAGGGATCGTGACAAGGACCGCGATAGGGATCGTCACCGTGATCGTGATCATGATGACAAGAAAAGTCGCAATAAAGATAACCATCGAAGATCTCGCTCTAGATCTAAAAGGTATCTATTTATAGTCTCCCATCTTTCTTTCCTTTCTATTAGGGGTTTGGCCCCTTAACAATTTTATTTGTTTTCTTTTTGATGTCTCATTTTATTCTTAACTTGGTACTTTCTTCCAGTTCTGCACTTGCAGATGAGAATGGGTCTGTTGCAAACTTTTGCTACAGCGCTATAGAGTGATCAATCTCTTGTAAAATCGTGAGAAAAAGTTCATTGGTGGCAGCGAAAAGTCATAAAATGCAATAATAAACTCACAAGAGGCATTTAACTGAAATCCAAGATGGCGGTAAAATATCGAGCAACCTATATGCAAGCACCATGAACATCCAAGATGGCCAACCTCACAACATCGATCACAACCAATCACAAAGCAAACAAACTCATAACCTCCGATGCTGTGAGGTTGTTAACGTTGGCCATCATGGATGTTGACGGTGCGTGCACACAGGTTGCTCGATATTTTACCGCCATCTTGGGTTTCAGTTAAACCCCTCTTGTGAGTTTAATACTGCATTTTATGACTTTCTGATACCACCAATGGACTTTTCACGTGATATTACTTAAGATTTCACATTCTATATCGCTGTAGCAAAAGTTTGCAACAGACCCATTGCTCCAAATTTTGAGGGAGGGAAAGAAAAGAATTTGTCCACCAAGGGGTGAAAAGATTACAGGCAGCTTAATTTTGAATTGTTATCAGATTTTCGTTTCCTTTCATAAACTGATCTAATATTTTCAAACAATTTTCTGAACATACACGACACATTTCTGTTCATGCTGACAGAAAATTATCTAATAGGTTAGAGATTTTGGTAATCATTTGACCATTGTAATCTATACTTTACTTACTGATATAAGTTTTGTTTTCAATAGCGCTCCTCGTAAAGAAGATAAGCAAAAATTGGACAATGGCACAATTGCAAGTGCCTCACCTCACAATGAAAATGGAAAAAGGTAAGATGAGTTAAATCACTCTGATGGAGCAATTTTAAACCAGTCAAGTAGTGACAATCGATCCTTGATTTTGACTTTTACCGAGAGACAAGATTTAATAGAGACCACGCACTATCTATCTTGCCTATGTTTGCATGCGGTGGCAACTTTTTTTTTCTTTTTTTTGGGGTCTCAACAGAACACTGCTAACATGGTCCATATGTTGACTGAGAGAAAAGTTGTTGAGGATTTTGCCTATAGAGTCTAAAGCACCGAAATGGCAGCAGTCAAGGTATGGATCATGTTGGATTGTGCCTCTTCATGCTCTCTTTGTTAATTCCTGTTGAGTTCAGTTGACTGAGAGAAAAGTTGTTGAGGATTTTGCCTATAGAGTCTAAAGCACCGAAATGGCATCAGTCAAGGTATGGATCATGTTGGATTGTGCCTCTTCATGCTCTCTTTGTTAATTCCTGTTGAGTTCAGTTGACTGAGAGAAAAGTTGTTGAGGATTTTGCCTATAGAGTCTAAAGCACCGAAATGGCATCAGTCAAGGTATGGATCATGTTGGATTGTGCCTCTTCATGCTCTCTTTGTTAATTCCTGTTGAGTTCAGTTGACTGAGAGAAAAGTTGTTGAGGATTTTGCCTATAGAGTCTAAAGCACCGAAATGGCATCAGTCAAGGTATGGATCATGTTGGATTGTGCCTCTTCATGCTCTCTTTGTTAATTCCTGTTGAGTTCAGTTGACTGAGAGAAAAGTTGTTGAGGATTTTGCCTATAGAGTCTAAAGCACCGAAATGGCATCAGTCAAGGTATGGATCATGTTGGATTGTGCCTCTTCATGCTCTCTTTGTTAATTCCTGTTGAGTTCAGTTGACTGAGAGAAAAGTTGTTGAGGATTTTGCCTATAGAGTCTAAAGCACCGAAATGGCATCAGTCAAGGTATGGATCATGTTGGATTGTGCCTCTTCATGCTCTCTTTGTTAATTCCTGTTGAGTTCAGAAAAAAAAAGTCTGCCACCGCGCGCAGGACTAGTGCATAGTCTCGATTATATATTTTCACTGCTTTTACCTCTTTCAAAACTTAACCTTATCAATACATTTCTTGAAAACTTAATCAAACACACTCATTATTTGATCAAATGCAGCAAATCTTTTTTTTTAGGAATTGTTTTATCTCAATCTAACGGAGCAAATGGTAGATAGAATCTTTTCAAAGCATTAACTAAACTTTGAACAAACACCATCAAAAGTGAGCTCAAGTGGGTGAGATGCAAGGTACTTATATTTAACAGGTATGCTCGACTCGCTTCCCGCGTCATCGTCAGTGGCGCGCACTTCAAAAAGCATTGTAAGATGGCCGACAAAAGAAGAAAACATTGTACACTCTTTCCAGAAAACATTGGGCTTCCCTCTCCAGAAAAGCAGAAAATAGTTCGATGTTTTCTGGAAAGAGTATACAATGTTTGCTTCTTTTGTCGGCCATCTTGGAATGCTTTTTGAAGTGCGCGCTACTGAAGATGATGGGGGAAGCGAGTCGAGCATACCTGTTAAATATAAGTACCTTGGGTGAGATGACAGTAAACATAAATTAGTGAGAGGGAGGTAAGACAGATGATAGGTAATAGATGAAGCTTGTCCTAGAAATGATTGGATTTCATAGCTATTCCGCTTTCATAGAAACATCAGCTTCAAACCCTCAATCACGCAATGTGAATAACATGATTGGTTGGGAGCAGGAAGCAGGTGATGTTTTTATTTTTAACTGTACAGTTGTCAAGTCCAATCTTTCTTAGAACAGTCTATAATTAGGTGTCTACAGATGATGACATTGCCCGAGAACACGAATTCAGTCGGCAAATGCACTTTTAAAAAAAAAAAAACAGCCAACAAAAAAATGTGATGATTCAGTTTCCTTTGAGAAACTGTTATCATCTTGTATAAATGATCTTTGCGGGGAAAGGAGTATCCGCCTTTCCTTGAGAATAAACCGGAAAGTAGAGACCCAGAGCATTGAGAATATTTTTGTTGAAATTTAAAAAGGGGAAAAGAGGAGGGGGAGAAAAATAAGAAAAATGGGGGGGGGGAATCTGAGAGCACACCAGTCCTTGTGTGCTCTTGAGACTTTTCCTTTCCTCATGGTGTCATGCTTTCCTTGTTGCTCCTCTTACTGAAGCGTTTTTTTATTCTCCGGAATCCGCACTGGTGCAATAACCTGGAGCTTTTGGAGCTGCTCCGAAGCTGTCTGGTGCAGAAACTCCGGAGCTTCAGCTCCAGTGCATCGGTCTTTAACTCCGATACACTGGAGCTTGCACCAGAGCAGCTCCAGGCGCATCGCACCGCTACTAAAGAAACACTTCGGTGCGCTCCGGTGCTGCACCGGAATAAAAAAACGCTCCGGTGCACTGGAGCTGCACTGGTGCGTGCTCCGGAGAATAAAAAATGCATCATACCATACCTTACCATGAGGTACTATGACTTGCTAAAGAAAGCACCCTGGTCAAAATTCTTATTGTTAAATTTTTTTATCAGTCGTACGCTGTGAAATATCAGCATAACGAACCACCGTGTTTGGGCGGCTGAACTTTACTACTACTACTATTTTTCAAAGCGCACTTTCACGCGGTGATTCTGTTTAACTTTGAAACACTTTAAAACCTCAATATTCTTTAAAATTGGGCGCTAGAAAGGGAAGAATAGGAATTTCTATCAGGATATTTTGAAAGTTATAGTACCTTGGTGTGTTCTCATTCCTTCTCATTTTCTTTTTGTATTCTCAGTCCAGTTGTTTTCTGTGAAACACCAGCATATCAAACACTTGGTTTGAGCGGCTGAGCTTGATTACTACTACTACTACTTTTTTCGCTTGATTTTCGAAGTGAAAAATCTTCAAATTATCTCAGGTGAAGCTATTTTCAAGACAAGAAATAGTACGATACGATACGAGATAGATGAGATAAACAACTCTATCCGGTGCAAAGAGATCGGACAAGACTACTCAGAGTCATCTCGTCTCGTGAAATGAGCAGAATCAACCCTCAGGTGTTGTGAAACCTTTAGTTCTTTTTCCTCCCTGTTTTCAGTGTTTTCTAATCAAAACTCATATTTTTTTCAGTGATGATGTAGTTGTAAAAAAGGAAAAGGCAGATGATGATAAATCTCCATCCAGGTCCAGGTCTAGATCTCAATCTCGCTCAAAGTCAAGAGATAGAAGTGGATCTCGGTAAGTACTCCGTTCTTCACTACAATAGCCTTACTTATATTCTAGCTGGTTATACAGGGTGTAACAAAACTATATACAGTAATTTTCAGGGCGTGTTTTAAAGGTAAAAATAAGACTATTTTTTCCTGTAAACATGAGTCCGAAATTGTAGTCTTTTCGAGTTACAGTGTTGCAAAGTTTCCGAAAAACAAATTTAAAAGTTGTCATAACTTCCTAGTGAATTGTTATAATTGCTCGTAAGTAGGTACTCTGCTGTAATTTTAGACGCTCTTGCCGATTTTGGCCGTGAAAATGCTGTATGCACACATTTGAGGGGGGTTTTGGGGGTTTTTCTTGATTTTTCTCACTTTTTTTGGCCAAATTATGTATAAATATGCTTTCGGATTCATCAAACCCAAAAACGATTAGCATCATTCAAAACTTCGTAAAAAAATATGCACTTTTGGTCCTTACAAGTTTTTCCTTTTCGCAAACCATTACCGAGAAAATCGTCCCTTAAGTTGCAGAGGTCGGCCAAGAATCGCCTTTTCTTTGATTTTGTCAATTCTTGGCTGACCTTCTCCAACATAATTTGGCCAAAAAAAGTGAGAAAAATCAAGAAAAACCCTCAAATGTGTGCAAACAGCATTTTCACGGCCAAAATCGGCAAGAGCGCCTAAAATTATATTAGAGTCCCCATTTACGAGCATTTAGAACGATTCACTACGGAATTATGACAACTTTTCAATTTGTTTTTCGGAAACTTTGCAACACTGTAACTCGAAAAGACTACAATTTCGGACCCATATTTATAGGGAAAAAAAGTCTTATTTTTACCTCTAAAACACACCCTGAAAATTACTGTATATAGTTTTGTTACACCCTGTAGAATGCCTAACAATACCAATTTTCTAAACAAGGCTGCCTTCAGGAAGAAATAGAACTTAGTCATAAATTTTCAAGTGATTAAGTCTACTTTTTTAAGTCTTTTTTTTTTTTTTTTTTTTTTTACTACTACTAATTTCTGTTTTAATTCAAGTGGTATTAGCACCATTTTTCACAAACGAATTGATCAAATAAGCTTTAAATAAATTTGCCTGGATTTGAAATAGTTAATATTGACTAAATCCCTCTCTGTTTTGGTAATTTTCTAGTTCACCTGCCAAAAATGTCAAGGAAGAACGGCGTTCGAGATCAAGATCATCTGATGTTGCCACTGTCCAGAATGGTGATGAAGAAGCTGCTAATCACAAAAAGCGCTCTTCCTCTGATTCAAGATCTCGCTCTAGATCGCCTACAACTAAGTCGGATCGGCGAGACAAATCCGGTAGTTCCAGTAGAAGCTCCTCAGCATCCTCAAAACATTCAGGTACGATGCATCATTTTGTAGGCAAAGCTCCTCATTCATCGCATTCTGCCTCTAATTCTTAGTTGTGTGCATGCTGGCTATAGCTGCAGGAGTTTTGTCTAGAGTGGCTAACTCTGGTGAACATGCAGTGGTGATGTGTGCAATTTGGCAATAGTGATTTTCCTCCGATGGGTCTGTTGCATATTTCTGCTACAGCAAAATAGAACCATAGAATAATACAACCAGAACGGAAACTCTGTTGGATTTTGAAGCAAATTCATTTCGCGTCCGCCATGTTGGGATATAGGATGTTTACATCTGGATTCGCACGCGAAAAAAAAATATAGGGCATGATCCGCGAAATTTTCATTCTGAAATGCCATTGGAATTAAAGTGAGGCCGGAAACTTAAGATTTCTTTCCAGAATTTACAGAAATAAATGAGTTTCAACACAAATCACAGTCGTCTGCCATGTTGGGATGTAGGACCACAGAGTTGCCTATTGGTGCTGTTAAATTCCAAACTTGCTTCCATTGGCTCTTATAGGAGTTTCCGTTCTGATTGTATTATTCTGTGATAGAACCTTAATTCTTACGTAAAATTCGGCAAAAATAACGATGCGCACATTAAAAACGTTCAAAATCCACTCAATAACTCACAAAATCACTTCAATTTCGAACAGCCCGTGCTACACTAGACACTATTTGCACTGGCATACTACTACATAGACGGAACCACCGTGCATAAGTAAACGACATCGTAACTACAAAATTATAGAATTCCCTTCTTAATACATGAACTATTGGCTGCATTTGCTGTCTGGTCTTTTCGGTTTATCAAAGATTACAAAATAATATAAGAAATGTACGCATGTACACGAAACATTCCAATGTTTGTAAGTTCTGTTCATATGTTTACATAAACGAGATGGTTCCATCTATGTAGTTATAAGTCGGTGATATAGTGTCTAGTGTAGCGCGGGTTGTTTGAAATGGAAGGTATTTTCTGAATTAATGAGTGGATTTTTAAAGTTTTTAATGTGCGCATCGTTATTTTCGCCGAATTTTACGTTAGAAACCATGTGTCATATTGACATAGCAAAAGTATGCAACAGACCCATTAAACCGATGTAAAATGATCAATTTCTAAGAAAAATCATTGCTTTCTTGAAAAATTTGTGGTTTTTCATAGAGTTCCTTTGTACAGTGAAACCTCAACTAATCGGCTATCGGGACACTTGATTATCCGGAGGAGGTCCGGAAACGGTTTTCCAAACTCGAACAAGAGAAACTAGGGAAAATCTAACCAAACCGTGATGGGTCACACTTACTTTATCTAGATCAACATTTTAGCTCTAGCTCAGCAGTTGTGGAGTGCGGAAGCACGCCACAAGAACTCCTATTGCTCAAAAGAATCAGGGGGAGATGGCTGCGAGAAAAAGAAACAAAATATTCATCCAAAAGATAATAGGCATTCTTTAAATGAAATAACTAAGGTAATATGCAAGTTATATTGCAAATATGTACTAATGTATGTTCTCGTTAATACATCTCTAATAGTACACTTTTCGCAAATTATAAACGCATTTTCTTGTCATCCGGTTCCCGGAATTTGATTATCCGGATATTTCAGTATCTAGATGGTGTCTTCTTCTTCAAAATTGAAGAAGAAGAACTAGATCATGGAGAGCCAAATGCAAATGGCGGGTAGTGTTGTTGCCACTATTTAAAATAGGCTAGGTTCGGATTCTAAACAATAATGTTCGGTATGAGGGTCTTGCAAACTTTTGCTGTAGATGATTGAAGAGCTGATTCTTTCATTAAAACCTGTAAATATGACGATGAGAACTCTAAAAAATCACGAAATTCACTCTTAGAATCGAGCTTAGTGGCAAAGAGACGCAGATATCATGGGAGATTCCTATCGAAATTGAAACATATCTCTGTGTTTCCGTAGAGAAAGTGACATTTTAAACAAGAATCTCCCATAATACCTGCGCTGAGCCGCCATTACAGTCTTACTGTTACTGCAGTTTTCTGCGTTTATTATTGAATTTTAGACTTTTTGAGTGAGATTTTCGTGGTTTTCGCTGGTTTTTACATCAGATTGTACAATTCGTTAGCACACAGCAAAAGTTTGCAAGAGCCCCAATGTAAGTGATAGTGTCTACCAGAATAACATGTAAGCAGAGGCAACAGGGAAAATCAGCAATAATTACCGCAGTCATGGTACTCTAAAGATGTTTAAAAAGAGCGAGTACGGAAAGTAAACAAAACTTTCCCCCATTTGCATTTTGCCTCTTGGGCTTCTGCAAAAGCCTTGATCTGAGAGCCAATCAGAAATGGATTCCGTCGTGGCGCAACTCTTATAGTACAAAGAGACTCTAGTTTTACATAGGTTCAAGTGAAGGAAAACCATTGTTGCCAAATAGCAGCCAATCAGAAATGGATTCCGTCGTGGCGCAACTCTTATAGTACAAAGAGACTCTAGTTTTACATAGGTTCAAGTGAAGGAAAACCATTGTTGCCAAATAGCAGCCAATCAGAAATGGATTCCGTCGTGGCGCAACTCTTATAGTACAAAGAGACTCTAGTTTTACATAGGTTCAAGTGAAGGAAAACCATTGTTGCCAAATAGCAGCCGCTTTGACGTTGAGAACATGAGGAATGAAAGTTTCTCTTTCCTACACGACTGAAAGTTTTGAAGGCCTAGCCAAGATTTGGTGTTCCTCTCCCCTTATAAGTTTGCCTTTGATACATGCTCTGATATTAGGAAGGGTTGCAATTGAGGCATTTAATTCAAGAGGGGTATCTGGCGCCAGACGCCCTTATTTTGTGAAATTGCTCATTCGCTTCCTTGTACCTTAAAGTATATGTGTACCAGAGACAAATGGAGACAGAGTACTATGCTAAAATACATAGGGAAGATCTGAGGGACACTGAATTTTTGGGGATTCAACAAAGTAACATGTAAAACAACAGTCAACACCTTTTGATATCGTATGGTGTTACGGTGACATTCGGAAAAAACGGGTGGGGGGGATGGGCCGGGAAGTGAAGAGGAGGGTGCTCACCATTCAATACCATGCAACATCAGAGGGGTGTTGATTGTTGTTTTGTTGAATCCGCGAGAATTCAGCGAGTCTCTGCTGCAGCCAGTTGGTGCTCTGTCTTTATTCATCTCTGATGTGTACCAAGTTTGACTTTGATACGATGATTTTGCACTAAATGGTACGCTGATATGTGTGATGTGGACAGGTTAGGTTAGGTTAGGTTTTTAAACTTTAAACGTGTTTTTCTCAACATGGATATTTGGCAGAGACGCCCTTCTTGCATTAAATACCTCAATTTTGTTCATCATGAACTATCACGTCTAAATTCCAAACTATTTTGAGTATATTGACTCTTCTGTCTGACTTTCAAAACTTTGGAGGAACCATGGAATTTTCTACCAGGAAGATTTTTTCCCTCGGGAACCTATGCTGCTGATCCTTGTGTTCCTATTTATCCTTCAATTCTAAGTAGAATTTGTTTCCCAATGTTTTCAATTATTTATTCTTCTCTCTTGTTCTTCTACTCCAGACAAAGCTTCCAAGGATAGCGACTTTGAAATTCGTAAAAAAGAAAACAGTATCCAAAAGAAACGTCAGTATAGATCAAACAAGGATGAGTCATCTGATAGTGATTCAGATCATCATCGGAAGGGCTCGAGGCATGGTCGGGTAAGTGTTACTTGGCTTCATCCTCTTTTTTCTTCATTGGTTTAATTATTATACAATTCTCTGTGGCCTATTTACTGGGATGAATTTTAGTAAATATGCTGTTATACTTAGTCTGGCCATAAGTTCTGTTAGTGGAGATACCGTTACTTTAGTGCGTTTTTATGCAACACCATTCCAGATTAGTATAAAAACCCCTCTGTATCCTGAAAGTACTTAAAAAATTCTATAAAATGGTCTGAACTGCTTTCAAATATCCTACCACTGAATCTTTCATATGAGGTGTGAAACTTACGCAACTGATTTTACCAAGATAGTTCTTTGTAGGTTTTTTTTTTTTTTTAAGCAAGTTTTATTAACACGACTATACAACATGAGTACAATAATTGTTTTTTTCTTATGATAAATAGTATAAAATAATTACAGTATGATTTTTTTGTAAATATTTATGGATATAGTAAAATTTTCTTTAGTTTTATGTTCCTGAAAAAAAAAACGAACGAGAGATAAAAATGATGATGACGATAATGATGACGATGATGATATGGAATGAAGGGATGAAAAGATGGAGGAAAGTGAAGTTAAGGTAAAGACAATTCTGAGTGGAGGAGGGAAAAAAGGAGAAAAAAGTTGACCTCCGTCCCTCAGATTTTATGATATAAAATCTTTATATAGTTCTTTGTAGGTGAGGGAAATTCGGGAGATACAGATGATTATCAAAGGAACTAGATTGGTATTTTGTTAGGTGTCACTTAAGTGGTGTGTTTATTACGTTGCATACTCATTTCAGTGCTAATTAGAGTGCACCATCTAAATTTGGAATCTTTGAAGGCAGAAACCGTAGCAGTAGGGCGCGAGTTGCAAAATTTTTGAATCCAAAAAAAATGACGGATTCAAAAAACGCGTACTTGCACACCCTCAAGTATTTTATTTTTTTTTACTGCTAATTTATTATGAAGCAGGAAATTAGTTTTTTCTTTTGGTAGATTAATGTGTCATCTATTTAACATTTTTTCAGGATCGCCGAGACAGATCCAGATCTCGCAGGCGTTCCAGATCTCGTTCCAGAGACAGATACGACAGGCGTAAACGATCTGCTGACAGAGATAGAGAGCGTGAAAGAGAAAGAGAACGTCAAAGGAGATTCCGCGAACGACAGAGAAGAGAGAGAGAGGAGCGTCAAAGGAGAGATGATGAACGTCGAGAAAGGGAGCGGCGAGACCGTGAGAGACGAGAACGAGAATGGCGTGAAAGGGAACGTGAACGAGAGCGAGAAAGAGAAAGAAGAGACAAAGAAAGAGAGAAAGAACGTGAGAAAGAAAGAGAGAAGGAGCGCGAGCGTGAAAGAGAGTTAGAGCGAGAGAGGGAAAAAGAAAAAGAACGTGAGCGTGAAAGGGAGAAAGAAAGAGAGAAGGAAAAAGATCGAGGTCGTGATCGAGAAAAGGACCGTGATCGAAGACGGTAAGTTCCTTAATTTTCTTAACATAGGAATTTAACCCTGTCAGTGCCTCTCCCGAGTATATTCGTTTTCGTAACCTGATGTTCCTCACACATTTTCAATACTTAATATCAGTAAATGCGACTCTAATATGTTGGTATTTGCAAAATATTGTTTCACCAAGTGCCTTCAATTATAGGTATAGGCAAAATGGACATTGCAGAGTATGAGTAACTAACTACCCAATAAATTGGAGTGGTGCTATCGTTGATTACTTTTACTGGCCTGGCAGTGAAAGGGTTAGAAACTGTTTTCTTCCTCTCTCTCCCCCCCCCTGATTATTAAGTAATGACAGGGCAAGCAATGAACATGACTCCTTAAACTATGGTAGTTCTCTTAAAAATGTTAGGCTTTTGTACACGCTCAAATGGATTTGATCAAACTGCAGAACTTCCAACCTGACATTTCTAACACCATTCATCGTCGAATAACTGTGCAGTTTGACGGGCCATCAAATTGCACCGTTGTTTGACAAACGGAACATCAACCCAGCATGCAATGATTGGCTCACCTCCTATTTGTGGTGGATTTTGCTTCACCGATGCCTTTCGGACAATCCTAGTTTGAGCTGTACGAAGGCCTATTGGTTTTATTTAACCCTTTGCCTGCTGGGTTAGGAATTCAGGTGCAGCCACCCCCCAGCTGAGTTAGGAATCGAAAATTATGCAAATTCGATCATTTTCAGATGGCCAAAAATCATTAGAAAAAAAACAAAAAAAATCATCCAAAATCATATTTGTTGATATACCCATTGCCTGCTACGAACGAGTATACTCGCTGCAAAAAATCCGTACCCCTGAGGCAAGCACGATACCGACAAACTTAGGTTAACTTGGTTTCGTCAGCTGAGCGGAAGCAAAACATGCAGAGAAGAAACATATTTTAAAATCAAGGGGCAACGCATTCTATCGGAAACACTTGTAACTTGTAGTTCGTATCTTCCCCGACAGAATGCGTACCTATAGTCTGATGTTTAGTTCAATCGCAACAGCGCTACGGTCGGAAATTCAATGGAAGTCACGAATGCTAGTATACTCGGGCGTAGCTCTGAGGAACGGTTTTTTTTTGCGAGTATACTCGTTCGTAGCAGGCAAAGGGTTAATGTCCTAGTACCTGAGATTTTTCTCAAATACCAATTTTAAAATTTGAACTTTGGGGGCCGTATCAAGTCTGTAAGGAACGTTAATAGGATGTCTCTTTTGCGTCTAAAGTCTTGTTTTAG
This sequence comes from Trialeurodes vaporariorum, assembly GCA_011764245.1. Classification (NCBI taxonomy): domain Eukaryota; kingdom Metazoa; phylum Arthropoda; class Insecta; order Hemiptera; family Aleyrodidae; genus Trialeurodes; species Trialeurodes vaporariorum. The sequence continues at coordinate 27,699,054 of VMOF01000001.1, read as the reverse complement.
CCTAATGAATCACATCTTTCAAGCTCCAGTGGACTGATATTTCAACTTTTCGTTTAACTGATAGTAAAGACTGTCTATTGGTCGAACATTGTAGTACTTTGCCGTCGCTATGGTAACCATTGTTAGAAATCCCGTTCCCGGTAGTATTTTAAAGGCAACTCATTAGTAGCCTTTATAATTTTACTGGGGACGGGAATTTTAACTGTCATCACTTCAGCAACGGCCATGTCTTACAATGCTTGACCAAGAGCATCACTCATAGACAGTCTTAACGATCGGTTTAACGAAAAGTAAAGGATCAGCCCGGAAAACTCTTTGCTGGACACCGTGAATTTCCTGAAAGTTTTGAAGCTTAAATCCAAAGCGCAAGTTCACTAACAACAAATATTTTTTGAAAATCATTTACAAAAAAAACCATCCTAGTATGTTCATTCAGATTTCGCTTTGAAACTTTATGAGTGCTTATCAAAAAGTTAAATTGATTTGGCTTTTAGATGCATCAATTCAAATTAAATGGGACGTACGGATGCGCAACAATTACGGCAACATCTACAGAAGATTTTGATTTGAAATCGAAGATGTTCTGGCATTGCCTTAATAGCTGGTGATCCACCTTATAAAATCTCTCACTCAAAATTTTACAGGCTAAATTGGCGGTTGTTGTAGTCGACGTGCATTTTTAAGCTTTTGCAAAAAAAGTCAAAAGAGTGACTGCAGTAGAGGTTGTCTCACGAGAGTAGGCAGTTTGGCTTGTTTACTGCGCATTGGGTGAATTTGTGCTTCTGCCCAACGACTGCAGTGAGCAGAAATGCGGACGTACCTACTGCACAGGTAACCATGGGAACAGTCGTCTGCCGTCTTTCGTGAAATGATGCATGTTAGAAAAGATGTTCATTCATGCCCTCTGTGTTGTCAATTCAGGTCCAATATGTTTCTATTCCAGTCTCCATTAAGTATTTATTTTTTGTGTCTTCAGGCGTAGATCTTCAAGCCGTCGCAGATCAAGATCAGGAAGCCGCCGATCAAAATCGAAGAGTCCTGTAAGTATACTATTAAATGTTATAACTTATAAATCTTCTATTCAGTAATTAGTATCTTTTATGAATTTGTAACCACTCTCACGAGAATTTTTTAAAATATTAAAGAGAAAATTCAAATTTCATTGAAGGTTTTAAATCTCATGCTTTAAATCTACATATTCATTGTTATTAAGTGAAAAATATCTGTTTATTACCATGATTTAAGGTTAAATATTGTGATTTTTCTTCTCTGACCTTGTTCTATATTTTCCAATAACTTTTTTGCTGCCTCTTTTTTAGTACTCTCGAAGTTTGTCTCGAACGCCATCTCCTTTTGCTAAAAAGTTTGAAGAAGCTGATGTCAAATCATCAAAGCATGATAAATCTAGAGACAGGTTAGTTTCTTCCTGTAGTAACAAAAATTCTCTAAACGTTTGATCTGTGTTTTCAGACTTGTCACCAAAAAAGCACATCTCCAAGCACATTTTTCTCTTTAAAGCATGAAGTGCACTCACTATTCTATCTAACATAGCTTGGCTCTGTTTTTGTTGGTTTTCAAAAGTGAGGTGGGTCAACATGAGAATGAAACAATATCTCTCGTTTTTAGTTTTTGGTGTCAAGTAATGTGAAATGACAGTCTTTTCTTATCGATATGAACTGTCTTTTTGAATGTGTCAATCAGAGGAGACGAGGAGATGGACAGATTCAATGATGTTTGATTCAATGTCCAATGATGTGTTTCTTAACTATTCAAATATATGATGCTGAACGATACAGCTAAAAGCTTTCCAATTGCTTTAACAAAGTTTTCAGGAGGGCCAAAAATGTACTAGGGTCATAATTTCAAAACGGGCCAAATGGTGTCCCATTAAGATTACATTTTTAAAAAAGATCAAATAGGTTCGATGTTTCAATTTCTAAGTCAAAGGAACTTAGTCTTATGAGGAGCAATAGTAATAATTGCTTTTAAAGTTATTCAAATACTTCTTTTAATTGTTTTATGGTTCAAAATGTCCGTCGGTTACGCGTCCCCCACACGAGTTTTTGGTATTTAACCTAAGTTTTTGACCACATTTTGAGGCTGAAATGAATTTTGAAGATCATGGAAATGCTCCAGAAACTTCGTAGAACACGTGTAAACCATCGTTTTTTACAAAATTATTTTTCTTTATGCCATAAATCGTCAAAAATGGTTGTCCCCCGGTTCCAGAATGTCCGTCGGTTACGAACGGATTTTACTGTTTCACAACATCTTGAAAGTTTATTTAAAAGTGAAACTGGGTAACTTACGATTTTCTCAACCACGCTCAAACGTTCTACAGGAATTATCAACATCTGTGCAAATTGATTTTATTTGGAAACGATTTTCACGAGTGGAAGATTCTTCTGTTGGCCTTAGTACCCTTGGATCAAAACCTGGATTTCTGTTTCAGTACAGCATAATAACAATTTTTGGATTTTAGATCGAACAATTTTGGTTGGACTTGAGGCAGTGCTGTCAATCTGTCCTCGCATTTATGGAGTAGTGATGCCGATTGTTTGAAAAAAATCGATTCAATTTTAAATCTATTTCCGCAAAAATCGATTTCCAATTTTACATCCCATTTTTGGAGCTAAAAACAAAAAAACAAAAACACAGAAAAGAAAGGTCATGTCTCTGTAAACATAATTAAATCTCAAAAGTTGCAAAAAAATCTCAAAGTTTGCAAGAAATTGCCGATTTCGATTCGTGGCCCAAAAAATCGATTCCGAAAATAACCAACTCTAATAAATTGATTTGATTTTACCAATTAATCGGACCGAAAAATCTATTTAAAAAAAAAATTGATTAAAAATCGGCATCACTATTATGGAGCAATCTTCAAGCTCCTTGAAGAGCCTTTAACCGACTTGTTTACCACGCCTTCCATAGCATTTGCATTAACTCAAGGCTCTAGTAATGTCAAAATGTATAAATTTGTGAAAAGAAGCAACGTCTTTGGCTAAGCAGTAACTGTGGTTAAACAGATACAGTCAGATATAGACGCAACATTAATGATTCCACGCATCGCTTGGTTGCTAATTTCCTTCCCTATTTTTCAGGAGTTCTGAGGGTAAAAGTGCATCACGTAAAAAGTCTGAGTCTCCTGATAGTAGACGTCGCAGCAGTGATGTAAGTTCTTTTGTCTCATTTCATTTATGTTATTAATTATCAATTTCAATTATCATGCAGATTAAGATGGATGCCTACAAAGTCGATTCAATTTGATGTTAATTTCCATCTTACAAGAAAAAGGAGCAATTGAGGACTTTGCCAGAAGGACACCAAAACATTAGGTGTGTTCTTTCCTTAAAATCAGCTTATAAATGTATTGGATATTTTTATTAAAGGATACACCTGATAATTCATGTGATCTTATTTGATCCAGTGATTTTAATTTTGGCCCCTAAACCATCCGACTCGTTCTATATTAAAAATCTCCGTTCCATTCATTTGCTGATTTTAAGGAAAGAACTTGCCTGATATTTTATATGCTCCTCCTGTGGCAAAGTTCTCAATAAATGAAGAGTGAGAGGTGTGTAAATGATTTTATGAGGTAGAACTGTGTTTTTTAAGGCCCAAAAAATATTATTCCTCCGACTAAACATGAGTCACTTGCAAGGCGTGAATCCTCACCATTGATCAAATGAACTTGCGATCGATTGAACTTTTAGGGGTTTCACGGTTAGTCCAAAGACCAATTTTTCTTGGGCGATAAGTGATTTTTAAGTTTTGACTGCGTGCAAATCAGATGGTCGCATCATATTTTTGTACGCTCTGCGACTAAGTGTTCTTGTTCTCTCTCCTCCCCAATGTGTGTATATGTCGCAGGTTATTAGCAATTCTGGGCCATTAGCAGTTGGCTTGCGATTTGCTTAGGCAAAGAGCAAGCTGTTAGTTTATTATCAGAAAAAAATCAGATCAAGCATAATGGTGGCTCACAAAACACTTTTATTGAAATTTGATTTAGCTCATTCTCATTCTTTGCTTGTTAGCTATGGAGCTAACAAGCATATAAATATCCATAGATTGTTTTTCTCAACTGGTCCTCTTTTTATGAACTTTCAAAGTGATTAAATATAGGTGTTCAAACACACTTCATCTAAAACACTGTAGGTAAAGAACTGATCCAACTAAACCTAATCTGATGAAATCACAATTGAGGCATTTTTTGGTAAATGGGCGTATGGCGATTTACGCCCTTTTTTTGGAGAACTCGTTTTTGAAATCATGATGATGTTACCTAACAGGTGATATAAAGTTATTCATTTGTTGAACGGAAAATAACCACGAAACAATCGTTCGAATGGACGCACCTCGGCTGAATTAATAAACGTACGGGCTACAGTATCCCTTTCGAGCGGTACTCGCAGCGGCTCGCGCTCGGTATCTGTACTTGCATCGCAGATAGCTAAGCTCAGTGGATACGTCAGTGTGTGTGTTTTTTGCGTTTTTGGCTCGGTCTCCGATGACAACAATAAAACCCTCCTTTTTGGCCAAAAATAGGCCCAAAAGGGCTTTAACATCATCCCTCCTTCTTACAATTTCATTTTCTCCAAGTTTGTGACACAAATCTAACACAAAAAATACTTGTCGGATAGGCTGGGAGAGAAAAAAAACGTTTTTCGGTAAAAGGGCGTATGACGCTTCAACTTTGAACTTTTACTGCTCAACTAATTTTCACTCTACAAACTTGAAATTGAGTAGAGTTCTTCTTGAATGTTTGTTCTACAAGCCAATCTTTCAAATTTTGAAAAATTTGCAGTAGTCTCTAAGTTATAACGTTTTAAACTTTCAAACGCGTTTTTCTCGAAAGTCGTTTTTTTGCCGTAAGCCCATTTACCGAAAAATGCCTCAATTGTGTCAGCTTATTAGCTTTCAAATGAGCTGAAGTAAATCTCGATGTAATTATTCTGTACGTCAATAATACGCATGGTCTGAATTTTTTCTGATCATAAATATACGACTTGCTCTTTGCCTAGGCAAATTGTAAGCCGATGCTGCTTTGGACCAATTGCAATGTTTTTATTCTCAAGTTGTTTTTTTTTCTTTTCCCTTCCAAATTTTCCCAATTTTTTATTGAGATGAAAATTAATCTGATTTCTTCTAGGCTCCTAATAAAAAATCAAAGGATTCCTCCTCTGAATCTGAAAAATCTGAAGATGAAAAGTCTAAAAAGAAAAAGAAGCGCAAACGTGACTCCAGTGAATCTGAAGACAACGAGAAGGCAAGTTTTCTATGAAGTATTTAATTCAACTATTTTTCTGGAATGAAATGATGAGCTTTCATCTGCGAGGGGAGTTCGGAAAGTAAAGATATATGGCCTTTGTATAAAATATGGCGACAGGTATCATCCAAACAACGATAGAATCGTATCGAATATACCCTAGACATGAGCTGTGCTCAGTCGGATGTCTATTGGATCATTACACTTTGAGTAATCAGCATTTTAGTGCATGATGTTTGAATTTTCTCCCGCCGGAAAATACAATGTTCCGCGTGCAGTATTCCGCTCATTCTTCAATTTTCAAAATACAGAGTTTGATCTGTTATCTAGTTTTTGTATCTGGTTACCAGAAGCAAAAATTCGTCGGAAATTGATCAAAAATGGCTCAAGTATTCAGCGACAATGCAACGAACCAGTAAAACGTTGCCAAATGGTGCCAGGAAGGGCACAACTCGAAATGGGCCAAATTGAAATTCATGAAGTTCCCGACAATCCAGCTTTTCAGAGATGATCTTTTAAAGACCTGTTCATGACACACAAGACAAGAACTCTCGAAGCTCAATCAGCTTAAATTGTTTATTACTATGAATATTTTTATCTACTAGTTAGATAAATTTGTACATTTCAATAGACGGTTGCCTGCTTTGTGCTTCATCATTAATTTCACTAGCCCGCAGCCGCATTGAGTTCTCGGCACCATTTAGCAACATTTTACTGGTTCGGCACTTTGTCACCGTATTTTTGTGCTCTTTCCCGATAAATTACCGCTGAATTATCACTTCCAGTGGTAACCAAATAACGGATAACAGGTCGCAATCCCGCAATTTGAAAACTTGCGAATGCATGGAGCACTGCACGCGGAACCTTACATTTTCCGGCGGGAGAAAATTCAAACACTATGACATTAAAATTCTGATTTCTCAAAGAGTAATGACCCAATATACCTCCGACTGTGCACAGCTCATCTCTAGGATATATCAAATAAGTAGGGGTATGCGAATATTCGAATTGTATTCGATATTCGATCTCGAATACCGGTTTACTGGTCGGGTCCGAATATCGAATAGCGCTCCTCGAATACCGAATATTCGAGTTCGAATAGTTTGTTCGAATAATTCACCGAATATGACCAATTCTGGAAACGTTTTCGGCGAAACTAAACATGGTATTCTGCGCCGTTGAACTTCGCGCTTAGACAATCGCGCAGAGCATTGACCGCGCGTCTTTGCGGTGTCAAACGGAATAAAGTAGCTTCCAAGACTCGAGGTGATGCTGATAAGAGGGACTCGCGGAGTCTTTACGAAAACCGACACAGCGCTGACGCAGCGGAAAATGCGTATTCCGCCAAGCAGTGACGCGGCACCACTGGGACGTGAGGGTTGCCTAACCTCGCATTTGGAGGCACTTTCTCTCGATACTTATCGCGAATAGAGGAAAGAGGAAGGCCGAAGGAGAGTTTCCTCTTTGGCTTCTCCTGGAGTTCCGAAGGAACACCCGCGTATCGGTAGCTCCGAAGACCTGCGAAAACGATAACAGCACGCGTAGGTATGTAAAGTTAATTTTGGCGTTCCGATTTATTGTTCGAACCGACATGGATAAATACTTAGAAGTATAGTAGTATATTAATGAAAGTTCAACTTTTTTCTCAAATTGTTCGCCTTCTTTCATTTCAGAACTATTTAATCCCATCGAAAACCTTTCCAGGTGCAAGCAGACGGCATGTCAGGTAATTAAGTCTGTCACGAAAAGCTGTTCCAATTTATCTACTCAAAGATATGATATGATCGGAACGGCAAGTCTCGTCCAAGTGGGCATCCAACAAGGCAACTGTTGATCATTTTTCAAAATCAACACTCTCCATCAGCGGCGAATTTAGTGAAGGAAAAACTTTGAGCAATGTATTTCTTTATTTTTTATTTTCAAACGCAAAAACTTGCCGCCGTTCATCGCCTAAAAAAAAAAAATTAAAAAAAAAATATATATATATAGTACGTACGTACGATCATTTTTTTTTTAGGCGATGAACGGCTGCAAATTTTTGCGTATGAAAATAAAAAATAAAGAAATACATTGCTCAAAGTTTTTCCTTCACTAAATTCGCCGCTGATGGAGAGTGTTGATTTTGAAAAATGATCAACAGTTGCCTTGTTGGATGCCCACTTGGACGAGACTTGCCGTTCCGATCATATCATACCTTTGAGAAGATAAATTGGAACGGCTTTTCGTGACAGACTTAATTACCTGACATGCCGTCTACTTGGACCTGGAAAGGTTTTTGATGGGATATAATCTGGTTTTAGCTTGTTAGATTCCAGTTTCTCATTACACTAATACAAGCAACAGTAGGTTTTTATCCATCAGCTAACTAAACAGCAGTTACGGATAATTTCCGGACAACTTTCTCATAGACACTTGAGTGCTTATTTTACAATAGAGACCACAGTCTTCGATTTCCCTTTCTTTTCCCAGATCCATATGCTAACCTACAATTCCCTTTCCACTGGCTAGGCCGCCGCTGACGATCTGCTGCTGGCTAATCGCCACTGGTAAGTCCGCCACTGGTCGATCCGACACTGGTAAGTCCGCCGCTGGCCGATCCGCCACTGGAAAGTCCGCCGCTGGCCGATCCGCCACTGGAAAGTCCGCCGCTGGCCGATCCGTCACTGGGAAGTCCGCCGCTGGCCGATCCGCCACTGGGAAGTCCGCCGCTGGCCGATCCGCCACTGGCCGCTCCGCCACTGGAAAGTCCGCCGCTGGCCGATCCGCCACTGGGAAGTCCGCCGCTGGCCGATCCGCCACTGGCCGCTCCGCCACTGGCCGCTCCTCCACTGGAAAGTTCGCCGCTGGCCGATCCGTCACTGGAAAGTCCGCCGCTGGCATATCCGCCACTGGAAAGTCCGCCGCTGGCCGATCCGCCACTGGGAAGTCCGCCACCGGTCGATCCGCCACTGGAAAGTCCGCCACTGGAAAGTCCGCCGCTGGCCGATCCGCCACTGGGAAGTCCGCCGCTGGCCGATCCGCCACTGGGAAGTCCGCCGCTGGCCGATCCGCCACTGGGAAGTCCGCCGCTGGCATATCCGCCACTGGAAAGTCCGCCGCTGGCCGATCCGCCACTGGGAAGTCCGCCACTGGAAAGTCCGCCGCTGGCCGATCCGCCACTGGAAAGTCCGCCACTGGCCGCTCCGCCACTGGCCGCTCCGCCACTGGAAAGTCCGCCGCTGGCCGATCCGCTACTGGGAAGTCCGCCGCTGGCCGATCCGCCACTGGGAAGTCCGCCGCTGGCCGATCCGCCACTGGTTCGATCCGCCACTGGTAAGTCTGCCACTGGCAGATCCGCCACTGGGAAGTCCGCCACTGGTCGATCCGCCGCTGGCCAATCCACCACTGGAAAGTCCGCCACTGGTCGATCCGCCACTGGAAAGTCCGCCACTGGCCGCTCCGCCACTGGAAAGTCCGCCGCTGGCCGATCCGCCACTGGTAAGTCTGCCACTGGCAGATCCGCCACTGGGAAGTCCGCCACTGGTCGATCCGCCGCTGGCCAATCCACCACTGGAAAGTCCGCCACTGGTCGATCCGCCACTGGAAAGTCCGCCACTGGCCGCTCCGCCACTGGAAAGTCCGCCGCTGGCCGATCCGTCACTGGAAAGTCCGCCGCTGGCGGATCCGCCACTGGAAAGTCCGCCGCTGGCCGATCCGGCACTGGGAAGTCCGCCGCTGGCCGATCCGCCACTGGGAAGTCCGCCGCCGGCCGATCCGCCACTGGGAAGTCCGCCGCTGGCCGATCCGCCACTGGGAAGTCCGCCACCGGTCGATCCGCCACTGGGAAGTCCGCCACTGGAAAGTCCGCCGCTGGCCGATCCGCCACTGGGAAGTCCGCCACCGGTCGATCCGCCACTGGGAAGTCCGCCGCTGGCCGATCCGCCACTGGAAAGTCCGCCGCTGGCCGATCCGCCACTGGGAAGTCCGCCACTGGTCGATCCGCCACTGGAAAGTCCGCCGCTGGCCGATCCGCCACTGGGAAGTCCGCCACCGGTCGATCCGCCACTGGAAAGTCCGCCGCTGGCCGATCCGCCACTGGGAAGTCCGCCACTGGAAAGTCCGCCGCTGGCCGATCCGCCACTGGGAAGTCCGCCACTGGTCGATCCGCCACTGGGAAATCCGCCGCTGGCCGATCCGCCGCTGGGAAGTCGGCCACTGGTCGATCCGCCACTGGAAAGTCCGCCGCTGGCCGATCCGCCACTGGGAAGTCCGCCGCTGGCCGATCCGCCACTGGGAAGTCCGCCACTGGGTAGTCCGACACTGGTCGATCCGCCGCTGGCCAATCCACCACTGGAAAGTCCGCCACTGGAAAGTCCGCCACTGGCCGCTCCGCCACTGGGAAGTCCGCCGCTGGCCGATCCGCCTCTGGGAAGTCCGCCGCCGGCCGATCCGCCACTGGGAAGTCCGCCGCTGGCCGATCCGCCACTGGGAAGTCCGCCGCTGGCATATCCGCCACTGGAAAGTCCGCCGCTGGCCGATCCGCCACTGGGAAGTCCGCCACTGGTCGATCCGGCACTGGGAAGTCCGCCGCTGGCCGATCCGCCACTGGGAAGTCCGCCGCCGGCCGATCCGCCACTGGGAAGTCCGCCGCTGGCATATCCGCCACTGGAAAGTCCGCCGCTGGCCGATCCGCCACTGGGAAGTCCGCCGCTGGCATATCCGCCACTGGAAAGTCCGCCACTGGCCGCTCCGCCACTGGGAAGTCCGCCGCTGGCCGATCCGCCTCTGGGAAGTCCGCCGCCGGCCGATCCGCCACTGGGAAGTCCGCCGCTGGCATATCCGCCACTGGAAAGTCCGCCGCTGGCCGATCCGCCACTGGGAAGTCCGCCGCTGGCATATCCGCCACTGGAAAGTCCGCCGCTGGCCGATCCGCCACTGGGAAGTCCGCCGCTGGTCGATCCGGCACTGGAAAGTCCGCCGCTGGCCGATCCGCCACTGGGAAGTCCGCCGCTGGCATATCCGCCACTGGAAAGTCCGCCGCTGGCCGATCCGCCACTGGGAAGTCCGCCACCGGTCGATCCGCCACTGGGAAGTCCGCCACTGGAAAGTCCGCCGCTGGCCGATCCGCCACTGGGAAGTCCGCCACCGGTCGATCCGCCACTGGGAAGTCCGCCGCTGGCCGATCCGCCACTGGTTCGATCCGCCACTGGGTAGTCCGACACTGGTCGATCCGCCGCTGGCCAATCCACCACTGGAAAGTCCGCCGCTGGCCGATCCGCCACTGGGAAGTCCGCCACCGGTCGATCCGCCACTGGAAAGTCCGCCGCTGGCCGATCCGCCACTGGGAAGTCCGCCGCTGGCCGATCCGCCACTGGCCGCTCCGCCACTGGCCGCTCCTCCACTGGAAAGTTCGCCGCTGGCCGATCCGTCACTGGAAAGTCCGCCGCTGGCATATCCGCCACTGGAAAGTCCGCCGCTGGCCGATCCGCCACTGGGAAGTCCGCCACCGGTCGATCCGCCACTGGAAAGTCCGCCACTGGAAAGTCCGCCGCTGGCCGATCCGCCACTGGGAAGTCCGCCGCTGGCCGATCCGCCACTGGGAAGTCCGCCGCTGGCCGATCCGCCACTGGGAAGTCCGCCGCTGGCCGATCCGCCACTGGGAAGTCCGCCGCTGGCATATCCGCCACTGGAAAGTCCGCCGCTGGCCGATCCGCCACTGGGAAGTCCGCCACTGGAAAGTCCGCCGCTGGCCGATCCGCCACTGGAAAGTCCGCCACTGGCCGCTCCGCCACTGGAAAGTCCGCCGCTGGCCGATCCGCTACTGGGAAGTCCGCCGCTGGCCGATCCGCCACTGGGAAGTCCGCCGCTGGCCGATCCGCCACTGGTTCGATCCGCCACTGGTAAGTCTGCCACTGGCAGATCCGCCACTGGGAAGTCCGCCACTGGTCGATCCGCCGCTGGCCAATCCACTACTGGAAAGTCCGCCACTGGTCGATCCGCCACTGGAAAGTCCGCCACTGGCCGCTCCGCCACTGGAAAGTCCGCCGCTGGCCGATCCGCCACTGGTAAGTCTGCCACTGGCAGATCCGCCACTGGGAAGTCCGCCACTGGTCGATCCGCCGCTGGCCAATCCACCACTGGAAAGTCCGCCACTGGTCGATCCGCCACTGGAAAGTCCGCCACTGGCCGCTCCGCCACTGGAAAGTCCGCCGCTGGCCGATCCGTCACTGGAAAGTCCGCCGCTGGCGGATCCGCCACTGGAAAGTCCGCCGCTGGCCGATCCGGCACTGGGAAGTCCGCCGCTGGCCGATCCGCCACTGGGAAGTCCGCCGCCGGCCGATCCGCCACTGGGAAGTCCGCCGCTGGCAAGTCCGCCGCTGGCCGATCCGCCACTGGGAAGTCCGCCACCGGTCGATCCGCCACTGGGAAGTCCGCCACTGGAAAGTCCGCCGCTGGCCGATCCGCCACTGGGAAGTCCGCCACCGGTCGATCCGCCACTGGGAAGTCCGCCGCTGGCCGATCCGCCACTGGAAAGTCCGCCGCTGGCCGATCCGCCACTGGGAAGTCCGCCACTGGTCGATCCGCCACTGGAAAGTCCGCCGCTGGCCGATCCGCCACTGGGAAGTCCGCCACCGGTCGATCCGCCACTGGAAAGTCCGCCGCTGGCCGATCCGCCACTGGGAAGTCCGCCACTGGAAAGTCCGCCGCTGGCCGATCCGCCACTGGGAAGTCCGCCACTGGTCGATCCGCCACTGGGAAATCCGCCGCTGGCCGATCCGCCGCTGGGAAGTCGGCCACTGGTCGATCCGCCACTGGAAAGTCCGCCGCTGGCCGATCCGCCACTGGGAAGTCCGCCGCTGGCCGATCCGCCACTGGGAAGTCCGCCACTGGGTAGTCCGACACTGGTCGATCCGCCGCTGGTCAATCCACCACTGGAAAGTCCGCCACTGGAAAGTCCGCCACTGGCCGCTCCGCCACTGGGAAGTCCGCCGCTGGCCGATCCGCCTCTGGGAAGTCCGCCGCCGGCCGATCCGCCACTGGGAAGTCCGCCGCTGGCCGATCCGCCACTGGGAAGTCCGCCGCTGGCATATCCGCCACTGGAAAGTCCGCCGCTGGCCGATCCGCCACTGGGAAGTCCGCCACTGGTCGATCCGGCACTGGGAAGTCCGCCGCTGGCCGATCCGCCACTGGGAAGTCCGCCGCCGGCCGATCCGCCACTGGGAAGTCCGCCGCTGGCATATCCGCCACTGGAAAGTCCGCCGCTGGCCGATCCGCCACTGGGAAGTCCGCCGCTGGCATATCCGCCACTGGAAAGTCCGCCGCTGGCCGATCCGCCACTGGGAAGTCCGCCGCTGGTCGATCCGGCACTGGAAAGTCCGCCGCTGGCCGATCCGCCACTGGGAAGTCCGCCGCTGGCATATCCGCCACTGGAAAGTCCGCCGCTGGCCGATCCGCCACTGGGAAGTCCGCCACCGGTCGATCCGCCACTGGGAAGTCCGCCACTGGAAAGTCCGCCGCTGGCCGATCCGCCACTGGGAAGTCCGCCACCGGTCGATCCGCCACTGGGAAGTCCGCCGCTGGCCGATCCGCCACTGGTTCGATCCGCCACTGGGTAGTCCGACACTGGTCGATCCGCCGCTGGCCAATCCACCACTGGAAAGTCCGCCGCTGGCCGATCCGCCACTGGGAAGTCCGCCACCGGTCGATCCGCTACTGGAAAGTCCGCCGCTGGCCGATCCGCCACTGGGAAGTCCGCCACTGGTCGATCCGCCACTGGAAAGTCCGCCGCTGGCCGATCCGCCACTGGGAAGTCCGCCACTGGGAAGTCCGCCACTGGGAAGTCCGCCACTGGTCGATCCGCCACTGGGAAGTCCGCCGCTGGCCGATCCGCCACTGGAAAGTCCGCCGCTGGCCGATCCGCCGCTGGGAAGTCGGCCACTGGTCGATCCGCCACTGGCCGCTCCGCCACTGGAAAGTCCGCCGCTGGCCGATCCGCCACTGGGAAGTCCGCCGCTGGCCGATCCGCCACTGGGAAGTCCGCCGCTGGCCGATCCGCCACTGGGAAGTCCGCCGCTGGCCGATCCGCCACTGGGAAGTCCGCCGCTGGCCGATCCGCCACTGGGAAGTCCGCCACTGAGAAGTCCGACGCTGGCCGATCCGCCACTAGAAAGTCCGCCGCTGGCCGATCCGCCACTAGAAAGTCCGCCGCTGGCCGATCCGCCACTGGGTAGTCCGACACTGGTCGATCCGCCGCTGGCCAATCCACCACTGGAAAGTCCGCCACTGGTCGATCCGTCACTGGAAAGTCCGCCACTGGCCGCTCCGCCACTGGGAAGTCCGCCGCTGGCCGATCCGCCACTGGAAAGTCCGCCGCTGGCCGATCCGCTACTGGGAAGTCCGCCGCTGGCCGATCCGCCACTGGGAAGTCCGCCACAGGAAAGTTCGCCGCTGGCCGATCCGTCACTGGAAAGTCCGCCGCTGGCCGATCCGCCACTGGAAAGACCGCCGCTGGCCGATCCGGCACTGGATCGGCCAGCTGCGGATCGACCAGTGGCGGATCGGCCAGTGGCGGATCGGTCAGCGGCGGACTTTCCAATGGCGGATCGGCGAGCGGCGGACTTTCCATTGGCGGATCGGCCAGAGGCGGACTTTCCAGTGGCGGATCGACCTGTGGCGGACTTTCCAGTGGCGGACTTGAAAAAACAAGTAAAATTATTTGATTATTCGATTCGATATTTGAGGAAATTATTCGAATTCGATTCGAGTGCAAAAAAGTGGTATTCGCACACCCCTTCAAATAAGATTTCATTGTTGGTTGGTTGATACCTGTCGTCATATTTTATACAGAAGGTGTGTATCTTTACTTTCCAAACTCCTTTGTACTCTCCAGTCAAACAATTCAAGGTATCGGAAGTGGAGTTTAGTTGGTGTCTTGGTTAATGTATCTTGTGGTGATTTAGCCGATATGTAGTGCTCATTCTAAGGAAAAGATTTTTCTCATTTCATAAGAAAAATCCGTTAAAAAGGTTCGATTGATACGACCGAACATACAGAAAGGATCCAAACGGTAACAGAATCTGGTGGGCAAAGATTACTTGTGGCTTTCCCCTGTTGCTGTTGGCTCTTGCAAAAAATGTCTCCTAAAAATGTCCAAATCCTGAAAGTCCAAGAAAGTTAAGTCTAGCTACAAAAATGCTCAAGTGTAAAAAAAGGTTCAAACACTTCACTTTTTATCCAATGTTAAAACAATGGTCAGTTCACTTTTTGTCAAACACTATATTAAGTTTGACGCAATTTTAGTCCAACATTTTAAAGCCCCTATTTTTTTAGAATAGCTTTTGGTATTTTTTTTTATTTTTAATGGATCCTGAAACTCTTCTCAATAGGACTTACAGCTACTGTCAACTTCAATCAACTTTGGGCAAAGCATTATTGTGGATATTATACACTTTGGACTGAAAATTTTATTGGACTTTTTTTCATCGAGACCAAAAATTATTTTGGACCTTAAATTATTTGGATGTAAAATTATTCTGGACTTCTCTACACTGTGAATATTTTTTCGTATTGGACTTTGTTTCCTTGGACATCTCTTCTGGTCACCTTCATGTTTTCCATGATCCTCAACAAGAGCAGTCTTTTGCACCACTGCTGAAGTTATGAGTAATCTTTTTTCTTTCTCAATCTAACAAAAATATAAATCGAGAAAGTATTGCGACGGTGCAGGTGTCTGTCTGTCTGTATTCTGGCATAACTTTTAAACCAATGGTCCATATACATCCAAGCAGAGAAGTTCAGAGGGAATTTTTTGTTTTTTTCGAAATTTTAAATTTCAAGCAAGTTATAGAGGATAAAATGTTTCATTATAATCAATGTGAAAATGGGTAAACTCAGGGACATTTTAGTGGGATATTTCATATAAGCTGTTTGAATTTTGATAAAAATTTGCAAAAATATTCTACAACCACCCTACTGTAAAATTAATGCCTTTAGGGGGTCCTGGGGATCTCCCCCAGAATATTAACCCTTTGCACTCCAATGTCGAATATATTCGACAAAAAAAAAAGAAGGTTCCGCGCAAAAGTCGAATATATTCGACAGAAAAAAGTTCGCTCCGAAGCTCTCGTTGTCAAGCATATTCGCCCGCGTTGGGATTTGGTGGCCTCTGGAGGATCATAGTGGAACTACTTACGCTTGTGATCAATGTTTTTGGGGTCAATGGGTAGGTTGGGCAAAATTGCCGCGGAGTGTGAAGGGTTAAAGAGGGGTTTGGGGGTTTCCCATAGAAAATATAAGGGGGTCCGGGGGCCCCCCAGATTAAGTTTGATGTGAGGAAGTGTTTTTGGGGTGTTTCCTACAGTTTATTTCTGTTATGCAGTCAAAGTGAGCATGCCGTGGTATCAAAACAAGTATTTCTTTAATGTTTTTATTTTATAGATTCGAGAAAAAAAGAAGAAGAAGCATCGCAAGGGTTCAAGTTCCTCTGAAGAAGACGAGCCAGAAGTAAAAAAGAAAAGTAAGAAAGAGTCCTCCTCATCTGAAGGAAGTGATGACGTTAAGAGCTCCAAGAAGAAAAAGAAAAAGAAATCGAAGGCATCTAGTTCAAGCTCAGAGGTACGTTTACGTTTGTTGAATCTCAAAATCACCTAGATGCAATATGTAAATGAAGTAAAAGGAATGAAAGGATCTAAAAAGGAAAGATATTAATCAGGAAGTTTTTTTATTCTAAAAGTAAAGGTTTGTGGGTGTGAGCACAAAGTGATTAAAGGGTATCAATTTTAGAAAATAATCTAACTTCATAAATACCCCTAAATCCCAATTTCCAAGGAAATCAGTGCCAATTCCAACGAGATATATGAGAAATTCGATTTTTAGGGGGGAACTTGGGGGGCTTCATCTCGGGGACCATACGAGAACTCCAGCTAATATTTTCACCAAAGTATTAGGTCATCATAAGGTATTAGAGGTGTTCGAGTACTCGAAAAATACTTGAATTTCGAGTATTCAGATACTCGAAAACGCGACTCTAACGAAAAATGAATTCGAGTAATTTTTGAGTATTTGAAAATAACCATATTTGCGCGTTAAAAATCGGAGTTCGTAAAATTCGTTTTATCCCGCCTGAATTCGTGCATCTCTTTCCGCTCATTTCGCGAAGACTCCACAGTCTGTGAAACACTGAAAAACAAAATCCACCACTCCTTCCGAAATTGAGGTTAGGAACACAGCTCAAAACAAGATGGCGTTTGCAGTTGCTTAAAACGCAGTTGGTAACACTGGATTGGAGTTTGTTTACATTTCAACTACGTCATTACCGGAACAGGTGAACACTGAATTCAGCGAGGTGCCAAGACTTAAACAAGTCACGTCATCATTTTCTAAACAAATTGTTTGTTAAAAAGCAAATTAAAATTTGAAATTGCTCAAATCTATTATTTTTTTTCTTCCTTTTTCTTCCCTTCAATAATGAATAATGAATGGGGGTATAATGACCAGTATAGGTATTTTCAGCTCTTTCTTGTCTTTCAGCCCCAGAGAACTTTTCGTGCTGTTATGCATTTTTGCGATTACTCGAACTCGAAACTCAAAAAAATAGGCAAAACTCGACTCGACTTGAACCAAAATTTCAATACTCAAACACCTCTGTTAGGTATCATTTGAGACTTGTTCCGAAAAGATCCATGAGTACTCAAAACAGGGGGGAACTTTGCCGTCGCTCTTTTAATTTCACTCATTGTGTTTTTGTTTTACAGGAAAGTGACGTGGATGAAAAGAAGAAAAAGAAAGATAAGAAGCATAAAAAGCACAAGAAACATAAGAAACATAAGAAACACAAGAAACGGAAGGAAGAAAGTGATGTGAGTGATTTGTTTGATCATTAATTTTTTACCTTTTCCATTATTTTAAAATATTTTCCCCTGTCACTCTTTACTTGCTTTCATAGGTATAGCTTTTTGGTAAACTCGTTCCATTGACCATTATTAATACAAATCTTAATTTACGGGATCTCAATGGATCGGCAAAAATATTTTAATGGCTAGGTGTTTTATTGCTCAAAAGCTGAGGAAGTAGAAGACAGGTCACCAGCAAAATGAGGTTTAATATCGCAACTAAATCCAACGTAGAGGTCGTATCAAAAGAATTTTCAGTTCACATCTCTTAGCACACAGGCGTGGAAAGGTGTAGTTTTGTTTCCAGCACAGATTGTTGGGACCAAAATAAGCGTAAATATGATGCATTTGATGTTTCTACTGGTTGTGTTGACTGCAATTTACACAAAAGACAGATAAGCATCCTTCTACGCATGTGTACGAAGAGCTAGGAACGGCGACTCTTCTGAATCGACCTCTTAAAAACTCTGCAGTCACAACATGCCAACACCAGCGGCTCACAGTGGTGTCCTTACAACAAAGCTGCCAATCAAAAAACCAATAAAAGCCTTCCATGAAGCACGCCTTTTTGATAGATGAACATTTTGACTTCAGAATCAATAAGCGTGCAAATAAGCAAAACTCTTTGATTGATCACAATTTTGTCCAAAAACCGCCTGTTTCAAAGTTAATGGTGTATCTGGACAGTTTTGAGGCGACTTTCTACTCACTGCTGTGACCATCAGAATAGGTCTGTTGCGTACTTTTGCTGTATCAATATAACTCATTGTTTCTAAAAATTCTGCGAAAATAACGATGTGCACATTAAAAACTTTCAAAATCCACTCATTAACTCAGAAAATACCTTCCATTTCAAACAACCCGCGCTACACCAGACACTATATCTCCAACTTATAACTACGTAGATGGAACCATCTCGTTTATGTAAACATGAACAGAACTTACAAACATTGGAATGTTTCATTTAGATGCGTACATTTCTTACATTATTTTGTAATCTTTGATAAAGCGAAAAGGCCAGACAGCAAATGCAGCTTATATTTCACGTATTGAAAAAGAATTTTGTAGTTACGATGTTGTTTACTTATGCATGGTGGTTCTGTCTATGTAGTGCGCATCGTTATTTCGCTGAATTTTACATAAGAATCAAGGTTCTATATTGTTGTAGCAAAAGTATGCAACAGACCCATTGAGGAGCTCTTAGTAAAAGCCAGAGATAAAAAAAAAAAGTCATAAGCAAAGTCGAAAAACTACGATACCTAGGCTTTATCATGGATGAAAAAATGAAACACAGTTGTTATATCAATGAACTTCTGAAAAAATTAAGTGGTATAAACTTTCTCTTGCGATACATGGCTAAATTTTGTGGAATCAACACACTCATCACACTGTATCATGGACTATTTATGTCAAGTGTAAGATATTGCCTTGGCACATGGAGCATGTGTACTCAAAATGAACTGCAAAAAGTATTTGTCTTACAGAAGAGAGCGATTAGGATTTTATTCAAACTTAGCAAGGATGAGACGTGCAGAGAAATTTTTAAAGAAAATCAATTAATCACTGTACCATCGTTGAAAATTGCTCATCTCGCTAGCACCTATTTTGTAATTAAAAATGATCTTGAAATAAATGGCAGTAATCATGGCTATTCTACTCGCAATAGAATGCACCCAAAAACAATAATAGTACAAAAAAAGAACAGTGTTAATAACGAACTTAGAAATGCTCAAAAATTGTACAATGCTTTACCTGAGACTCTAAGAAATGCTGAAAACCCCATACAATTCAAAAAAAAGACTGAATTGTACTTAAGTCAAATGGGGTACTATAGTGAGCAAGAGCTACTCGACCATGTGAGTTGAACAGTGATGGGCAGGTGACCGAATGACGAATAATCACGAATAGTTGTTTAGAGTTGTTCGCATTATTCTCATGTTGTTCCTATTGGTGAGTCGGAGTTTTGACACTACCAGTCCTTCATCTTATGACAGATGAATATGCTGGTGGTGTCGAGGCTTCGATTTGCTAGTGGGAGTAGCATGAGAATGGTGCGAATAATTTTGGTCAATTGTTTGTGGTTGTTCGTTATTCGGTTATTTGCCCATCACTGGAGTTGAACTAGCTATTCAAAAGTATTTATAAGTTTTGAATAATAGTGGAATAAGATGTTATTGTTATTTGTGACTCTCATTGTATAATATATTATATTATTGAATCTGACTTTGTACTGAGCCTGAAAAAGGACAATGTAAATAGTGCAGTAAATAAATAAATAAAAAAAAAATAGAGCCAGAGCTCTAACTAGCTGCATCAGAGGCATGCTGAATTCTTGCGGATTTAACGAAACAACAGTCAATACCTTTCTTATGTCAGAGGGTGTTGAATGATGAGCAGTGAGCACCCTCCTCTTCGCTTCCCTGCCCATCTCTCCTGTGTTTTCCGAATGTCTTTGTTCAACACCGTGTAACATCAGAGGGGTGGTGACTTTTGTTTTTTTTAATCCGTGGGAATTCAGCAAACCTCAAAATCCACCTTATGCATTTTACCTTAGTGCTTTGTCTCTATTTGTCTCTGGAAAAAACCACGTCTAAAAGAGGTTATGCTAGCTCTCAAAACTTCATCTTTCAAATTGTTATTATGTGTATTTCTGATGAGTTAAACGGACAATCCATTTTACTAAACAAGCATACCCTCTGTTTTATGTGTGGTTTTCCAAAGAACTCCTCAATTATTAGAGTAATTTAAGGCAGACTTGGGCACAAAAATTAGTTTTTCGGGCAACTAAAAATTAATTGAAAAATAAATCGTTGAATATTAGTCAACTAACCGGCAACTAAAAAATTAGTTCAGTTTTCTCGCCGAACTAATTCGGGCTGGCCGAACAACTAATTTGCGATGAGAAAAAATAAGTTATTAGTTCCAAGGGTTAGTCGCAACTAATTTTCTCTCGATTAGTTGCGTGCCGAATTATTTTCGACTGCGGATGGAACTAATGTAATAATTTGTTTCAATTTCAACTTTATCAATTCTTAGTTTCAACTGAAACTAATCTTTTCCCCACACTTGTACATTTTCTGATCAACGTGATCATGCTTGGAATGCTTGGATGCATTGTTGTTGTTTGAGTTGTTATTGTGCGTCTTTGTTGTTTCGGTTTCTTCTCTACGCTCAAGGCGGTGGAGTGGAGGGAGTTGAGCCAGGTGGAGTAAGCGAAAAAGCCAAAAGTAATGACAGAAGGGGTGTTGGACAATTCACGTCAGTTTTGTGATTCTTCTTCAAAACAACTTTTTCTTTAGTTTATTTATACAATTTAGTTCGGATGGATCCCTATCCCTACTTATTTTTCAATCGATCAACCCGCTTGATCGACAACTAAATTAGTTGTTAGTTCCTATGGAGCAACTAACAACTGATTCAGTTTTCAATCCACCATTTCCCCGACAACTAACTTAGTTCCTTAGTTGCCTACTGAGCATTGACCGACTAATTTAGTTGCTCGGCAGCAACTAAATTGACGACTTAGTTGGTTTTTGACGATTTATTTTCAACTTATTTTTGCCCTAGTCTTATTTAAGGTATATCTGTTTTATTGTCAGTATAAGTGAAAAAAAAAAAAAAATTGTTTAGGACTCGGATGTTGAATCAGAGCCGTCAGAAGAAGTGGAGCAACGTCTGCGAGAGAAGGCTTTGAAATCGATGAAAAAATCCAAGCAGCGGAAACAGTCAGAAGAAAGTGATAGCTCCAGTGATTAGAATGGTGAGTAGAAAGTAATCAATCCAACCCATAACCATTCCCTTCTCTACTCCTTTTTG
Organism: Trialeurodes vaporariorum; assembly: GCA_011764245.1. Taxonomy (NCBI): domain Eukaryota; kingdom Metazoa; phylum Arthropoda; class Insecta; order Hemiptera; family Aleyrodidae; genus Trialeurodes; species Trialeurodes vaporariorum. Next base: position 27,678,102 of record VMOF01000001.1, on the reverse strand, counting down.
AACCTACATTAATGAAACTCTTGTACTGTTTTAAATTTTGTGTTCTTTGAGACTGTTAACTGTTAATTTTCTACTCTCAATCTATCCATATTTCTTTTTTTTTTGGCATTTGTCTCCTGTTTTTTATAATTTTTTTTTCTTTTTTTTTTCTAAACTCCTTGTCATTAAGACAAAGTTCCAATTTCACCCCATCACTATGAGATGATACAGTGTGAAAAGAAAAAACCAGGGCTATGCGAATATTTTCACATTCTCAATTACCCATCTTTTTATTTAGTATTGAATTCAAATATGGCATCCTCCAATCACAAATGAGCTGTCATAAAGCTTTTAAGTGTTTGCCTCTTCCGGCAGCTATTAGAGAAGCAACAACGGGACTGGGAAACAAAATAAGTCAATTTTTGATACAAAGTATCACCTGGCATTCTCACCTGAGTAACTTTGATTTAGACAGTGAGGATGGATTGGTGTTCAGGGAAACACCTATGGCCATGGGTCAGTTGAATCATTTATCACTGAACCTAACCTTTTAGATTATCTATCAATTGCTCTCTTTTGGAGAAGTTATTAAAAAAAAGATGATCAACAAATTTTTAATTCTAACGAATGGGCGAATCAACGAGAAAGCTGAATATTTTTTCTTACATTTAGGAGTAGGTCAGAAAACATCCTATAATTAGAAGAATATCCATACTCATTTCAAATTTTCTCTTAAAAATTTGTTGATAACTGTTTCAACTGTGAAAAATCATATTCGCACAGTTATAGAAAAAACTGAAGATACAGTGGCTCTTGACAATTTAACAGAAGTTGTACCTTAAAATTTATTGATGTGATCTGCCTTTGAGTCTCACTGTTTTTATTATGTTAAATAGGTCTTTTGCCAACTTTTACTAAACTGAATTTGAGCATTGATCCTAATGTAATATGATATCAAAAATAATAATATGCTTATTTTTATTTATCTATAATTCACTCCTAAATTCAAATACAGTGGAACCTCGATTAACCGGACATTGACTATGCAGACACTCGATTTTTTGGACGGGGTCTGTAAACGGTTTTCAAAACTTGAACGAGAGAAACAGGAGAAAACCTAACCGAACCCTGATCGGAAAATACGTCTCGATCGGTCGTACTTACTTTATCTAGATCCAGATTTCAGTTTTAGCGCATTTTTCCTGTCTTCCGATCTCCAGAATTTGATTTTCCGGATATTTCGGTATAAGGATGATGGTCGGTCGGAACCCGTCCGGTTAATTGAGTTTCCACTGTAAGAGCAAACAAAAATTCACTTTCTGATTCCATTGCTGGATGTTATTCAGCCCTGTATCTTCCCACTTTGGATACTATTTGAGAGGCAAATTCAAGATGCCCGTTTTAGCAGACTATAAGGGTGCAGAATATACCCGATCATGGGAGTGGCACGTGAAATTTTTCTTGGGAATGTCACTCATCTATCTGTGCCGGAGCTCTTTAAAGCCATTGTATTAGTCTGCACATTGTTAGAATCAAAATGTTGTCTGCATTGCATCATTTCAAGTCAACATGTTTTGGTAACACGCAAGCAAAATAATAATAAATAAATAAAAAAAAAAAAAAGTCAGTGCTTTTGTTGAAAGGACCTGGCGCTCGCCTTACGAAAAATGGCTCCCGATAGATTTGTGATTAATTGGTCTCAAATTAAAACTTAGATGATCTTGAGCTTAGGTTCTCATAGCGCCAACTCAATCACATGATAAGTTTTGGAGATAAATGTGTTTGAGGCTTCCTTGTTTTAGTGATTTATTTATTTTTTCAATGACTGCATCCTATCAGAGGGTCGGGTGCCTGCCACAAACAACTCTGGTTGCCTGTCTCCGAGAGAGTTTTTTCAATGAATTTCCTCTTGCAATGGTAAACTAAAAGTATGGCAAAAAATAAAAAGTTAGACTATCCAGCTCAGAGAAAACTTTGTTCTTTTCATGAGCAAATATTTTTGAATTTTGCCATTTAAATTGCTTAAAAATGCTACTGAAATGGATTTTTTCAAAATTCACCGGGAAAGACTTATAGCTCTTCTTCTTCAGGGAAGTGCTCCCAACCCCTCATTATTGTTATAGACCCTAACCAAAATCTTATAGGGGCAATTGGTTTTGCTCTTTTGCTGCTGCCGAATTACCAAAATTAGACGATTTTTAAATGGTTTTTTATATTACACGTAATTATTCTCTCTTTGCAGTCTCACATTTAAGTTAAATTAAATATCACTAAAGTTTTCTGGGGCACTCGACGTGATTTAGTTTTAAAAGCTCTCCCAACGAAAGGAGTGATTTTTCCTATCACATGTCAATTGAGGTAGGGTCTAGACAAAGGCCTCAAGAAACATATGTATGCTTTAAAATGAATCAAAATTCAAATTTTCGAATACAAGAAACTTGTTTTGAAAATTTTATTCCAGAGGTGTAAAGGTTTTTTCCAATTATGAAACAAACAAAATTGAGTACGATCTGGTTTAATTGAATTTCTTTCAGAATAGGTTCTTAAAAATTTTCTGCAAGTGGGCACCTTTAGTCCTGAAGGAGAAAAATTGTGTACATATCTATAGAGGGGGCTAAAATCCCAAATCAAAAGTTGGCATCTCTGGGAACTTTTTAAAAATCTGAAATCTTTCCCTGCTTTAGCTAAATTTAAACTTCTCTTGTTGCACTGGCCTTTCTGAGCAAAAATGCGCTTTTCATATGGTCACGCACCCCTTCCCCCCAGCAATTGGGTCTTTTTATGGTTGGGTCCAATGAGGGAGGGCCGAGGGGGGGGGGGGGATGTAGGCTTTGGGAAAGTTCTGTACTGAAGTTGGATAGTCCAGAACCCCAGCCTTGAGAAGTGGCAATTTTGCAGGTATGAAATAAGGACAAATTTCTTAGGATCTTGAAAATTTTCAGTAGTGACTTCTCATGTTAGTGATTTTAGTCTTCTCCTTAATCACACGTTTTCTCTTATTAAGGTGTGACAGTATGCACTTAGCAATATTTTTAAGAAAAATGTTTGCAGTAAATTAAGTTTTAACAAAATCTCTCACTAGTGCTTTTAGTATCTTCTTATCAACCCAAAACCGATGATCCTATAATCCTGAGAATGAATGATTCCAATATTTAAGGTGTCCAGATGCAGAAAACTGTGCTAAAAAAATTCTTTAAAAAGGTTTGCTTTACTGTGGGCACAAATGACATCCTTTCATCTCTGTTAGTATTAGAAGTTCCAAAAAAGTTATTTGGTCCTCTTTTGTGTGCGTCTCTGAAAAAATTCTAACTTAATGATAATGCAAATCTCTATAGCTTGTCCCAGAAAAGATTGGATTTGACACTTCTATGGCTTTCATGAAAACATCAGCTTCCATTCCATGTTTTCGTTCAATTCTACAGTTGTCAAGCCCAATCTTCCTTAGGACAGCTTATAAGAAAGTGCACAACTGATGATTCATAGACCTGTTATCTAGAAACTACCTCAATTGTAAATACACTTCTTTTTCCTCTTGGAACAATCAAATAGTAACCAGGTTCTCTAATTAATACAAATTGGAGGTAAGTATTTTCTTTAAAATTTAATTTGTTCTCTGTACTTGGTCTAGTAACTTAAGTTACCATTATTGCTAATGATTGGCATTTCTTGCCAGTCATACATTTTTTGAACATGTAAACTCTATGAATTGTTGTCGTTTCCCCCCAAGGCTTAACAGTGTGTTCTCTCCCTTGAAGACACCGCACACATCCATTTGTTTCTCGCAATGGTCGCTGATTTTTCCAGCATACGGTTTCCAGCTCTTCTCATCGTTGGTTATAAAGGACTAGCCTCTGCTTGCTTGCTCTCACTCTCAGGTCTTTGTTTAATTCTCATCATCTTCATCTTCTGGTTCTTCGCTGGATTGCATCTCCTCGCGCATTTCGACCATCGCCTGCTCTGACTGATGTTAATTTCATTTTCCTTCGTCCTACTTGTGTCTGTGTTCGTCATCCCTCCGCCGACCGTCGATTTGCAGGTCTCTTTGCCCTGTTCCAAGATAGAAGAAGATGTCTCCTACTACTCACCTGGCTTGCGGATCAACAAACACTCATCTACATTGCAAGAAGTTCCAGCCCTATTCTAAGCAAAATTCCATAAATTCCAGGTAAAATATCTTTCTAAAATATCCTCGTCAGGTTTTAGGCAGAAATATATTTGCAAAGTTAAACCTGCAAAAATTAGGAAACAGTGCGACTAATTATAAACAACCCTTAACAACAGAAAATGTAATTAATATGTAACACTACAAAAGAAAGTAACACAACAACTCCTAAAAAATCATGATTGCTTTAATTTTCTTTTTGTTACAAGTCCTTACATGAAGACTAACTTACATTCGGCTAAAATTGAGTTGTTGGTACTGCTGGATAGATGAGGCTACACAGAGCAGTTTGCTCCAAAAAGTGTGTTAAAATTAAAAAAAATTGACAATGTACGAAAGTTCCAAAGCTGAGTCACAGAAAAATGCAACCGTCGCCAAAAACAAGTCAAAAGTATGTGGTAGGGAGGGGTAAATGCACAAAATTTCTGTGGCGTCTGTCTGTAGTCTAGAACATGAAACCCAGCATAACTTTTGAACTATCGATCCATATGCATCCAAGTTTTGCAGAGATGTTGTTTTTAACATTCCTTAGAAGGTTTTTTTTGTTTTTTTAAAATTTTAATTTTTATATTAGTTATGGATGAAAAATGGTTTCCATTAAAATCAATGGGAAACTGGGTCAAAAAAGAGAAAAATTTAAATACTTCAATTACGAATCTTTGGATTTGGAAGAAAATTTGCAAAAACATTCTGCAACCAGCCCACAGTAAAATTAACCCCTTATAGTTCAACAAAATAACCCTAAAGACCGTTTAAAAAATTAATTTAGGGCGTTCGAGCCAAAAAATGGAATAAAAGAGAGAAATTTATCTAGTAATTTAGAGCCAATTACTAAAGGCTGGATGAATCTTGATGAAAGTTTGTATACACAATATACAACCACAGTACTAACATATTTTCTTCACACTATCATCGTAATAAAATAATAAATCCCTCGGACCATTTCAAGGAACCAAATAGGTGGGTTTGAGAAAAAATAAAACAAATTAAGCAAATGAAAACATAATCCTACTAATTGAGATAATTTGGGTTAGGACCAATTAAATTTTATTCAATCTGGCATAAACAATCTACCTACATTTAGTCTACTTTGGAAAGAACCTCTTATCATTACAATATACAGTCCTTAAGACCATTTTAAAATCATAATAGGGCATTCGGGCCAAAAAACAGAATTACAGTGAAGAACTAATCTGAAACCTTGAACTCAATCATTAATGGCTTGATGAATTTTGATGACTTTGTACACCCAATATGCTACCAAAATACTATAATATTTTCTCATACAGTCACCATAAACTACCACTAAGACCGTTTCAAGGGGCAACATAGATGCGATCAAGCAAAAATCTTAAATTGGAATAATATAAGTAAGTATGACACAGTTGAGTTTGATGAAAATTTATGAGAAAAAAGTTGGCAACCAGCTCAGGCAGATTTTTTTCCCCACATATAGCTACAATATCCAACTCTTCCGTTTAAGGAGGCAATATAGGTTCCATCAAACTAAAATATAGAATATACGTGTGTAACAGTAAATTTATAGAAACGAGTCAATCAAAAATGACCCGATGAATTTTGTTGAAACTTTGTACACACTGTCTACAATCTAAGTATATCTTTAAAAAAAGCTTAACTACTGTGCTAAAAAAAATAAAATCTAGGGAAAAAGGAAATCAAATATTGTATGAATTGAAGAAATAACAAGAATCAATGTAGATTTCTAGAATAAGTGATAAAAAGTAAGGGGAAAAAGAAACTCATAAAACAAATAGATAATGAATGTTACTAAGAAGTTAAAACCGAGATAAAAATATTTTATAGTCCATAATCAATCTTAAAACTTGCTTAAATAAACAACATGAGAATTGAACTTAGGAATCTCAAGTGGCCTTCAAAGGTCAAAGTAGGCAACTTTTCCTACAGCTGCTCTATAAAATTGCAAACACTTCGGATTGACGGCGGTCTTTTGTCAATAGGTGATATGCATGGAGAACGCCAGAACTTGTTTCTTTCTTTCTTATTTTTTTCGTTCATGTTGTGGAGGGACAGTGTAAAGGGGGGTCCGGGGGTCTCCCCCAGTATTGTGAAAGAGGGGAGGGGGTGTCTTGGTCTCCCTATCATTTTAAAGAGGTTCTGGGCCTCTCAAGGTTTCCCCCAAAATCCGAAAGGAGGGTCCTTTCCCAGGATATTAAAGGGGGTCCGGAGGTCTCTTCCATAATATTAAAGGGGGTCTGGGGGTCTCCCCAGAATATTAAAGGGGGTTTGGAGGTCTCCTCCAGAATATTAAAGGGGGTTAGCGGGTGTCCCCCAAAATATTAAAGGGGGTCTGGCGGTCTCCCCCAGAATATTAAAGGGGGTCTGGAGGTCTCTCCCAGAATATTAAAGGGGGGTTTGGGGGTCTCCATCTGATTAAATTTGACGCGAGAAAGTGTTCGTAGGGTACTCCCTACAGCTCATTTTGTAAACACACTTGCGCAGACATTTTGTCCGTAGTCTGTATAACTGTAGACCTATTGACTGGAAACCCTTTCAGCACAGACTACTCTGATCAGAACGGAAACTCCCGTAAGAGACAATGAAAAACAGATTTGGAATTTACCAGCACCAACTGGCAACTGTGCCTGCTCACTTCTCAAGATGGCGGACATGCTTTTTCAGATTATATTTAAAATCAGAGTTGACGCACAACCAATCACAACCCGGCGAGTCCACCTTTCCTAACATGGCGGCCCGAAATAAAGAATGTTTCAAAATGAATTAGAGTTTCCGTTCTGATTATAGTATTCTGTGCTTTCAGGTAAGACAAGGGTCAAGGTTATAGATTAAGAGGTATGCTCATCTGACTCCACGCCTTGAAGTCAGTAGCGCGTAGTTCAAAATCCAGATCCAAGATGGCCGACAAAAGCAGAAAACATTGTATATTCTTTCCAGAAAACATTGGGCTTCCCTCTCCAGAAAAGCAGAAAATAGCCTGATGTTTTCTGGAAAGACTATACAATGTTTTCTGCTTTTGTCGGCCATATTGCATCTGGATTTTGAACTGCGCGCTACTGACTTCGTGGCACAAAGTCAGATGAGCATACCTCTTTAATCTATAACCTTGGGCAAGGGTGACCATGTCTCAGTAGATCACGATCGTAGGTTTCGGTCAACTTACTCAACTTACCAAGATCTCTTTTAGGATATCTGGTACGATTGATTAATTTATTTGTGATGTAAGTTTAGTTTCCCATAGATTTTGTGCGGAGACTTTTTTTGAAGACAAGATGTGCTCACTAGATTAGAGGTGCCTTGAAGAGTTGCAATGATTTGCAGTTTGTGCCTTTGTTTTGTTCTCTTTTTAAGACTTTTATTTTATAAAAATATAGGAAAAGGAGTATAGCACACAATTTTAATATAAATAAAAAGTTGAAAGACTCACTGTGCACAAATATTAATAATAATATTAGTGCACAGTGAGTGTTTTTACTTTTTACTTCATTTTACGTTTTGAGTGTAGTTGTTTTCCTTTTGTTTAGGTGGAGTTTCAGTAAATGAAACACTCCTCTGATAACATAATTTCTTAAATAGAATAATTTCATAAATATGAAAAAAGAAAGCAGTAGTAGTAGTAGTAGTAGTTGTCAATTCCAGTCATCCAAACACGACTGTTTGTCATGCCGGTGTTTTCCAGCAAAGGGCTGGACTGAGGAAAAGAAATAGGGAGTAGAACAGTATGAATACATATACCAACGTAACCTCACTTAAGGAAAGAATGGAGAGAAATATGGTGAACGACCAGACACCCTCAGTGGGCTGATTTTTGAAATCATTGAATAAGGTGTGAAGGAACACTTTGGGTCTCTCTTAACCCATATTAACCTGATAGTGCATTTTTGCACTGAAAGAGTTACTATTGATCTATCATACTACCTCAAAGTCAAATAACATCATATCATCCGGATGGTGCGTTTTTGCACCATTCCATAGTTTCCATACTTAGTTTGGATCAGAGGAAAAATTTTAAAAAAAATTTCATGTTTCTGTGATCCAAAAGAACAAGTTTTAAGATTTTGAAAAAATGTGAGACCAAAAAAGTTCTGGGTTAGTATGGGCTAAGTACTTATTGAAAACAAGAGCTCTGTAACCAAGTATCCCTCTGCTACATTCGAAAAGCTATCAACTTGTTTCCAGCAGCCTATGTTGGCATTTTCCAACTTACTTTCTCTTATTACATAATAAAAATAATGAATAACAAATTTAAGCGTATGTGTTAATGTTCTTTTCTGTCGGCTTAAATTTTCATAAACAAAAAAAGTAAAATTTCAAGTCAGTCTGTCGTGCAGAAAAAGTTGAAATAGAAGTAATGATTGAAGACTTCTCTTTCCACCCCCATTCTCCTGTCTAATTAAATTCAATGATTGAACGTGACTTTTTCTGATTTTTTCCAGGTCGATCGTAATCCTTACCACCAAGATCTGGAAGAGTTGGAAACCTTTGCTCGGGACGGTTTTGGCACCTTCTTTTTTTTCGGAGTATCGAAAAGAAATCTTTTGTTAATTTTATTTAATTTTTGTTTTTTCTGCAGGGCCCATTTCCTTTTCCTAATTTTCACCTAACTTTCTATCATTCAAAGCTTTCTATTATGTAGTCGTACTTGCTGCATATCATTTAATACAAAACATTTAGTATTCAAGGTGTCCAAATGAAGTTTCTGAGAAAAGTGAAATAATAGGCGGAACGTGCTCCCAAAGCACACCCAAACTTCTGTACCGAAGGATTTCGACCAATTTGTTGTAGATGTGGAGCAAAAGCTTGTTGAATATGTGAATCATAGCAAATGTTGACTTTTGACCTTGATTATCTCAAAAGCAAGAAAAATGTTTTTGGACTCCATTTTTACTAAACCCCTCTGAGAAACTGTCTGACTTTCATTGTCAGAAGCATGATAGATTGCTATTCAAAGATTAGTTATTTCCTTTTGGTTCCATCAAAAGGCAGATGAAATCAGTGGCTAAGCGGGCAATCTGAAAAAGTTGCATTTTGTCCATTTAAACCCATGAAAAAGATTGAAGTCTTGGATGCTCAGTAAACATCCTCGAATTTGACCGTAAGCATGGGTTTACCTTGGATAAAATGTGTTGTTGCAAGATTGCATGATATGCCTGTGGATGGAATTGTATATCTCTATCACAAATTTCCCACTTTTAGCTATTATTTTTAGCTCAATAAGTAATGATGGGTGTGGTGCTGCCCTGGAAAGCTAATCACATTTTCAAGATATTAAATTGCATGCTATAAATCAAAGATTTTAACAGTTGAAATTTAAATTGTTGTTCATATTTATATGTAGTGCCTCCCCTCCTGTCCAATTTTCATTCTTACTGCCAGTATTTATTTTCTTCTCATCCATACTCATTTGGCTTTATTCTGATTTTTTGTTTCAGATTTCAGATGGAAGGCCTCAATTTTCCACCACAATGTCCATAAGTTGTCAATCTTATGTTTCATCCGTTGCTTACCACTTTTTATACCTGTAATGCATCCTATATTAGGTTTGACTTTATTTTAAATTCTTTTCTTCATTCAATTTTTATTTTTAATACTTAAGTTTATGTTCCTTATTGTGAACATAAAAATCACCTAATATTTTTCGGAGGGGTTGCTTTAATTTGTTCTCCTCTTGCCCAAAAGTTCTGTAAAAAAGAAAAATTGATGTTAACTGTTTTCTTTTTTGTGTCATTATTTTTTGTTCAATTACTAGAACATCTATGTACAAGGAGCAAATAAAAAATAAATCATCATTCAATATTGCTAACTACGTTTTCATTGTTTATACTGTACTTCCCTACTTCCTGAACTTCGTCCCAATTGTTTTTGCGTTTCCTTTGGAAATAAAATTGCCAATTTTGAATCATATATTCATTGTTTCATGCAGAAACCAAAAAATCAAAGTTAGTTTTTTTGAGGAACCTTATTTTCAGGAGGACATTTGGAAACATGTCGGACGAAAAATAAAAAATAAGCAAGTGGTAATTACTTTTAATGATTTTTTTTTCTGTACTTTTATTCTATTTTCTTTAAGACTATCTTAACCCTTTGGCATGTGAATTCTTTTTGCCCGCCGCGCCCAGAAATACTAATTAATTTTAAGCAGTAATACCCATGGTAAAATTTGATGTCATTTTCAGCTCCCAACCACTCCCCGCCAATATTTATAATTTTTTTTTTAATTGTTTTACGGGAGAATAAGATTTGTATGTAACATTGGTAACAGAGACATGAGCACTTGTTTTTGTTTTTAGAACTCAAGAAAATTTTGAGGTTTAGTTGTCATGACTAATATCAGTTCTACCAATGTAAGGAGGAAGATAAAACTGTAAACAGTTTGCTACCGTGTCTCTGATTACCCTGTGATCAATCCCCGTGGCGCTCTCTCTCGGGAAACGGAGAACTGCAATGTTATAGGTTGCTTATTAACTGGACAATGCATATTTGTCCTGGGAGACCGCGGACGAATCAGACTCATCTATACTTGTCATTGGGGTAAAAGGTTCATTTTTCATAATTAAAATTCATAATTTTTTCAACCTCCCTCATTTCCAGTGATTTTCATGAAAAAAATTGGCCAGTAAGTTAGTTAGATGCTGAAATCAAACATGTCCATGGCCCCAATCTTTTAGTACCTAACACTGACATCAAATTTTTGAACTGATCATAAAAGGAAAAATCTTACTTTTGTAGACCTTAGACACACTAAGATGTTTTTCAAAATTTGTTTAGTCTTTGTTTTTTCTTTCGTCAAATTCGTACATGGTGGATCTGTTCGGTTTCTGCAACAACGGATTATTAGGGGAAGTAGCCACCCCGATCAAGTTTAAACCCAGAAATAGTTGGCTAGCAGAACCACTGATATTTTCCACAAATAAGGTGAAAACAGCTCACACGTGTTCGAATGTTGCTCAAGTTACATTAGTGCCACAGCATTAACAGTAAAACATTCATCATTTGAAAGCCTAAGGGTAACAATTTTTGGTTTATTTGTGGCTCCATGAGATACAAGTCAGTATTTTGATTAGATACTTTTTTGCTATAAACTTGTCTTAGCTTTTTCCAACAGCAGATTACTCTTTGATGAATCACTTTTCTCAGCACAGAAAGCTGCAGTTAGGTAGATTGGACTCTCGCTCATTCTACTGCCATCTTGTAACTTTTTCAACACATTTATTGGGTTTGTGAGTGGGTTTTGAACTTTTCTGATGCTTTTTCCAGCAATTTGGCAACCATGAATTCAGCCCATTTTAACGTATGAGAAACAATCGATTCTTGAAGAGGCCACATGGCCGCCCTTTTATGAATCGATTCTTTCTCATGCATTAAAATGGGAATATTACACAGTTGATTGCTGGATCCTCCTTTGGCATGCTCTCAACGTTATTTTCTAGTGATTTTACGCAGGAATCATCCCTCCATAACGCTGTAGCAAAAGTGTGCAATAGACCCATTCTCTTTTAGCTTCATTCTTTATTGAGAGTTTATGCTTTTAATTCATTGAGGCACAGCCATCAAAATTACAAGTGATTTCATTATAAATTAGGTTTAGTTCTTAACACAGGCAAATTTAATAAAAAATACTTTCATCTTCATTAATTAGATATAATTACTTAACAACTATTTAGAACTGAAAAAAAAAAAAATTGAAAAAGATGAAGAATAACAAGGAGAGAATGGAGTTTTCAGCTGTGAAACAGCAATAAAAAAATAACACATTCAGAAAACTTTAAAGCAATTTGATCGAAACGAAACCAATTCTACCGCAGGTTAATTCCAAGCTTTTGATTTGTAGCAATTGCATTTTCATTGGCCACCATTTGAAATTCTTGAAAGCGTTGAGACACTCTTTGATTAAGCTTCAAATATTTTTCCATACAGTTGAGAGCACATTTCTCCTAGAAAGAAGAAATTGTGTTTCATTTAATTTTTGTACATGGAAAGAAAGTATTGCAGTCAAGTTAGGGGAGGGAACCAGGGCATCGGACCGAACCAAACCGAAAACAGCTCTAAACCGCTGACTTTCTAATCCTTGAACAAAACCGCTAACCTTTTACCAAAAATACAGCGAACTTTGGCCTTGCACGTATTTTAAAAATAAAAAAAGTTTTGACCGGAAATGTAAAGGATTAAGCTTTGAAAAGCACTTTTTTTGCTCAATCAATGTATCATGAACTACCCGCACATAAACAATGAATGTTATAATTCGGTAATCGTTAATAAATTTTGAACCAGAGACAAGAGAGACCATGCACTACCTATCTCGCCTATTGTGACAACTTTCTTTTTTTGGAGTCGCAAACAAAGGAACGTTCAACGGCTCCTAAGTGGGCTGTTGAGCAAAGATGATGATGTCAGGAGCCAATCAGAACAAAGCCCCATTGTTTTGTCCGTTGGATGTTGTTCCCCATGTCATTTTGTTGAGTCCCCAAAAATGAAATCATCCCCCAAGGTAGATTAAAGAAGGTATGTGCAACACTCGCTCGCGCCGCCCGCAGCGGCTTCAAAACATGTTAGCCAATCAGAACGATTTCACCCGCACTACGTCACATTTTCATGAGCGGGAGGTTTGAAATGTATGTGTTTATTTTATTAGTTAGGGATGTGTCAAGCAAAAGATGATGGAAGTTGTCAATTTTCAGATTTCTGTTTTCAGAGTTAATAAATTAAGAGTTAAAAGTTCAACAATGTTCCTTCACAGTTAGGAATGATTCCTCTGTCCAACGCACATTTGAACAGCGCGCCACTAGATTTTACCCGCATGACGTCATTTTTTTGCAAAAGTGCTAGCGCTTGGAGCGGCTGCGGGCGGCAAGAGCGAGTGTTGCACATACCTTCTTTAATCTACCTTGATCATCCCCCTTGCGATCAGCTATAGGTTGTCCCAGGAATGATTGGACTTGACAACTGTAGCTTTGAATGAAAACATCAGCTTCCATCCACAGATAGGGCAACCTGATTGGTCAGGAGCAGTAAGAAGCTGATGTTTTCATGAAAACCATAGAAGTGTCAAATCCAATCTTTTCTGGGACAAGCTATAGTGCGTGGTCTCTGTTATTGGCTCTGTTTTGAACAGACAGAGCTTTTATCCACGCTCTGTCATTATAAGGTTTTCTGTTTTTGATCAAACTGCTCCGAGCCGGTTCACGAGTATGAAAACTGGTTCGGAGAGAACTCAAGTGGCAAGTGAGCCTGCACCAAACCAAAAACTGTCTTCAACAAAATGTAAACCGCAAACCAACCTGAACCGATTTTTGCTTTGATCCGATGCCCTGAGGGTTGATTATTTTGTTCATTCATGAGGCAAGACAAGATGAGATGACTCCGAGTCGCCTCGTACAAGATAGACGGAGAGAATCCGCCTACTGAAGGGAACTAGGATCCAGTTAACCTCATCACAGCTGAAATGAAAATCTGAAAAACGCTCTTTATTGCCAAGTTAATTCTTCGACGATTCGTGGAAATTTGTTTGTTTTTTCTTCAGTTGCTGTCAACCCATCAGTAGAGAAAACCATGAAAAGCACAAGCCTTCATGGTAAGTTATCTCATCAGTGGTACAGTTAGGCCAATTCTTGAAACTGAGGAATTTTGAATAGACTGGATTAGAATGAAAAACCATTGTAATCGGAGGCGAAACATATGGTTGTCATGTGTTCTCAAAATACTGAATAAATTAGATCAGCTGTTGGCAGAGCTGTACTTTTCAGTTGCCAATCAAACATATTTCATGTTTGAATTGACTTACGTCATGGTCAGAGATAGAAAGTCAGCAATACTTACTGGTATATTCGTACATGGATCAAACTGAAGGAAAAGTGCAGGAATCAAACAGCTTTCGTTGTGAGATAAAAACTCCTCTACTTTCCTACTTCAGAGTAAAATGAATAAGGGTGAAAGGGAGGACCATGTTTATCATACTTACTTCATCACTTTTTACATCCCTTGTGGTAAAATCGCGCGCGCAGTCCATGAAACATAACTCAGACAGTTTGTTGTAAGACATTAAGAAGTCTCTGAACTGGAAGAGGAAAAAAAAATAAAAGTAATCTAACTTATTAATGTAATTAATTAAACTTAATGTTTTGTGTTTCTTATCAGCACCACTGTATCTACCTGGTTCTATTAGGTTTTTGAAAGTGGAGTTGACAGAAAGGAAAACTTACTCCCTAAATACACTCAACGTCACACCAAAGGGTCGATATGAGAACTTAAGGGACACTTTTTTCTGAGCATTAAGCGTTCTAAGGTTAGTGGGAGCAAGGGTCATCCCCAATAGAATATCTCCCAGTAACTACCAGTGTCTAGTCCAAACCTCACCTTCCTCTGCTCGCCACATTGGGGCGAAGAAAAATTTTTCAGGTAATGATGCTTCGTTCACAAATATGCTGCCAGATGACCCTTTCACTGAACAGATTAAATGACTATGCATCACTTCCATCTCAATCAACAGTTTCAGCTCCTTGATGATACAAACCTTAAACACTGTTTGCTTATTTGATAAAGTGTCCATTCTTGGTAAAGCTTGTTTCAGAAGTGTTGGGCTGACAGCTCTTAGTTTACATGTGCGGACAAACGTATTTCTGTCCAGGCCCCCTGTCAGTAGTCAGCCTGTGCATAAAAAACGAGCTGTCAATGGCCAGCACTTCTGGAACGACCTCCAACAGGGCCATAACGCGCAAGATTCAATTCGGAGGCCTCCAATTATTGAGGGAGGCAACTGGGGGGTGTGAGAGGACCCCCTCCCCCCGAAAAGTTTTCTTTGATTACTCACATATGCAGTTGGGAGCAATTTTGGGACAGTAAGGAAGAAAACATGCATCAAGCCTTGCTGTGCCGTAAATTGAGAGTGTGGAAATTTAGGCTACCGGCCGGGCATGAAGCTCCCAGTTTCATCCTATCAATAGCCATGAGAGGAAACTTCAGCCTAAATATCAAAAGGCTGTCAAGACGGACCAAAATGGTTTACTTTCAGTATTAAAAAAAAAATGCCGTTGTCAGCTGGGGCTGTGGTAGTTACCGCCCTGCTTGGTAAGCAATATTCCTTATTACTTAAAACAGGCAACAGAGCTTGGACAAAGAGCTGCAGATGCTGCAAGAAAAATGCCACAGCAAAATTTAGAGTGAGACTTACGGTTTTCACATCATCTGGATTGACACTCGCAATTTGTGCCATGGTAAAGCAGATATTGAAAATGGAAGCCTTTTAGAGCAAATCAAATGCTAGAAAAGGTTAGCGTAATGATGAGCAAATGGAGCACAAAAGCAACTCAGCGACCAGGATTGAAAACTTTGGATATTTCCAATCATGTGTTCAAGACGAATAGTTTTCGGAAATTATTGCACCATTTAAAATCCTAACCTTTAAAAGAGTATAAACAACGCTGAATGTTGTGAATCGTCGCGATGTTGGCGAATTTCTACTGAATGGGCGAACGAGAAATCGTGAAACAAACTGAATTTCTGCTAAATTTCCTCCGTGTCTGAAGTAATTTATATTCAAATTTCTGAAAAAAATTGAATTTTTTCTCTTATTTGGGAAAAAATGAATACAACTTTTGAGGAATTCAACTTGGACTTTTGGACTTTTTGGCTAGCTTTGGCAACATGACTTGGTGGTTGTTGACATTTATACTCAGGTAGGTGTGTCGTTGTTTTTTGTTTGGCCTCTCTGCCTCTCACTCGATCGCCATTAATTTTCCTGTTGCTCATTTTATTTTGAGTTCATGAATTATATTATTTCAAACCTATCTCTCCTGTTTCTTCTACTTGAAATGTGTACTTAGTGTGATCTAATTTTTGATATTAAAGTCTATCAAGCTCACAAGTGTTATTCAAAATGACTACGGACACCAACAACGATTATCCGAAGGCATCACGTATGTTGTTTACAAAATTCTTTAGTCATTACACATCATTTAAATCCCAAATCTCCCCATCCACCTTCTTCCATTAGACGTTGTGTGAAAATTGTTGCTCTTAAATCTTGATTCCCTAGCGATCGAAGGCCTACTTTTGTTTGGAGAAAAACTGAGTTTTCACATCATATTTGTCCGGAACCGCAGACCTCAATCACTTTCCTGTCTACTGTTTGCTTACTCTTAGTGTAAGGACCGCTATCTCTTAACCCGCGTTTGGTCCAGGGGTGAGTGCGGCGCTCTCTCCACGACTCTTGCTGAATATCTCAAGTTTAAGAACCTATACCATAATATTTCTTGGGTTTATCTGACATAACTGTTTTGTGTGTAATATAACTTGAATGTCATCTTAAAAAAAATGTGGAATTAATTTTAATGGAGCCGGGAAATCATAGTTTTACTGTAAATCTGTATAGTCTTAGCGCACCGAAAAGGGTATGCTCCCCCTCCCCCGTACTCGCATCGATCTGAAATTTTGCGTTCATGCTGAGGGATTGTAGAAAGTAAGCCAGAAAAAAATTGACAGTTTTTCTCCATTTTTAACCGAAATACGACAAAAAAATCATCATGGTGAGCGCTGGGCTAACCCCTCGACCTACCGTGGTTTATTGAACCAAGATTTTTACGCTTCAACAACACACATGTCCGCCCACCTATGAACACAAAATAAGGGTCTTTAGACACTAACATGGAGTTGTGAAATTGTCAATTCTTTCAGAGCTTATATCAGAGGGTTTTCAAAGCTTAAAGTAATTCTTGGCTTGACCACCGGAACATATTCTTACTTTTATGCTAGATAAGAGAAGGTAATTTATCTATTAAAAAAATATTTGAACAGATGGAGAACAAAAAATACCCTGCCAAAAGTAACTTTTATGGCAGCGGTACTGGTATAATTTAACAAAACTTAAGTTATTAATTTAATATATGAAGAATTGAAACATAAAAATAAAATAAAAATAAAAATTAATAAATCTATTAAATAAAATTGGAAACAAAATAAACATCATTATAATTTTACAAATTGGTGTAGTAAAGATCAGTAATAGAGATGTAAAAGAAAAGATAAAAAAATAATACTAAACTAATAAAAGGCAAAAGCACAGAATAATACAATCAGAAGGGAAACTCCCATAAGAGCCAATGGAAACAAGATTTGGAATTTACTGGCACAAACTGGCAACTGTGCCTACTCACTTCTCAAGATGGCGGACATGCTTTTTCAGGCTATACAACCAATCACAACTCGGCCAGTTGCCGAAGATCTGCCGAAGATTGCCGAAGATACTCACTTTCGAACATGGCGGCCCGAAGTAAAGAATGTTTCAAAATGAATTAGAGTTTCCCTTCTGATTGTATTATTCTGTGGCAAAAGACTGCTCACTATTTTATAAACGGAGTGCCAACGTTTTTGTTTTTGTTTTTTCTTGTCTTGTCCTAATCTAACATTTTTTGTCTACTTTGATTCCAGAATCCCTTGAGATTGGTGGAATGCTAAATTACATTGCTGGATTAATTTTGCTGATTGCATTCTGCAGGTATACCTCCTCTTTGAAAGTTCATTGTGAAGAGATAGTCTAATTTATGTTGTTTGATTTAATTCAATGCTTATACTTACAAGAAGGTGGTGCAAAGGCGGACGCGAGTTTTGCGACGAAATTTTCAGAATCGATACTTCATAAGTTTCTATTCTTGACGCGTTTTACGGATTTTGTGAATGGGCCCTAGGGATGGAGAAAAAAAAGGGACTGCGCTCGTCATCTTAAGTAGTCTCCATTGACCAGGTCGTGTAACGAATCCGACATGGCCGAGTGGGTAAGAGTGCCGCCCGAGAATTATGCGGTACCGGGTTCGAGTTCCGCCACGGTGACCTTTTTTTTGCAGTATACTTTTGCAAATTTCTATTTTTTGTTCAGCAACAGCAGTGGCGTTGCGTGCAATTTGGCAACGCTGTACCATATCCATTTAAACCCATGTAAAATGTCGAATGCAAAGGTGTTCATCGAACACCTTCGCATTCGATCTTTTACATGAGTTCTAATGGAGGAACTACAACATTGCCAAATTGCACGCTACCCCATCGAACAACAGGGGCGTAGTTACATGTTTTGCTTAGGGGGGGCAGTGGTCACCAAAAACTGATGACCTTTAAAAATTTAAAAGTACATTGCTAAAAATAAAATAGCCGTGGCGGGACTCGAACCTGGTACCGCAAAATTCTCTGGCTGTGCTCTCATCCACTGGGTCACACGGAACATCTAGGAAAGTCTCGGTCAGTGGAGACTACTTAAGGTGCCACGCGCGGCCCCTTTTTTTTCTATGTCCCTAGGGCCCATTCATAAAATTGGCAAAACACGTCTACAATAGAATTTATGAACTTTCGATCCTGAAAATTTGGTTGCAAAATTCGGGTCCACCTTCGTACCATCCCCTTGTTGGAGCACATGCATTTTGAGTGTAGGGTTCTGGCAAGTATCTCTGAGCTACTCAAAATCATATCAAAATGTAGTCTTGAGTGGTTGATAAGCAAAGATTTTGGACTTGTCGCTAATCAAGTGCTCACTTGCATTTTGGATACAGGCACTGCTACTTGTCAGAACCTGATACTCAAAATGCCTAAGATGTAGCTTCTTTTGAAATAATCGTATTTGTTTGTCAAGGGAAGGTTAAGATCTGCCTCTAATTTGCTCAGGTATGTTTATTTGATTGCAATCCAATTACACACATTATTAGAATGGGATCAAAACTCAAAAGTAATTACATAGATTTTATGGGATGTTTTGTTTGACTGTTGATTTTCTTTACTGACAATGAGCGTATAGCAAAGCAAAAAAATCCCCAAGTTTTGGGAAGTCCAAATTGCGGAATTCATCTACCAACATTACCGTATTCTCCGTAATAGCGATTGGATGACTGAGATGTAAGCGCGCCTGTCTTGTGACCCAGACGTTGCACAGTCAATTCTAAGTTCTGCCGCTACATTTTAAACATTGCGTCTCACCCTACATAGACAGTTCAGAGTTCAGACAGTTAAGGTCTGTCAATTTGCTGAAATCCTTGCTCGCTTTTGATAAACCTTAATGAGCAAATTTAATGTAAAATTTACCTCTTAAAATCTTAAAATCCTCTTATGTTTCAGTCCTTATTGGATCTCCTCGTATGATGAATCATCAAGCCCTTTCAAAACCATGGGAATATGGGAGTACTGCTTTGAGCATTATCGTCATCCAAATCTGCAGTTTGATATCCTGTTTGATGGTTGCTACGCAATTTATAGCTATGATGTTTATTTTATCAGAGAATGGCTGCTACCTGGTATTTTTACTTTTTTTTTCTTTTCTTTCTTTTTTAAACTTTAAAAGAAGTGATGGAAAAAGGGGATCCTGACTCCATGTGAGCCTCCTACTTATTACAAAGGGCTTTGGGTTTTATCTTATCTTTCAGCGGCATGGTTAACCTTTTCACCGCTAAGAAAAGGTTGCAGCAGCAGCACAGCTGTACTAAGAAAAAGAAGACAAATCAAGATAATATCTCTGTGCACCGCTGTACAAATTTGACACCTGTTTCCACTCTATCAGCAATTACGATTTTTAGTAGCTCTCATTCTGGTGGCCAGACAGTTAGTTCATTTGTTTCTGTCCAAACTCACTGTTGCTTCAATGAGACTTTTGGTCCACTAGGTCAGTTTGTCCAGAAAAATAATGTCCGATTATTAGAATACCCTAGTGGTAAAATGGGCCAATTATATCTTTGGCCAAAGCCAGAATATGTCCAAATGAAGGTAATTTTTTCATCAAGCCATGGACAAAATGTAGCATTTTACCAGTGGCGGCTCGTCAGGTGAGGCAAGTGAGGTGACAGGGAGCCGCTGCCTCACATTTTTTGATGGAGGAGAAAAAAAAATTAAAAAAGTAAAGTAAAAAAGTTTGAAAGGTTATTTTTACATTTTTCTTTGTTTCAACTGTCAAAAAATTGTGATTAAAACGTAGTATCTTCAAAAAAAATTCATGTGAGAAGAGCGTTTAGAAAAAAATCCAGTGCATCCCTAATTTTTGTCGCCTCACTTCCTCGAGCCGCCAGTGCATTTTATGTTCTTTGGTTTAAAGGACGAAGATATCACCTTTCCTTGGAAACAGTATTAAAGTAAAGTCCATTGAAGAGAAATAAAATTCACCTTTGACAAGCTTCTTTTGTCCATTTTTGCCTTACTAGTTAGTTTTTTTTTGCCTCCGCGCTGTTGCTGCTATTTCGCTATCTCTAATAGGTTATGTTCCAATTCTCGTAAATAACAGACATTTTTGAAAGAGATAATGTTCTCAAGAATGACATTCAAGCAGAGGAAAAATTAACAATAACTACCGCGGTCACTGTTACTGCAAATGTGCAATAAAAGCGAGTGTGCGAAAAGTAAACAAACCCTCCGCCATTTGCATTTGCCTCTTGGGGCTTTCCTGACAGCTTAAATCTGAGAGCCAATCAGAAACCAATTCTGACATGGCGCAACTCTCATAGGGTATAGGGACTCTAGTCAAGTCTTACTGTAATCTGCGTTTTATGAAGTTATGAACTCTTTTTTCTCTTTCTTTTAACCTGACTTATCTCCTTTTTTTTTTGCAGGATGGCTTTTAGTCATACAAATGTGTGTTTTATTTGCAATCATTTTATCATTTGGAGCTCAGTTAGTAATTGCTGGCATTGTTATTCGCTTTCCAAGAGATTTTGTTCTGAAGTATGAGTATCTTCTGTCTGCTGCATGCTTCATTGCAACTGCTGCTGCTGGTAAGTTTCTTTCTTTCTCTCTCTCTCTCTCTCTCTCTCTCTCTCTCTCTCTCTCTCTCTCTCTCTCCTTCTCTCCCTCTCTCCTTCTCTCCCTCTCTCCTTCTCTCCCTCTCTTCTCTCTCTCTCTGGTTTCTCTTTCAAATAGACAATTCATTACATCTTGCAAAATTTCCTCCTTTATTTTTTTGATTGTTTCAACATTTTGACATGGAGTAAGCAAAATGGCCGGTTTTTTATTTTTGAAATTTCGAGGCCATTTTTTGGGGACATTTTTTTGCCTTTTATGTATAAAAAAAAAAACGGGAAAATTTTCTCAACGTCCCAGAAATTTCCACCTTTTTTACTTTTTAGCGATCCACTGATCGCTAGATAGGGCACATTTTGCACCCCTGACTGCTACTACTAAATACAATATTCTCTCGGAATGATGTGTCCAAAATGTCATCACTCATACTATCAAGTAGGGATTTTTTGTATTAAACAGAATGTCAAATTACATTATAAATACCTAGGTTATTTTAGATGTCCATCAAATCTGTGTAAAGGTATATTTTATGCCCTAGGAAAACTGATTTAATTTTTAGGGAAATTCCTGTAGACTGTTGTTTCAGTTAATGAATTCTCTCTATGTCTATGTTATTCCCCGATCGCGCAGTTGACCATTCCGCGGAATGGTCACAGCCGTTGCCTTGATCGTGGAATGGATGCAAAATTGAGCATTTCGTGAAATGGGGCATGTGAAAACTGTTCATTCCATGAAATGAGGTAGGCCTATTTTAGTTGACACGTGCAACATAATCTCCAATATGGCATTTGATACATTCAATCAGTTTTGAGTGAGACAAGAGATAAAGAGGTAAAAAACAAAAATAACGAAGAAAAATAAACAAGGAAAAAACTAAACTGAAAAAAAATTATAACAATTAAAGAATGCCCCGGCAACGCAAAACTGATAAAATAACAATGTGAATAAATAAATAATATCTACTTAAAAATTAATGTTAAAAAACTCAAGTGAAAAAAAAAAACAATAATGGCTTCACAAAACTGGTAAAATCATGACGTGAATAAATAAATACTTAAAGATTAATGTTAAAAAACTTGGAAGATTACTGTTAAAAAACTTGGATGAATAATAATAATAAAAAAAAAACACTAATGGCAACACAAAACTAGTAAAATAACACTGCAAATAAATAAATACTTAAATATTAATGACCGTTGAAAAACTCAAATGAATAAAAACAACAAATTAAACCCGCGTAGAAGAAAGTAGGCGTAGCAAGTGCAGTTCGGGGACTCGGCAAAACTGACGGACCACAGCTGTGGGGCCAGTGACACTGCTTAGTTGACCTTTGTTTTTACCCATCCACCACCCAATTTACGGATAATGGAGCTGTTGCAAACTTTTGCTACTGGCTTATCAATTGTTGATTATGGGGGAAAACCCTGTGAAAATAATGATTATAGCGCACTCGAAAATCACGAAATCCACTCCCAAACTCTTATACATTGCTTTCAAACGCAAGACCATAATGGCGGCTGTTGCCGCCTAAATCTTATGGCAATCGTATGCTTCTCTTCTTCCTCTTGTGTGGTGTTGTGAGAACACCTCGTGTAGATGGCGCTGATTGAAGATAGGGAAACCCAATGAAATCAGCGGCAACGGCCGCCATTACGGTCTCGCGTTTAAAAGCATTTTATAAGTTTGGGAGTGGATTTCGTGATCTTTTAGTGGCTTAATTGTTATTTTACAGGGTCTTACCCCA
Source organism: Trialeurodes vaporariorum (assembly GCA_011764245.1). Classification (NCBI taxonomy): domain Eukaryota; kingdom Metazoa; phylum Arthropoda; class Insecta; order Hemiptera; family Aleyrodidae; genus Trialeurodes; species Trialeurodes vaporariorum. Next base: position 27,655,465 of record VMOF01000001.1, on the reverse strand, counting down.
TAATCATCTATTAAGAAGCCTGTAGTGAAAGTTTGCAACAGCTCCATTTTGGTTTGTCTTTACAAACATTGACACCTTTTTTCCTTATCCTAACTCTTGAATGAAAACGTTAATGCATACCTGCACCATCACACAGTCTCCAAGCTCGTTGAGAATATTTAGCTCGCATGCTACATTTCAGCAATAAATATTTTTTCTATTATATTATTTTTATTATTTTTCTCCGTTATTTTTTTTTTTTTTTTTTATTTATTTATATCTTTTCATCTCTCGTCTCAGTCAAAACTGATTGAATGTATCGAATGCCATACTGGAGAATATTTTGCACTAGTCAACTAAAGTAGCCCTACCCCATTTCACGGAATGGACAGTTTTCACATGCCCCATTTCACGTAATGGTCAATTTTGCATCCATTCCGCAATCAGAGCAACGGCTCTGACCATTTCGCGGAATGGTCAATTTTCCGACCATTCCGCGGAATGGTCAATTTTCCGACCATTCCGCGGAATGGTCAACTGCACGATCGGGACGTAACATCTTTATCCGGGACTCGCATTTCATCTCTCAGAGATTATGAGTCCACACTGAACTGCCTTTTTTTGTTTACTTTATTTTTTAGTTCTCGTTTGTATTAGATCATTATTTTAATGGTTTTTTTTTTTTCAGCGTTCCTACTATTTTTAGCGGTGAGCCTCTTCCCGCTTCATTGCTGGCGTCAAGACTGGATTCAGTTCCCCAAATTTAATCATTTATCTGGTTCATACTATTTGTGCATTGTGGCATTCATCCTGCACGGTTTTGCTGCATGGTACATTTATAAGGATGCGAAAAAAGGTTATCGTTTCAGGAAAGAAAAGCCTGGCCTAATCATGCAGATGTACCCGCAGGAACATAATGGATACGCTTAAGAAGTTCTCCCTTCAATTTTACACTCCTTGTTTTTCTTCTAAAAATCATTTATTCCGTTAGTCTTATCGGAACTCATTTTATTTTTAATTTTCTTAGTTTTAAGAGTCTTTAGATCTTGATATTTCTTACTTTTAAGCACTTTTTATATTTTTCTACTCGTACCACTGATAATATTTTTAATATTTGCTGTTGATATGCTTACACAGAGTTTTTATTGACTTGAAAGACATTGCAACTGAAATTTTTTTTGTTTTTTTGTTCGTTTGTTTTATCACCAAGGAATTGTATGGGAATGTTGTAGAGTACATAATTAGCTCTACATTAATACAATGATATTAATCATAACTGTATTTTTTCCCCTTCCTTAAAAAATGAGAAGCATTGAACCAAGTCTTGACTTTTAGATAATTAAATGTCTTGAGTTAGTTTTGGCCTTACTGCAGACTTTTTCTGTTTGTTTAAACCCTTAATTTAGTCCTGATCTCTAATTGAATCCGCATCCTATGGTTTCAGTTCAATACAGTAGAACCTCAGTTATTTGAGCTAAATGGGGGATATACTTCTCAAATACGTAAAGACTCTTATTTCAAAGGACGACTGTGAGATATAAGCTTTTTGTACAGTATCTCAAAAATTTCAATTTCTTGTTCCATCTACAATTTTTTCATTAAAATCAGACTTAAAAAAGGTTTTATGAAAAGGTTAAATACATAAACAGTAATTTGAAGCTTACACTTTTTTGCCTTGAAAAAACATCTGAACCTCCGTTCTCACAAATTGTGTGTTTTCCTCTTTACTGATTAATCTATTTTCCTGAATAACCCTCAAATTAAGTCGGGAATTACCAGCGCTTGACCCTGAACAGTGAACCGATGCGGTTCAGGTCTGAAGGTCAAAGGGTTGGTACAGGCAGCTTGGATAACGGAGGTTCTACTGTACCAAACTAGAAAATTGCTTTTTGTGGATTTAAGTAAAAATTTGGCCTTGTATGTAATTCTACCCTCACTGCGTTGTCCAGTAATTGGTGGAACAAGTTTCTTAGTTTCTTGATTCCAGTATTGCTTACTTGATTCAGTAATGCTCCGGATCACATTCCACGTAAAAAGATGCAGTTTTTTCATTGCCTTAGTTATACCAAATTTTGTGGGCAATAATTTTATCTACTGAGTTTATCAAGTTCTTTGTGCAATTAATCAATTATGTAAACATTTTTTCCAAGAGGTTAGATTATTGTTTTGGAGTGACAGCTTTGAGTTTTCATAAAGATTTTTACGCCTTAACAACATAATGTGTCCGATCATCATGAAAATTAACCCTTTGCACTACAATGTCGAATATATTCGACAAAAAAAAAAGAAGGTTCCGCGCAAAAGTCAAATATATTCGGCAGAAAAAAGTTCGCTCCGAAGCTCCTGTTTTCGAATATATTCGCCCGCGCTGGGACGTGGTGGCCTCTGGTGGATCATAGTGGAACTACTTACGCGTGTGGTCAATGTTTTTCATCCAGCTAGTTCTCCTTCTAACCTTGCCTTTTCTTTGTTTTGAACGGCGCGGAGTGCAAAGGGTTAAATCAGGTTTTTTCATAATAAGATACCTCCTTCTCTCCTCTCTGCATTTGTTCCCACTTATTTTGAGCCGCTGATTTCAAATTCAACGGTGATAGTCTCGGACGCATTATGTAGTTTTGGAGGCTTGCTTTTCCATAAAATTGGTTAGTTAGAAGAAATTTTCCTGTAAAGTTGGAAAATTCACTCAAGAACTCTAACCTCATTGAAATTTATTTCTTTGTGTATCACTTAAAATGTAAGATGCTATCAACTGAATTTAGGAAAAAATTGTCGAAAGCCTTAGTGTTTATTTCTATTTCTATTTCCTCTAGAAATTTATACGTTTCCAACAGTTTGAGTTCCCGGAATATCGTGAAAACTTGGGGAGCTTCTGTCAATTCCATATTTTCAGGGGTTGCAAAATGTTCCAAAATGCCAAAAGTTTCTTGTGCTTCAGAACTTTTTCCAATGGAATTTCTTTACTTAAAATGACCACCACTGCTTTAAAAAGCCAAATTTTTTCTGAAATTGTTTGAATTTGATCAAGATTGTTGGCTACCTCATCAAAAGGCAATTTTTTCCTCTTGTTTTGCACCCCTGCATATTTTAATCACAAAGTCGTTCTTTTGTGATGTGACTCTTTCATAAGTACCACATTACTTAAATTTTCAGACTAATTTCACCGCATTTAATTTATATTATTTATTTGTATTTGTTTTAATGTTTTATATGTATCAGGTTTACCAGATCTGAGCATTTAGATAATATTTTGTATTTTTTTTTTTTTTTTTTTTTGTACCCACTTCATTTCAGCGCTTAGTGATATTTATCTAATCTTTTTCATTGCTTTATTTTAGGTTTTCATCTAGAATTGTTAAATGTACCCTGTAGTATAATTTAAAATTACACACATTGTGTTCCGAATTACTGATTTTTTTGTCAGAATAGTTTCAAAAGATCATATTAATTATTATCTGTGCCTCTTTTCGCCCTATTTAAACTTGTCGATTTGTAACCAGATTTGTGTAGATTTCTGAAAACGAAGATCTGTCTAATTTTCCTAAATTGTATCACCTTGCCCCTTCTCAAAAATAACGAAACTTCATCAGTCAGTCATGATGCAGGGAAGTTCAAAACAAACAAAACTTCACAATAATAAATGAAAAGAACAAAAGAAGATGAAATTTTAATTAAAGAATTCAAAACAATAAACACTTCACAATCATAAATGAAAGGAACAAAAGAAGATGAAGTTTTAATTAAAGAATTCAAAACAATAAACACTTCACAATCATAAATGAAAGGAACAAAAGAAGATAAAATATCAATAAAAAAAGTAGTTGATGAAGTTTATTATTAATTTACTTAAAACTTTAGTTCATTTTTTGGGAGGAATAGTTTTAGTAATCATTTTTTTACCATCATTATTTTCTGTTGTCACTCTATTCAGAGTACCAAACACATCAAAATTATTATTACTTATCGTTACTTCTGCAATATGTAGCTGAAAATTGTACCATTTTAAGGAAAAATTGAATTTTATCTCTGTTTGGGGGGGGGGGGAGGTTTCCTCCAGACCTACATCTCATTGGGTGGTGTCCCTTGGACCTTTTATTGTGGTTCAACAATTTTTTCCCCTCCCCCTCCCCTGAAAAATTTTCTGTAGGCGCCCATGTCATGGTGTGAGTTTCACCCATAATTGGAAGGGCGCAAAAGCTTTGTCAAAGAATTTGAACTATATTGAAAGAAAACTCGATATTACATTTTCATGCTTAGAATGTGTTTGTTTTTTGGAGTAAAACTAGGGAGGACAAGTAAAAAGGGAACAGAGCCTAAATTATTTATTTTGACTCCGTTCCTGTTTTATTTATTCGTTTTCTCCTGTTTTATTAGTCTATTCAGTCTATTGTTTTGAATTTTATCAAGGGAAAGAAGCAATATTCCTGCTTTTTTCTTTCAGTTTTTTCAAAGATTAGGGAGAAGTGAAACTTATTTTACAAAAACTTAAGAACTTTTACTTAAACTTTAAGAACTTAAATTTTTTTTTAAGAAAACTTATTTTTTAACTCAAGTTTGACCATGCTTGTAATATTTAAATCCGAAAGTACAATCTGCCTGCAGCCAATATTAAGGAGAGCTTTGATGGAACTTTTTTTTTTTTAAATGGTACTCGTGTGAAGAAAAGGAAAAAATATCAGACACAACAACTTTCTTATGATTTTATGCTAATATTATTAGCAACATTAGTCTGGAAAAAATATTCCTCTGTAGTCTTGCATGTTGACTTATCTATCAATTCTCCTAGTTCTTGAAAGACACCACTGAATGTATGATTTTAGTTGTTTTGATCAAACCATGTCTATTTCTTTGTTTTTCTGTTTCCAAATACTTGCTAGAATAGTTAGTATTGCTGAAGAGTTGAACAATTAATGTTTGCTTTGAACTTTTTTTGAATAACGAGTTTTCTTAGAAACTCCTCAGTGTGTATCATGTATCACCAATCTTGAAAGTTCAGTAAGTTTTCGCTCTTTCAATAATTTTTACTACCCTTATTTGGTTATTTCTATCTTTTTTTTCTGAGAACTTGGCCTTCTAGGTGATTCTTCAGTGTGTTGTGCGGATTTCTGCCACATGAGCGCCACCGTTTGATTTATGTCAAGTTGCAGGCCGAAAGTAATTTTTATTTGAGAAAACGGAATGTCAGTTACTAGATAATCATCTGAAGAATGTCTATGCAAAATATCTTGTCAATAACTACAAAAATAAGGCTGAAAGTACACAAAAATGGAATATTGCAAATCAATTCTTAATTGTATTGAAATGCGATGTCTCATTTTTTGGTTCTTTCAGCCTTATTTTTGAAGTTATTAACAAGATATTTGCAGAGAGGTTCTTTAGATGATTATTTAGTAACTGACACTCCGTTTTCTCAAATATAAATGACTGTCAGCCTGTAATTTGACATAAATCAAACGGTAGCATTCTGGTGGCAGAAATGGGCACTAAACACTGAAGAATCAACTTCAAAACTTTCCCTGTAACTTTTAATGCCTTAATGAACAAAAAACAAAAAAAAATGCCTTAAAAAATTAATATAATATAATGTATATTTTGTGGAAGTTTACAATGGAAAATCATTACTTAAAACTACCTAGTTATAACTTATAACTTTGTAATATTTTTGTTAGTTCCTCCTCATTTCCGTCCGGTTTCTCAGTAGTTGAATAAATCAATATACAGCAACAATAATTCTAAATGAAAGATGGTTTTTGAACCAACTATTTTCTATTTATTTATTGCAATTTATCTCATTAATATGATTTATGCTGCAACATCTGTTGTGTTATTCTTATTGCGAAACATTGAAGATCATTATTCATTTTACAAGTGGAGTATCAAACATTAGTGAACTTGCGTCACAATAAATTGTTGTATCGCTCCAAATTTTATGAGTCTTTCTCTCTCTGTTTTTGCAAAGCTAGACAGGTCCTCTCACACCTCTCTTTCAGGATGCATTTTGAGCCGCGCCAAGTGTGTACATTTACTTTTTGATACTTCAAACTTGAAAAAGTCGAGCAGGAGCCAGGCCTCCAGTTTAGACCCTCTGATGGTTTGCATAGCCCCCAAAATTAAAGTTCAAGACTTTACTTATTTAGTTACCTAGTTTTTAAATTAATACTGCCTTTCTCTGTAACAAATTCACTATCAAAACCAGCTAGATTCTAAATTCTTTTTAATTGAAACTTATTTTTATCAATGTCAGTACGAATTATTTTAAATTTCCTTGTACATTCATTCCCTCCATCCAATTACATTGAGCGCAATAAACGCACCTGTAGCTTGGATTAGATTTTTTGGCCTCGTCGTTTCGGTGCTTAGTCGTTAATTTTTCAAATTTTTAAGTCAGTGAATTTATTTGACCGTTGATGAAAATTTAAATTTTTAAATTTGATTTGAAGAAATTATTTTCTCTTCATTTGTAATTTAAATAGTTATGCAAGCAGAACTCTGTCACCACTGAATGGCTTTTTGCCGACAAGGAAACAGCAACATAGGAACGATAACTGCTAGTTCTTTTTTGTTCGAAGCTTCCCAATACCCATTAATTTAGTTAGCAAATGTACCCTCTTTAAAAATTCTGTAAAGAGAGGGTTAGATATAATTAATTGAGGCCCCCCCTTCCCCCCTTGTCTGGAAGTTTGCTGATTTCAATCAATGACTTTTTTTTTAAACTCCTCAAAGTGGGTAAATCATCTTTACCATGTCTCCTTCCAGCTTCCTAATAGGGCTCTTGCAAAATTTTGCTATAAGCAAATGAGTAGTTATAACTTATGTTGATTTCAGCAAAAATCACAAAAATCTCATTAAAAAAGTCTAAAATTCAGTAATAAACGTAGCAAACAGCTGTAACCGTAAGATTGTAATGGCGGAGCTACCCAGGTATCATGGGAGATTCCTGTTTAATTTTTTCACCTTCTCTACGGAAACACAGAGATATGTATCAAATTAGATAGGGATCTCCCATGATACCAACGTAGCTCTGCCACTAAGCCAGATTCTAAGAGTGAATTTTGTGATTTTTTAGTGTGTTTATAGTCATTTTTCAGGTTCTCATGTAAGAATCAACTCTTCCATCACCTGTAGGCTGTAGCAAAAGTTTGGAAGAGCCCCATTCCTGTATCCATCCCTATTTTCCTCGTTTTACCTCACATTTTTAAATGTGCTAATGGTAGTCTCTGCATATTTTCTCTCCCCATGATTTTCTCCTGCATTCCTCCACTCTTTGATTCCTAAAGTATTACTTTATGCACCCCTCCCTCTCAAATCTTACTGATACCTAGGGTGCAACTCAGAGTCTTTACTTGGCTCCTCCTTGGCTTCTCAGACTTGAGCCGCCTCCAGGAGGCTGATTTTCTGAAATTATCGGAGAAGGCTGGTAGACCTGGCGTTTTGAAAACTGACCGGTTGGCTAACCGGTAGCCGCGTTATATGACAAAAAATTGTTGTAATCATGTGATTATCACGCGTTACCCACCAGGTTCACCGTGCGAATAGGTGGTGAATCTGGTTATTGGTGAAAGAATACTGAGAAAAACTTGAGGGAAAGTTTAAACAGGGACTACTTTCACAACCAGGTAGCCACAGAGAGCCAACCGTTGAGTTTTCGAACGCCAGGGGACTGGAATAATGAAGGGCTGCCAATGTCTCTCTAAAGTGTTTGTCGGAGAGCTCTATAAGCAAGTATCCCTCCTCTACATTCGATAAGCTATCGGCTTGTTTCCAGCAGCTGATAGCTTATCGAATATAGTGGAGAGATACTTGGTTATAGAGGTGTACTTTTCAATAAACACTTTAGATGGACCAAGATGACCTTTAGATGGTAAGCCTTCTTTTTGTCAGTTGACCTTTCTTATCCAATGATTTCAAAGATCGGTCCGCAGATCCACTTTGACGTTCAAAAACACGCCTGTAGCCAAACAACTTGAGATTTTTATGAAAGTTTTAAGGGATTTTGAAGCAAGAACTGTCACAAATTGGCAATTCAGAGACGCTTTGAATGTTTTCCACTCAAGATAAGTCTTAAGGAGATAATGAAGACGACTGAACCCTCTCCATACCACATCGGAGTATATTCGTTTCTATAATTAGATCTGCCTCACACGATTTCAGTTTTTTATTCAGAATTGTTGCGGCTCCAAATTGTTAACATTTTATTAATAATGTTTCCTCAAGTGCCTTCAATCAAGTGTGTTTGCAAAATCAACACCGTGGTGTAGAAATATTCAACTACCCACTTAATTTGAGAGAGCGAACATTGATTTGTTTTCTCAACCTAGTCGTAGAAGGGTTAAGATTTTTCAAGAATTGCCGATTGAAAGTGAGCGTCTCTGAATTGCTATTTTTCTCCCTCGACTCAACTCAGCTTGAGAATTCCTCAAGCCAAGCCAAGTCAAGGAGTTCTCAATTGAAGTTTCTGAATTGCATCCCTAATGTAAGTCAAGGCTGCAATTTTGCAGATCTTAAGTGGAATTTTTGAATTCACCAATGATTCCACCGGTTGACGAAAAGATTATAAATGTGTTGTTTAGCAGAATGACTGTAATGTACAAAAATACTCTGATCTGCACTATTTTTTCAAGCAACGAAATCACCAATGAACATCAAACTTCCAATAAATTTCAAAGTCAACAGTGTTTCTGTCATTGGACGAAAAGATTACAGATCAGAGTTTCCCAGTGGGTCATATAGTCACAGTGCTGAAATGGACTGTGTATTACGATTCCGGTGGAATCATCAGTGAATAAAAAAATTCCACCTAGGATCCTCAAAACAGCAGCCCTGTTGTAAGTACTTCCCATCTTTATGTGAACACAAATTTTTGTCTCATTCTGGAAGTGCGTGTTTCCAATTGTTTATATTTTATTTTGTACATTTATCAACTGTTTTCTTTCTTTAAATACATGTTTGTTTTTTGCTTTCACAAAATCTGCATTCTTAATTTTCTTCACCCCTTTCCAATTTCTGACAGGTAAGAATAGGAAAAGATCAGAATTTGCAAATTGGAAACAGGATCTTTGAGAGAATATGAAGATTAGGCCTGGTGCAAATAGTTTTAAATTGTGTATCGGATTTTTTCTTTGATCAGCAGATTTTTCTCTTTTAGCCATGTATCACAATGTTTTAGATTTTTCTTTAATCCTTCAGGGGAAGTGGTGCACATGTGTACCATTTTATTTAGCGTGGGATTCAACGGAATTTAAATGGAAATTTTTTAAAAAGTCGAGTGACACATCAAAGTCCTTAGAAAATTGTCCTCTTTTAAAAGATCTGGAAAAATCTCAAGAAAATTCAAAACCCAAGATACGTGCATGAAAGGGTTCAAGGTCCTTCCGAAAATTTTGATGTGGGGGGTAGTGAGTTTTGCTCGGCGGCATTTATTCCCTCTCTTAAAATTTTTTGAAAGACACACAGCTCAAGACCTCAAGTCATTTAGTTTTGAAATGGACAGTTTTCATCTGGGGCCCCCCGAACTTCCAAAATTTAGGGAGGAGGGGACTCTGCAATTTTTTTGAACTAATATAAACCTGACAAATCTTATTGAAGCCCCTTGATCTGCTCTTTCAGAGTTTTTGGTTCTTTGCTGTATGTTAGTTTTAGTGTTTGCAGCAGTTGATTGAAAATCGTCCTAAAAATTTTTGAAAACCACCCCTAGCGTGAAAAGGAGTGGATGTGGCAAAAGTTAGGGTCAACTTGAAAATCTTTTGTTATCATTTATGCTTATTACCCTGTCATCCAAGAATTTCAATTTGAGTTATCTGAGAAACAGGTAATTCTTAACACTTCCCCTGGCCGTTTGATAAAGCCCCAGGTCGATTATATTGGGGGGGGGGGGTGTAGAAAATTTTCACTTACAATTTAGAAATTCTTAGGGTGGAGGTCGATGCCTGATGAATGGGCCAAACCGCCACCCCCCCTAAATTATTTGGGGGGGGGGGGTGTTTGAGGAAAATTGGCCCCCTCACGTGAAAGTTTACCCCCAGAAACTCAATGTGCTGTTTTTACAGAATTCAAAATTCCGCACCGTTCTCCAGATACAGAGGGGTGTCCAGGACTTCTGAAACATACTAGCACAGAATACTAGGTACTGTATAACTCGTATCTATCTTCGCTCTACATAATAATTCGCTCTGCCCCAGAGTCCCTATGTAGACTCAGCCCGACTGTCGCAAATTCGCTCTGCTCTGGAGCCTCTAGAGCAAGGTCCAGAGAGTCCCTAATATGAAGACTTTTGGTGTGTTCTGTCCTGTCTCCATCTGTGGGGACCTTGATCTGTGGTACTTATTGTTAGACTCTGCCAAATCTACCTTGGACTCTGCCAGTACCTACATAGGTTTTCTCTGACTCTGTCCGAGAAACTGCATAACGACATTCCTACATTTAATGGTTTAAACCACTTGTTAGAAATGTTCTCCGTATGATTTAAGTTGGTGTTCAAAGTTTTTCAGGGATAAATGAATGAGAAAAATTTCTGACTTTTGACCACTTTATAACGATCTTGTTTCGTGCCGCTCGAAAGACATTACACAGGGTGTTGAAAAAAAAAATTCCACTGCGGTTTTTTCGAGAACGGCTGTGAATTTCGAAAAACGACCAAATACGTGTCCAAAAAAACGAGGGGGACCCAATTTGGGGGGGTTGTTTTTATCGGCGTCCCCTGGGAGAGGCGGGAGAGGGGGTCAACACCCGGAAAATCGAACTTTTCTTATGGCAGCCCTATGTTTTTATTTCAGTATCGTAGAGAACATGAAAAAAGAAACTTTTTGGCGCAAACCAAAGGTCGGTATCGTTTTTCGTTTTCGATATATCGAACGTCAAAGTTCGATATGGACCTATTTTCAAAAAATCATTACTCCACTTTGAGATACCGGAATTTAAAAAACTGGGGGCTTAAATACTCCAAAAAAACAAGCGCTTTTCAGAAAAAATACGAATTTGACACAAATTTAGCCGAAACAAATAACAACCCCTCTCCCAGTGTTGCCAGGTTTGGACGGGGTGGAATAGCCACGCGTGGACAGTTTTCGAGTTGGTTACTAGCCACGCTGTGGATAGGGATGGGAGGATGCGGGAGTAGCCGCAACGACGACGACGGGAGCGTGGCTAAATTCTCATCAAAATAGTCCACGCCAGTGTTGCCAGGTTTGGACGGGGTGGAATAGCCACGCGTGGACAGTTTTCGAGTTGGTTACTAGCTACGCTGTGGATAGGGATGGAGCATCGAACGGCGCAGGAGCGGAAGCGTGGCTAAATTCTCATCAAAATAGTCCACGTGTGGACGAATCTAGCCACTATTGGCAACTCTGGTCCACGCGTGGTCGAATCTAGCCACTATTGGCAACTCTGCCCCCTCCCCCCCAAGGGATCCCCCTTGCTTGGTCGTTTTTCGAAATTCACAGCCGTTCTCGAAAAAACCGCAGTGGAAAATTTTTTTCTTAACACCCTGTAGAATGCCGCTCCCCCGCTCCCCTTTCCCGCTCTTGCTTTTTGTTTACTCTCTCTTCGTCTCTTCCAAAGACTTCTAATACTATATAGTATTAGAAGTCTTTGGTCTCTTCATTGTCGAGGTTAGGGTTGCTTACGTTGGGTCGTTCGGTTGTGTGGTTTTCGCCAAAGTAATTTTTCGGTTTTTCTTCTCCCCCGTCCAGGTGTGGGAGTTAATTTCGGCTTCCATGCACTCCCTTGCTCTACTCATAAGATTAAATCTGTCCTCCTCTCTGTCGATTCCATTATTTCGAACGTTTCTCTTTTAAAAACAAGCGTTGATTGAACCTTTGTAGCCTACTCTACTCTATGTTCCTTTTGTTTTGATTTCACCTACTTACACCTCTTTTCTCAAGGGATCTGTCAAGACATTTTGAAAGTACTAAAGTAAAATTTGTAATCTAATGGGTCCTCCCACTTGTTGTGCCTCCAAATGCTTTCACACTTTCGCACATTGTAAATTTAAGAAATTTCCCTCTGACCACGCAAGAGCCATGAAATGGGAAGTCAATCTTCAAAGACCTAACTGGACTCGTAAAGATTTTCATCGTCTTTGTGAAGTAAGTATTAGCTGTCATTTACTTCCAACATATTAACATCCAATTTACTGCAGCTTGTCCCAGAAAAGATTGGATTTGACAAGTCTACGGCTTGTATGAAAACATCAGTTCCATACCTGAGACAGGGCAACCTGATTAGTTAGGAGCAGCAAAGAAGCTGATATTTTCATTCAAACTTGCAGCTGTCAAGTCCAATCATTCCTAGGACAGCGTGTTATTTTTGAGAGAATTTTGCAATCTTCTCCGTGGGCAAGATCCCAATAAGCAATTAGAGCAGAACCATTTTGAGTGTCAGGTTCGGACAAGTAGCGGTGCCTGCTGGCGAACTGGATGGAAGTGCATAGGTGATTGATTGATTAGCTACAAGTTGAAACTCTGCGCTAATCACCGCTCATCAGTGCGTTTTGATGCAGTTAGGAAGCTGGGACCAAATAATATTAGGTCCCGAGCATAACTAACGCACGGTCACATGACCGTGAGTAAGCTCTCTGATTGGTCGAAACCGCACGCAAGATGCTTGCAATTCAATGCTCGGGACCTAACATTATTTGGTCCCAGGCACCCCTACTTGTCAGAACTTTAACTCTGCTCTAATTTAATTTAAAAGCAGGTCTGTTCGCTCTATTGTTAACAGCCTATTTTCCTACAGACACCTGTTGGTGGACTTATAAAAATCTTCTTTACTGTTTATTACATCCACATTTACTTGATTGTGACCGAGTTGTTTTCCAAATTAAGGTTTAACTGAAAGATAGTTATTATTTCTGATTTGTAGGATTTGTTAGCCTCTGGAAATGAGTTAGGTTAAGACTGATAATAGTTGAATATTGAGTACTTACTGGGATTTGACAAGTATTTTTGACTTACTGCAAACAAGTCAAGATGCATCTGTAAGTGGTTGATGAGTAAATTTTTGTGCTTGTATCTGGACATCTATTGGGAGATCCAATCTTATCGGAAGCACCAAGTCCCTATTTTAACACTCGTTGACTTGGTGCTCCCAAATGTCTTTGGGTGCTCAACCGCTCCTGATGGATATCCTGATCCAAGTGTGAAAACTTGATAATACATGTCTTGTGTAATTTTACATGTACTCTAATTTTTAAGATTTTTTCTTTCTTTAAGACAAGAGAATTTGCAAGAGCCTTGAAACATTTTAACAGACATTTTCCTTCTTTATGCAATGACATGACTCTTACTTTGTGTTATTGTAAGTAAGGGAATAAACACAAGCCTAGTTTATGCGAGTGATCTCAACCCGGATCCAACTCGGGTTAGCGCATAAGCACCCGTATACAGAGTGTTTCAGACCACCCATCCACTATCTTTTTAGGGAAAACAGCACAAGATTTGCAAGTTCTGGCAAAACTTTTCCAATGTATATCAACCCCTAAGAATTCAGGAAAAATATTGCCGTCCCCGATAAACGGCCACTAAGGACCTATTTGGGCCCCAAGAAAGGGCCAAATTGTTGTTTCTCAATGTTTTCTTATGGGGCAGGTTAGTATCTTTTTTTATTTCAGAAATCAACCATGCACCTTAAAATAAGCATTTTTTGTTAAGAGTATTTTTTTCAAGAAATGGCACTTTCTCAAGTCAGGGGCCATTTAAAAAAAATCTAGGGGCCATTTTGAATTGCTCGCTGTGACCTTAAAAATTGTTGAATTTCAAAAAACTAAAAACATTCTGAAACAGCAGATCAAGGGCTTTCTTTTATGTATCACATCCTACTCTATTTTTTGAGAAAAAAAATTGGGGGCCCTCTTTCCCCTAAATTTTGGGGCGTTTGGGGCCTCAATAAAAAAATTTCAAATGACAAGGTATAGGTTGTGATACATCACTTAAAAGCTCTTGAAAAGACAAAGAAAATGGTCTCAACCAGAAGTCAATCCGATAATTTCAATGAGAGTTACAGCCCCCCCTAAATTTTGGGGCTTTGGGGGCGGGGCCCTTTTGAGTAAAATTGAAAATGGCAGGGTACAAGATATTGCAAATCATTCGAAAGCCCTAGGAAAGACAAAAAAAATGGTCCAATCCGGGTCTCAATTCGATCATTTCAACGAGAGTTACGGCTAGTCAAAGATTTGCAGTATTTTTCTCGTACTTGAGGATACATCGAGGAGGCCATAGAAAACAATCGCGACCACAGACAAAATACCGTGAGTACGAGAAAAATACTGCAAATTTTTGAATGGCTGTAAATCTCGTTGAAATAATCAAATTGAGACCTAGTGTGGACCATTTTCTTTGTATTTTCAAGGGCTTTCAAATGATGTGTAACACCTTGTACCCTGCAATTTTCAATTTTACTCAAAGGGGAATGCACGAAATATATTGCCGTCCCCAAAAACCGCCCAGCCCCCAAAGTCCCAAAATTTAGGGGGAGAGGCCAGGCTGTAACTCTCGTTGAAATTATCGGATTGACTTCTGGTTTGGACTATTTTCTTCGTCTTTTCAAGAGCTTTTAAATGGTGTATTACACTTTATACCTTGCCTATTGAAATATTTTTCGTAGAGGCCCCCAAAGCCCCAAAATTTGGGGGGGAGGGCCCCCAATTTCTTTTCGCAGAAAATAGGGTTGGTTGTGATACATAAAAGAAAGCCCTTGATCTACTGATTCAGAATGTTTTTAGTTTTTTGAAATTTGACTATTTTTAAGGTCACAGCGAGCAATTCAAGATGGCCCCTAAATTTTTTTTAAAACGGCCCCTGACTTGAGAAAGGGCCATTTTTTGCAAAAAGTGCCCTGAACAAAAATGCTTGTAATTTCTTTTTCACCAACATCTATCTTTATTTCTTGTTTGTAGTGTCATTTTACTGAGGACCAGTTTGTACTAAATCCAGAAAGTGGAGTACGCAAATTAAAAAATAATGCTGTGCCCACCGTTTTCAAAACTCACACTCCCAAGTACAAGTCGCATTGGTATGGAACAGAGGTATGATGTTCTAACGTTTTGATACACCTAGTGGCTGTTGTTCACTGAACCTCTGGTTACAGACGCTTGAAAAAAGAATCCTTTGTTTTAATGAGAGGCTTCACAAAATTTCATTTGAAAGTGGAACAGCTTAACAGTTTTAAAACTTGAGCTATTGGCCGACGAACTTTTTCTCCGCAGACTTTTTTCCTCTCTGGAAAAACTGGTGTTACTCTCTCTGTCCTGGCTTGCATGAAAGTCAAATTCAGTCAATTTGGCAAAATAAAATTTCAAAGTGAAAGGAGGAGTGCCAATAAGGCCGGTTTTGGCCTCTAAAATGATCAAAATTTAAAATCGCCACAAAGTTCGTGTAGTATGGCTTTACTTACGTTTGAAAGCTTTTATTTTTGGGTTTGAGTGGTTTTTATGGATTATTTGAACTTTAATGCCATATTTTACCTTCTTAAAGTGGATCAGATCTGTGTTTATCAAAGGAAAAAGCCCTATTTTTTGTTAAATTGTAGCATATTTAGATGTGTGCTGGATGTGTGTGTGTTTAGATTGTTTGGTTTTTATAGTTACGATTTGTTATTATGCTACTAAAATTGAGTAACATTCTTAAAAATAGTCACTGAACTATGTCCAGCTCGTACTTAAGTTTCAACTTTCCTGATTTCGTAAAAATGGTAAACTAAAGAGAATTTGATTAATATCCGTGCAGTAATAGTTATATTGCAACCTGGCCCCCTATAAAACCATAACATACGTTTTTGGTAATTTGGCATTTGTATTTGTATTTGAGTTCAAGCCGAACATAGTTCGGTGACCATTTTTAAGTATGTTACTCATTTTTAGAAGCCCAATAACATATCTAAATGAGAAAACAGACCTATGTCCGGCTCACATCTTAGTACTCCTTAATTTAACAATAAACAGTGCTTTTGCCGCACGAAAAACACGAAACCGACCTCCTCTGAGGTAGTAAAATATTCCATTAAAGTTCAAATAGCCTGTAAGCACCGATTAAACCTGAAAATGTATGCCTTTAAGAGTAAGTAGAGCCATTGTACTCAAACTTTAAGACCAATTTAAATTTTGGTCATTTTTGGGGCCAAAAGCGGGACTTATTGGCACTCGTCCTTTCAGGTTGATTTCGATTGGATTAATGTTCACCACTCAACAGTAGGCAACTGTTGGCTGCTGTTTTGTTGTGCCCCAAAACAATAATGAATCATTTTACTCACCTCACTCCCACAGCACAGGAAGCATAGCATGTGCTGGTGGGTCTCTCTTTGTCTTTGTTTGTCCTTCTGCAGAGCAACATCAACAAATGAAAAGGCCAAGAAAAAGCCGATAGATGTCACTGTAACCCAGTTTTGTTTTCAAGCCAAAGGAAAGGAGAGAGTGAGGTTTAAAAGTAGTTCTTTCTCGTAAGGACCAATGTATAATTTATATCCATCCACCAAAAATCATTGTCTTGAGTCTTTGTAGATCTCTATTCTGTTCGTGCTGTTTGTATCCTGTTAGTTGACAGTGAAAACTTTAATTTTGATTTTTGTGACATTTATTGTTTTTTCCCTGGGCCCCTGGACTCTTCAAATACGTGAAAAAATTTTCTGTATCAATCCAAAGTTGTCTGAGGCTCCTTTTTTTTTATTTATTTATTTTTTTTTATTTTTATTTTTTATTTTTTCACCGCCTCATATACCTACGCAGAAAAGTCACTGTTACTGTGTTTTATTTTTTATATGATTTATTTACTCTCTCCATTATTTTTCTAAAATGTTCTTAAAAACTCTGTGTTTCTTCATTTTTACAAAATTATTGGATCTGAGGGAAAGTGAACCACTCACAGGGTTAGCAAAAGGTCTGGCAAGTGACAAATAAATAATAATCCTGTAATACATCAAATAAAAGAAAAACAGCTTCCAAAAATTTTAAAATTTCAAAAAAAGAAAAATGGTTTCTTAGAGAGTCCTCTTTTTAATGTTTCTTCTTTTTCTCTCTCTCTCTCTCATTCCATTTAGGAGCCACCAGCTTCACCTGACCCCGAAAGTTCAAATCACTCTGAAGGTGTAAAAGATGTGGTGCCAG
Source organism: Trialeurodes vaporariorum (assembly GCA_011764245.1). Taxonomy (NCBI): domain Eukaryota; kingdom Metazoa; phylum Arthropoda; class Insecta; order Hemiptera; family Aleyrodidae; genus Trialeurodes; species Trialeurodes vaporariorum. The sequence goes on along the minus strand of VMOF01000001.1, from coordinate 27,638,397 downwards.
CGTCTTTATTTGTAAGTGCATTAGAATTTAACATTACTGAAACCTTTTTTTACCTTTTGAATTATTAATGAACAAAATATTTGAATTCACCCAAAAAGAGACAAGTTTCATACAAGTTGACAATGAGTGAGCACGCATTGCTCAAAGTTGAATTCTGTAAAATAAGTGTTTAAGACTTTAACAATTTATTCAAAAATAAAGTTGTAAGAAATCTGTTGAAATTTTTTTAAAAATTGTCAAAATTTGAATTGTAAAATTTCAAAGAAACTTGTCGTCTAATTCTTTCTGTTCCCACTAGACTAATGACTAATCCATCCAAAAATAGTTTTGAGGAAAGTGTACCTAAACACGAGCATGTTTTACATGGGCAGAGGGATAGGGATGGACAATTCTCCTCACTTTGAGGCTTAATTCGAAGTGACCCCACCCATGGCAAAACCATATTACTCAAAGACAACCAGCAAAATTTTACAAAGTACCTATCATATTTTTGCTAAATTTAACAGGCAAATGCTGTTCTTGAGGAGCCGGAAGATTCGATGGATGCTGAAGATGTCAAAGTGAACTCACTCGCCAATAAAAGCCCTTCCTCTACTGTTGAGGTGAGCCCTTAATTTTTATGTTTCGTCGTAAAATCTTTATGGTTATAGCTTTTTCTCCCAACACCAGCTTTAACCTTTTCACTTCTAAGAAAAAGTTGCTCCAGCAGCACAGCTGCACCAAGAAAAAGTTGACCAATTGAGCTATTGTGAATTTTTAAGTTAACCTTTTCACTCCTATGGGGGCTTATATGCCAGCAACAGTGCGTCTCTTTGGGACTACCGGCGTATATACAGGGTGATCTGAAAGTTCGGCGACCCCTGAGTAACTTTTGAACGACTACTAATGCAAAAACAAAACTTGGAGGCTGTTCATTACTCAAAAAAACCTATCTTTTGTGAGGGTCAAAATTTTGAGGATATGTCTCCAAGGGGGGGGGGGGGGGGGCTTTAGGCTTTAGGCTAAACCGCGGCTGTTGAAAGATAAGATTGCTGCAAATGCCGTGAAATCATTCTTGTGTCAATTGCCTTGAAAATTGTAAGATGTTTTCAAATTTTCTTACTCAATATGGAGCAGTGCTTGAAATAAATTCTGTGCTATCTTCATGATGTCACATTTAATGGTCATTCCTTATCAGCTAAATTTATTCAAATTGGATTAAAACGTGATTAGAAAGAAATCAGAAAAGTTACAGCCTGTATTAGCTTACTTTTTTTTGCATTAATATTTTGTTTCAATTTTGTCTTCTCCTTTTTTTTAAATCTAATTTCTAGGGTTCTAAACCTGATCGTATTGTATCTCCACAAAGTCAACCTCAGTGGAAATATTGGACTGAACTCTGTCAAAGTCAGCAAGAAGTTTTAGAATTGAAAAAAGAATTAAAAAAATTGAAAGGAACAGCTGTGAGTTCTAGGATTGGCGATTCTCCTATTGTTAGTCAAATCAAGAGTCTTCAAGGAAACAAAGTTAGATGTTTTGCTGTTAATGCATCAGGCTTGAATTACCTCTGCAAAAAAGGGTGAGCGCTCGGTTTTTTCTCTTTATACCTTTTCTCTAAAATTTTTTTCAATCTATAGAGCTTTTAAGAAAGTTTTTGTTTTTGGTTATTGTTATTTAAATAAAATAGAGTCACAATTATGTGTTGGGGCTGTTGCACACTCTTCCTGTTAGGGATTCTGGATTTAAGGGTCGAATCAGGGATAAAAACCTCAAAAAATAACGATCAAAGCACTAAAAACTCACAAACTGTATTTCTTCGATTACAAGCCGCAATTTTTTACCCGTTTTTTCCAGATCAAAATCCGCGTGCGGCTTTTACAAGAAGATTACCTGGAAAAATAAATAAGGGTCATAAACCGTCGTGAAGCTTCGGCCTCGGCTTCACGGGTCATTTTCGTGTTATTTTTTGCTGTTCGCGCCATCAGAAGCGATTCTCTCGAGTAGCGAGCGAAAGATATATGATAGAGAATGAGATTAATTTGCATATTTATTCCCGGAAAAGGTTGAATCAAGATCTATTATTACCAGGTTAGTCTGAAACTCATTAATTGGTGGGGCGAACGCGTTTGGTTGCGTTCCACAGTGAGGCAGTGGAGGGGTAGGGGCAAGGAGTGTCCAGCCCTCGCGCAGGCGGAGATTCTCCCCTCCACCGGCCGCGCACGTGCGGACCTTACCCTTTTCCCTCCCTCCAAGATTGGCGACTTCCTTTGATGTGACAAGTGAATCGTCAGAATAGGATTGTCTTTGTCTCGCCAATTATTATGGTAATCGTTGGCGCGCGGCGCATGCGGAAAAAAGGTCAGCATTTTAACAAGATAATCTCATAAGTAACATTTTTTATTTCAGTATAATAAATATTTTGTTTTTAGAAGCTGTTTTACTTCGTTCTTTGTAATTTTGGCCGGTTTCCGGCGCTATTTTTTAAAAATTTTGGGGGTGCAGCTTATATTCAAGGATTTTTTTCCCCCATTTTTCTGGATCGAAAATTTGGGTGTGGCTTATAATCGAAGAAATACGGTGACTTACTCCGGAACTCATTAAATGCTTTTCAAGCGTGAACGTAATGGCGGCATTGGGCTTATAATGGAAGACTCCTGTCTTAATTTTATTCCTCTCTTTACGCTAAAACTCTCAAGGAAGATTCACAGAGTGATTAGACACTAGAGTAGTGATCCTCTTCTGATTAATGGTACTGTGACACCTGGTGACACCGTTGTCAAAGGAAAGTCGTCTCTTTTTGGTCACTTCTTGATGGAGTTACAGCATTATTTGATGGGAATCTCCCATTGAATTATTAGTGCCCAATGCCGCCATTGCGCTTGCCCATTGGAAAGCATTTTATCTGTCTTGGAGTGGATTTGATGAGTTTGTAGTGCTACAATTGTCATTTATCGAGGCTTTTAACCCCGTATCTACCTGTAAATTGCTTTTAGTAAAGGTGTTCAACAGCCCCATTATAATTTAACAGAGTATGATCTTGGACTTTTTCACAATGAAATAGATTGTTTCTTAAATTTTCAGAATCAATGATATAACTACCCACTGGCAGCGAGGGCCCCCAAAGATTGTTTTAAACTTGCAGTGTAACTGCAAGTCGCGAATATCATTCCTGTTCTTTTCAATCCGTAAAAAGCTTGTTCTCAAAATTGGAAGAATCACTCTCCTGCTTCTGAGCCAATTTCATGTCTATAGCTTGGCCCAGAATTGATTGGTTTTGACAGTTCTACTGATTTCATGAAAACATCAGCTTTAAACTGCTGATTGCGCTACCTCGTTGGTTGAGAGCAGGAAGCAGCTGATGTTTCCACTCAAACTTTGTAGTTGTCAAGTCTAATCACTCTTGGGACAGCCTATAACTTTTTTTAATTTTTAAAAATCGAGCCTTTTCAGCCTGAAATAATTCAGCCCTCTTTTTTAAATTGTTGAGTTAAATTCTCGTTTTTAAAACCTAAGCAGGAGCCTTTTTTTGAAAATTGATTTCGTTTTTCTCATGAAATTGTCTATCATATTCATTGTTACAGGATCGTTTTGAAACCTCAAGCCATAGATGGAGAAAGTGAAAATTCAACCGATGAAGTCTGTGAAAAAGGTTTTTTAACAGACAAAGTCACCCCTTATAAAAGTAGGATCCTTTTGAAACCTCAAGCCATAGATATAGATAGTGAAAATTCAACTGAGGAAATCTGTGAAAAAGATTTTATATCAAACAAAGTAGCCCCATATGAAAGCAGTATTGAAGCTTTAAAGAAACGCGTGTCTGTCCTAGAAGCAGAAAACCTATCTTTAGAGGGGGCAAACTCTCGACTTCAAGCAGAAAGGAACATGGTAAGATCCCTTTCTTTACTAAACTTGTGTTTAGAACTTGTAAAATTTTGTGGCCTTCATAAAAAAAAAAATGTATATTATGGTCGTTAAATATTCTATACTCTGTATCTAATCTATTCATGACCACCTAGTTTTTTTAAATATGCAAAGCAAAATAATTCAAAATCGAGCTTCTTAGGACCTGCAAGTAGAATCATTGATTTTTGTATATTTTACCTCTAAAACTCTGTAAAATTCATTAATAAGTGGTGACTAGGCAAACTTTTGGCATTGCAGCTCAAAAATATTGCATTCCATCAAAGTGAAAATCGATCATGCCTTAAGGTGATTAGCGCCACTAGCGCTGCTCAAAAAGGAAACATTTTTAAGCTAAAATTGACGATATCATGCTTAAAGTACTAATCTGAGGAACGTCAGCACCTACAAACATACCTCAGTAAGATATCCTGTGAGTTTCACGTTGAAATACTCAAAAATAAAGCCAGAAATGATGGAATACAAAAATTCCCGTAAGCCTCAATGTGTGCGAGTGAGGCAGATAGACATAGTATCACTCGCGTTCACTAAGCGTGTGGCAAAACGAATTTCATAATTTATGGTTTTAATTCTTAACCAATTTAGCTTGTTTTGGACTCTATATGTCCTTAAAAAAATTTTGCAGGTGCTGATAGTAAAAGATGTTGCGTTTTTTCTATGATTTCAATTTAAAATGCCAAAAACAAAAGCGACTAGTGATGATTTGTATCGGATTGAAATCTGGTAGTTTTGCCTGAAATCACCTTTAAATGATAAATAACCCATAAATTGCTAAAAAAAAAAAAAAAAAAAAATGTAGGTAGTTGAAGTTTACCATGAAAAACTCAAAAAGCGCTTCAAATGAACAACATCGAAATTTTGAAAAAAATAAAATTTTCCTAGTTTTACCCCTGCCTTTTATTGCACTTAGCATTTTCTGGTTTCTAGCGTTGCTAGTTTCTAGAGCAAGTCTTCGATTTGGCTTAGAAAACTGAAGTCCTTCTCACATACGATAAAAGACCGCTATTTCGTTATTCTTGAACATGAGTTTTATGTGTGCTGGAAGGCAGTTTAATGTCTTGATAGAGGACAGCTTAAAATTGTCGTTAGATAGTCCAAGCCTTGTTTTTTCGAGGGTAATGTCTTTATGGCGACTGCTATAGTTGTGGGTTGGGTGCAGGTCTGCGGGTTTCAATATTTCATTAGATACTGCACAAGTAAGCGATTCCAGAATGTACAGGGATGTAAGTGCAAAAAGTTTGTTGTTAATGGACAGATCTACGCAAGGAAAGTTAAACTCTTCGTTAAAATTATTCTAATGATCTTTTTTTTTTTTTTTTTTTTTTTTTTTTTGTAGTATAAATACTTTATTGGCACGCGTATAAGCTGCACCCCATATTTCAGGAGGGCAAATAAAAAAAAAATATACTTGAGTAAAAGCTGCACTTATTGAAAGGTAGAAATACTACGAAAGAGTTTGAAAAAAAGAGAGAAATGTGACAGTGAGAAAAGGTTTTATTGTTGAACAATAATCAAAACTTAATGTTACAAGAAAGAATAAGCTTACGCCGCGCCATGCACGGGAATATGTACAAGTCTAGATCTGTGAGTGGCGGCGTTTGTTTAATTTGTTTGTTTGTCAAATTTCTGTGTTAGAAAAGGAAGGAAGAAAGGGCAAAAATCACGTGACTGCTCTTATCTGACCTTGTCTAACACAAGCGTTCTATTGGAAGAAGAGAGAGAAGGCTATTTTTTTTGGATTCACCAGTGTTGTAACTTGTACGTCTTTAAATCTACCGATTATCTATCAACAGAGGCTGTTACAGAAAGCAACTTGTAAAACGACGCGAATTTCGGCAATTTATCAAAAATTGGACCTGGAATTGAGCGAGTCTTGCAGATCAGCCACACCCTGATTTTCATGGGATGAAATCCGACAAATAGGTGCGGCTTATATGGGCGACAATACGGTACTTAATTGGCATCAGATGATCTCCTCCATAAGAGTATACCACAGAATACTACAATCAGAACGGAAACTCCCATAAGAGCCAATGGAAGCAAGATTTGGAATTTACTAGCACAAACTGGCAACCGTGTTTGCTCACTTCTGAAGATAGCGGATGTGCTTTTTCAGGTTATATTTACAATCAAGATTCGACGTGCAACCAATCACAACCCGTTGCCAAAGATTGCTGGAAATCCTCACTTTCCAACATGGCAGACCCGATTATACCGGAAGTAAAGAATGTTTCAAAATTAATTAGAATTTCCATTCTGATTTGAGTATTCTGTGATTATACCACACTTAATAAGGGACATTACATTTTAATTCTAAATTTAATTACAATATTAATCAGTTCTAATTCTTTGTCTTTTACCTTGCAGGCCCAATTTACTGCAGAAAGATTGAGAGAAGAACACAGTAAATTACTAAAAGAATTTCAAAATTTAGAAAATCTGAACAAGCAGCTATCTTGTGACAATGCCAAACTCCTTGAAACCTTAACAAATGGTGAAAACTCTGAAGACAGCTGATGAAGGAAGCATTCCAATGTGTAGGATTGAATTTCGCGTTTGAAAAGCGCGCAGGCCACTTCATACTTTTTGAATTCTTCTCAGGAGAAATTTATGATCCTGGAGCAAAACAAATGTTTTCTCCACCTATTTTTCTGGTTTGTATCTGCTGTTTGTTACCTATAATAGTAGGTACAGTGAAACCAGGACTTGCTCGGTCCTGTGTTTACTGTTGCGGAAAAAATTATATTGAAATCTGCAATTGTTACCCTAGAGCAGACTGATGCACTTATTGCATTGGCCGATGGTTAAGAAAGAGATCTGCTTCCTATATTGATACTAGAATTTTGAGGTTTGAGCCTCTTCTTGTAAATCTGAATCTGGTAGGTCGGATGATTTTGCTGTCTTCTGAGGAAGTAGATTATCTTAATGAACTGTTAAAGTCTTTTTTTTTTTTTTTTTTTTTTTTTTTTTTTTTTTTTTTTTTTTTATATCAAAGGCCTAATCAAAAGATGATGCTGATTGACAAACATCATGTAAAGTATTTGCAAAACAAATCAGGAAGAGGTATGACAATGGGCTCATTCCTGTTTCAACATGTTTTAACAGACCTGTTCTCGTTCTCACTGAGTCTTTAAAGCTTCTGTTTTAAATTCTTGGAAATGGGTCTGTTGCAAACTTTTGCTACAACGATTAAGAGGGTATAATCCAATGTAAAATCGCCTGAAAAGTCCATCGGTGGCATCAAAAGGTCATGAAATGCAATAATAAACTCACAAGAGACGTTTAATGAAATCTAAGATGGCGGTAAAATATCGAGCAATCTGTATGTATGCACCTTAAACATCTAAGGATTGCCAACGTTGACAACCTCACAGCTTCGGAGGTTATGTGTTTATTTACGTTGTGATTGGGTGTGATCGATATTGTGAGGTTGGCTATCCTTGGATGTTCGTGGTGCATGCATACAGGTTGCTCGATATTTGAACGCCATCTTGGATTTCATTAAACGTCTTTCGTGAGTTTCATGCTGCATTTTATGACTTTCTGATGCCACCAAGGGATTTTTCACGCGATTTTACATGAGAATGCACACTCTATAGCGCTGTAGCAAAATTTTGCAACAGACCCATTGCATCCTTCTTCCTTTTATGGATGCCCTTCTCATAACTCCTTCTATGTTTTACATGATTTCAATTTTGTGTCTTAATTAACACTATGATTGATTCAAAGTGCATCGCCGATAACGCGCCACTGTATTGTATTACATACGGTATGCTTCACACGATCTTTGGGCGCCCCAACACTAATTGAACAGGCTCATGCGAAAACGACTGATGTCCATTTTTCTTATCTTTGAGTTTGTGATCGTACATCACACTTAAGAAGACGCTGCAATTATTTAAGTACTGATCAGACTTGGTCTGCAGCTTTTCACTACTATTTCCCTTGTTAAGTCAGTTTTCATTAATTTTTCATTCTTTAATTTGCAATTATTTTTTCATTTTTTATATTTGTCTTTTCAATTAAAAATATTTTGGACCTCGGACGTTTTTGCATGAGCCTGTTCAATTAACGACCTAGCGCTGCCCTATAAATCCTTCAAAATGATACTTTCATTACCCGAACAGGACAATTGAGCACTCAACAAGCCGTGACGTCATGTCCTAGTTTCACCAGGGTGGTCGTTTTTTGGAAGTACCATGTGGGCGCATTAAAATGCTTGATCGATTTATTGCACGCCTAAAGTGCTTGTCACTAGCCAAAAGCGGCGGAGCATAAGAGATCTTTGGATACTTAAGAAGGGGGAGGGAGGGGGGGGGGGGGGGGTGGAGACACAAGTGGTTGTTTGCAGGTGCGGTCGGAACAGAAAAAGATACAAAGAAAAATTGTCCAAAAGTTAGTCTAGGTCCAAAAATCATAAAGTTATTCGGGTTGTAGAAAGAAGGGTAATTTGAAATGAGACAAAAACTAAGGAATTCAGTTCAATTCACTGATATTAAAAAAATTTAAAAAGTAAAGCAAAAAAAAAAAACGAAAATGAAAATGATGAGAGAAACCGACAATATAACGATCGAGCATTAACACAAAAAAATCGCACGAAGCTGATAATGCATGCGAAATACCGCAATAGTCAAAACAGAGCATGAAGCTGTATGTAGCTCTCACACAGAGAAATAAAGACAAAAAAATCGAAACGAAAAACCGTTGAAAAAAGAGGAATACTTTGGTGATCTCACACAGAGATAGAAACCAAAGGTGGGAGTGGAATAAAAAATTAGCAAAATGAGGGGCGACTCTTGCAGAGAAAACCCAACACTCGGCTGCCTCCCTTTCGAAAAATTCTTTTCTCTTTTTTTCTCTTCCTCTTTTCTCATTATTTCTTCTTCTTTTTTTTTTTCTCCTCCTCTTTTTTCCTTCTCTCTTCCTCTTTTTCTTCTCTTTCTGCCTCCTCTGCTCTCTCTGCGGCGATCTCAGCGTCCTCTTCTCCCCTCCTTGGAGGCGGGTGTCCCATTTAAGGACAGGTCGCGGTCCCCCGCATTGATAGGTGGTTTTCCTCCGTTTCGCTCTCTCTCTCTCTGTCTCTCCCTCTGTGTCAGTGTATGACGGTTCTCTCCTCCCGTTCCTGGTTAGTTAGAAGACTACCTCTTATAAGGGAATTAGGGAGAACTGCCCTGATCTAACTCCCAATCAAGACCTCTTCTCATGTCGGGATCCTTGACCATTCAATTAGTATTTATGGGGGGGGTAGAACAGATGGGCGTAGCCAAATGGCCTTACAGCCCTTTGTTAGATCAAAATAACAAAATAACAAAATAACGTCTTCAAATAACAGAATAGAAATAGTTTCGCAAATTGATAAATAGTGAAGTACAAAAATTCCCAAAAGCCTCAATGAATGTGAGTGAGGCAGATAGACATATATATTATCACTCACACTCATTAGGCTTGTGGTAAATTGAATTTCCTTAAAAACGTCTTTGATTTTTAACCAATTTTGCTGGATTCAGCTAATAAAATCCAAATAAAAATTTTGCAGGTGCTGACGTTTTTGGATTTTGCGTTCTTTCTATGTTTTCAATTTAAAATACCAAAAATTTGACTTTTCCCAAAAGTGACTAGTGACACTGAATTGTTTAATTCTAAACTTTTAATTTTTGGTAACTGTTCTACCATCTTAAAGTCATTTCTTGTTTGTACAGATTATTTTGCTTCTATTATATTTTTATCATTAAATGTTATACCATAATCTTTTTATATTAAATAATTTTTTTTCCCAAAAACCGTCTATTTTATACAAATGTCGTTTATGGCGAACCGGGGTAACTGTATTACAAAGGTGTCAGCCTGTAACCTGTGTAGTGCTACTTCATATTTGACAGTTGGCAACTCTTCTTTGTGACGTAAAGAAGAGTTGCCAACTGTCAAATATGAAATAGCACTACACAGGTCTACAGGCTAACACCTTTGTACAGTTACCCTGGCTCACCTTAAGGTGATTCCATGGCAAACTCCCGAAAATTTTAATCCGGTAAATGGTGTTATTTGTCGCTGGCTCCGAAAATAGCCGTTTGTTTACGGTTTTCGTTAGTTTTCTCTGAACAGACGAATAATAGACAAAAAATCGGAATGTCAGCACCTGCTTAATTTGTTGTTTGATTTTCTGAGCCATAAATGGGCCAAATTGGTTCTAAAATAAAGGCGTGATTATGCAAAGAAAAAATCATGTGTAATTTGAAGTTGTATCAGTAAAGATTATAGGTGAAATAGAAACCTGTAATCTTCACTGATACAACTCCAAATTACTTATGATTTTTTCTTTGCATAGTTACGCCTTCATTTTAGATCCAATTTGGCCCGTTTATGGCTCAAAAAATCAAGCAAAAAATTAAGCAGGTGCTGACATTCCGATTTTTTGTCTATTATTCGTCTGTTCAGAGAAAACAGCCAAAAACCGTCAAAAACCGGCTATTTTCAGAGCCAGCGACAAGTAACACCATCTATCGGATTAAAATTTTCGGGAGTTTGTCATGGAATCACCTTACATGTTGCGGCTGTAGTTGGCCTGTAGAACCCTCCAAGAGTACAGCTCTTTGGGCTACTCTGGGCTAGGTTCAAATGTAATAATGGTGATGGGGGAATAGAATGAAATGAGAGTACATATTTTGGAAAACAAATTGACTTTTCTTTATTTTAAAAAAAGAAGTAATAAATCAAAATCATCATATTTACAATATCAACCCTAAAAATTATACCTAGATTTATTTAGTGGGAGTCACCAGGGAATTTGAAAAAAGAAAAAAAAAACATACTTTTTTTTTTTTTTAATTCAAAAGGAGCGCATGGCCCGACTAGGACAAAAAACATATTTTTGTAAAGTTTCAACATTGACAACTAAAAGTGATACCAAAGACAGATATTTTATTCTACTGCATTCATTTCTGATTCAAGGTCGGATTTGTTTCTTTAAATATGCTAAGGTTTTAAATATGATGACACTGAGACTTTAAGAAAGGAGGCAAAGAATAATCTCTCTGAGAGATGTATTTACCTCAGCTATACTCGGAGGACAGAAACAGAATGGGTCAGTTGAACAGGTCTTAAAAAACTGAAGATGACGCTTGATCACAATAGATTTTGTTGCAAAGAGAGGGGTTGTTTCAACTAAAGCGTTCTACGATGGGTGTTAACCAGAGTTGGGCAAATTGGATAGTACTCGAGTCCCAGTCGTGGGACTCCAGTTCTATCTAGAGTCCCTGTATATGAAAGAGTCAAGACATGTGAATGAAAGTGAAGAAGAAGGGGTCTGAGGAGCCTGGAGGAGCGCCTCTTGTTTACATTTTTATCCAACGATCTTCCTGCCAAAGATTCCTTATACATACATGTATTTGTGTGTAAGTAAATCTTCGTCAGGTCAAACTAACTTTCAATTCCCGTTGGCTTCACTTTCTGTTTTAATTTACAGTGAAGAGCAATGCGTAAATTTTATTCTGTTCTGAACACACTTCGATCAATTTCAATAGAAAATCTCATCAGTACAAGCTAAAAATGCCGAAAGTTTCCTCAAAGCTGAGCAGCGGGGAAGATGGTTCCATGAAGATGTAAACAAGAGGCGCGTGTCTCCAGGCTTCATAGACCCCATCTTCTTCTTCAGTTTTCAGCAGCCAATCAGAGATGGGACCTCGTAAGGCGAAACTCTTTCATAAATAGGGACTCTAGCACTATCACATTTGCCCAACTCTCGTGTTGCCTGAGGAAACTGCATCTGAAAAAATTATGACCTGATGATGGTATTGTGTCATTAATTTCTGGTGCTATGTAAATGCATGCTCTGTGGTTTACAATGTTCTCTATCTCACCTCTAATTGTTTGCATTAGCACAACGTTTTACCTACGTATACTCATAGAGCAAGTATATGTTGCAGGCAAAACGCAATCGGCTTGCAATTTGCCTAGGCAAAGAGCAAGCCACTTATTTGTGATCAGAAAAACTTCAGATTAAGAGTAATGGTGTCTTACATAATAATTGTATCAAGATTTATTTTAGCTCAGTTGAATGCTAACAAGCTGATTAAAATGGTGATTTCATCAGATTAGATTTATTTTGATTAGTTCTTTACCTACGGTATTTGAGATGAAGTGTGTTTGAACACCAGTATTGAATCGCTCTAAAAGTTCATACAAATAGGACCAGTCAATTGAGCTGAGTCTAATCTCGATATAATTATTTTGTAGGTCATCATTTCGTTTGATCAGAATTTTTTTCTGATCATAAAAAAACGGCTTGCAAGTTGCCTCTTATACGTACAAGGTGTGATGGATGAAGTCATTGTTTCAGAGTCTTTAACACCTATTTTCTTTGTTAATCCGCAGCGCAGAGTAACCTTGTTCCGAGTAACAATGTGTTTCTTGCAGTAATATCTACGAGGTTCCTGCACCAAAAACTGTTTTCAACGATTGTACAAGCAACTGCAAAAGTTTTAACATTCAAGAATGCACGCTGAGTGCAGAGGGTTGCTTCGGGTTTGCCAATAATCTTGAATTCTCGACAGCCAAAACTTTTGCGTTTGATAGTACACCCATTGAATTTATGAACTTTTTAATACATTAATTGACATAATTTTTTCCCAAGAGAAGACTTGATACCACATTGAAACTGAAATATTTTTCACTATTCAGTCAAATAATGGAGAGAAGCTAGTTGCATCTGAAAAAGCAAAATTTGGAAGGTTTAAGGTAACTCCAGTTTCTAATATCAGAGAAAAAATTTAGAATCCTAGCATATACATGACTACTGAAATTAATTACTTGCTGGAAAAACTCAAGTTCACAACAAGTGAGGAACAATAAAGAAACTAAAAACCCAAACGCAACAAGTTTTCTTTAAAAAAAAAAAAAAAATAATCACTTCTAATCAAATGTTTTTTGTGCATTCTTGATGAGCCTAACATTTAAAATTTCAGCCAATTTGAAAGTGCGAAGAGAGGTAAATATTTTAAACGTACTTAGAGCTAAGGGCGTAGGATAAGGAACAAGCAGAAGCAAAACTCCCATAAGAGACAATGCGCTCGGATAGGCTCTTACTGGTTAGTGCTGGGTGGACTGTTTTGAAAAGCGTGCGCGGATCAGAACCATTTGATTCGCCATTTAGCGGTCAAGGGAATGACTGAAACCAATTGCATGCTGGTGGACCACAGTACTTACCAGCTTAACATGGCTGACGGTGCAACCCAAAATGGGCAGTTATCAGATCTTATGTTAACTTGACGTGCATAGTGTAGGTACTGTTTCATATGTAAATCAAAATAAATAAATAAATGAATACCTAATTAACTAAAATTATTCACATTATTTTCAAGTTATTCCCATTACTCCTATTAGCAAATCAAAGTTTTAACACAACCAGTCATTTATCTTAAGACAGATGAATTTTCCGATAGTTTTAAACTTTGATTTACTATTAGGAATAACATGAGTGAATAATTATAGTTTATTATTTATGATGGTTTAAAAGTGAATTTTTTCCCTACGGAATTTCCATGCCTTTTGAAAAATTATTTTATTAAATTGAAAACCGGATGGATCTATGAATAAAAGGTTGAAAATAAAGGAGGGGTCAAAACTAGATGATTCCTAATTCAGGGTGCAATTCAGAAACTTTTCTTGAGAGCTCCTTGACTTGGGTTGACTTGAAAAATACACAAGCGGAGTCGAGTCAAGGGAGAAAAGTTGGAAATCAGAAACCCTCACTTTAAATTGGCAATTCTTAAGAAATCAAGAGTTTAGTTCAAGGTAGCTGATAAGCTATCATGAAAGTTTTCCTCAAGATTTGCCTAGAGTACACACCACTGATCGTTTTTGAAGCGTCTCTGGATTGCTGATTGCGTCTTAATCTCACTTGAAAACCCCTTAAAACTTTCTGGGGAAATCTCAAGATATTTCGGCTCAACGAGTGTTTCTGGATTGCAAATTGAATCTGACGGACGGTTTAAGTTCAAGCAGAGCTAAGGAAAGTTTCTGAATTGCACCATTATTCTTTAACATAAACCTGACATTTTCAATGAGATCACCCTTATTTGTAATTAGCCTTTCATTTTTGATTGCGAGGAATTAATACAAAAGAAAAAATTTGTTTTACACTGTTTTACAAAAGTTGAGAACGGTGGATTTATGCCGTTTTAATTCTGCAAGCTTCAATTACGGTCACAGGGATATTACTATTCAACTTTGAAATGCCATTTCAGAAATGGTGCTGTTGCAAACTTTAGCTACAGGCTTATTAATAGTTTGTAGGTGGGTAAAATCCTGTAAAAATGACAAAAAGCGCACTATAAAATCAAAAATCCACTCCCAAAATCATTAAATGCTTTCAACGCAAGACCGTAATGGCAGCAATTATCGCCTAAATCGTATGGAAATTGTATGCTGCTGCTGCTTCTTCTTCTCCTTCTTCTTGCGAGGTTTCGCGAGAGCATTTCCTGAAGATGGAGTTTATTGAGATAGGGAAACCCAATGTAAAAGGCGGTAAGAACCGCCATTACGGTCTCGTGTTTGAAAGCATTTTATAAGTTTGGGAGTGGATTTTGTGATTTTTTAATGCGCTTATCGCCATTTTTTCAGGATTTTACCCCATAATCAACCATTAATAGGCCTGAAGCAATTATTTGCAACAGCTCCATTATTCATATTAAGAGCTGCACGAAAACTACAGAGAAAGTCCTTAGATTACATTAGTTTTCTTAGGAATCAAAGTAAAATTAACAAGTAGCATGGATTGCCGAACAAGTGAACTGAAATTTAAAAACATGACTAGAACTTGAGAGATGATGTTTCGAAAGATTTAAAATGATGAATTTACAAAAATTTAAGGAATAAATAAATTTAAAATAATAAAAAAAAAAAAAATGGAAAAAAAAAAAAAACATGGAAGGTTATCTATAACAAGAATACAATCTTTTTTTTGCAATTCTTGGTTACTGAAAATCAGACCAAATGGGAATTGAAGCGTAGAGTGCAACAACAACACTTCTCTCATTTAGCCCTTTCGGTGCCAAATTATAAAAAAGTAGTTTCCCAATTACTAGACTTCACTAGAGAATCGAAGAATGACTTTGTCTCATATAATTTCACGTGAATTACAATTTTTTTGAAATTTTGTAAGAATCCATAATTAGAATTACAGATCATCATTAAAGAAGATTCCAAGGTTGATTGGTTCGAACTATGGACACCACATTGCACTACTCAAAATTTCAACAGTTTTTGGCTGAAATTGATGAATTTACAAAAGAACGAATTTGAGGAGCGTCAGCACCAGCAAGTATACCCTAAGAAGATACCTTGAAAGTTTTAAGCTAAAGCACTCAATGATAAAGTTGGAAATTTTGAAATACAAAACTTCCCATAAGCCTCAATGAGTGCGAGTGAGAAAGATAGGACATATTATCACTCACATTCACTAAGTTTGTGGCAAATTGAATTTCATAAAAAACAGCTTTGATTCTTAAAAAATTTTGCTCGTTTTGGTTTGGCTCGTTTTGGGCTGAGGTGATGATGCTCTTGGATTTTGCGTTTTTTCTTTGTTCTCAATTTAAAATACCAAACACATGACTTTTTCCAAAAGCGACCGGTGGCGCTATCCATTGGATTGAAATCTGGAAAAGTTTTACCTGGAATCACCTTAAATGGGACTTTGGAGCGAAAAGGTTAAAATAAGTTGGAAAAGAGTCGTTGTCACACCGGTAGCCTCAACTGTAATGGGTAACTACAATTTTTTGATTTTCTGATTTTTGTGCCGGACATTTTGCCTTAGTAAAGAAAATTAATTTTAAATAGAGATCATGATAAAAAAAAAAATTTAAAACCAGAGGTCTCCGGGTTCGGCCTCTTCGTCCTCATGTTTGGCTTGGATGTTCCGGGCAGGATGCCCCGTTGACAAATTAGCCTCATTATCCGATTCGCTCACTTGTAGATCTTCGTTGACTGCTTCAGCTTTAATCATATCAACAGAGCTATTATTGAAATCTTCAACTTCTTCATCCATAAAGCTATTCATCCTTGCATTTTGATCGATGTCTTGAATTTTAGCCTGGTTATTTTCTCGCTCCATCAGAAAGTCTGACGGATCATAATTTGGATCAACATCCATGCTTTCGTCCTGTTGCATTTGAGGTTCTTCCTCCATATTACCAGAGTCATTTGGATTGGAAAAGTATGCAATGTTGCCTAACTGCATCATCGCTTCTGCTACTTGTTGACTGTCATTATCAGGCTCATCGATTTCCTCTTCGCTCGAGAATCGAAGATCCTCTTCTAGTAAATCAGTCTCTTTTTTCGTGAGGGATGTCGAAGGATGATCATCTCCGTCTTGATTATATTCATCATTATTAGATTGGTAATAGTCTTGATTTGATTTGTGAGAAATAGTGTAGTTTTCATCTTCTTGCCAATGACTCAACGAGTCCATATCAGCCTGATCCAACGCTCTTTCTCTAGTTGCATTGATACTAGCTTCCAACTGAGTTAAATGATCATCGTAACTTTCAAGAGCTTCTTGGGTAAGTTTATGAAGAGTTTCAGCTTGTTTGCTGAAAGTTGATTCTTTACCATTATAAAGGACACAGTTTTTCACGATCAGTTCGATATCATAAAGGAATTCATGGCGGGAGTGGTATTTATGAGCAGAGACTTTTTTGGCAATTGTTTCGAGATCCATTGGTTGTTTGATGACATCATAATAATCTTTGATTAATTTTTTATTGACAGGTTTAAGGAACGGCCACGCTTCTGGATGAACTTTTAACTTAGTAGTTACAACATTGTCAAGGATATAGGATAGAGCAACCTGATCGTTATCATCAAGTAATGGATTGATTGCTTTCTCTAATCGCATGAGACGCTCTTCTTTTTCACTCAATCGATCAACACATAACGATAACATTGATTTTGCAGCTACTGTTAAAGAGCTTTTGGCACCATTATACAAAGTGGAATTTTCTATGATTTGATTCACATCAGATAGGAACTCCTCACGATTTTGATACCTATTTTTTCGTAAATTTTCACGGATCGTTTGAAGATCCATGGGCCTTGAGACAATTTTGTAATAATCAGGTACAACTTTTGCATTTACAGGGAATAAAAATTGTTGAACATCGGGTAGATCCCTCATTTCGTTTAATATCGACTCCAGTATAGTGGATAATACAACAACAGGATCAGCCCTTCGCCTATTTGTCGGTTTGTGATGCTTTTTGAGGTAATCACAGTGAAGATCATCGGCTCCTTTCCGCTTCTTCCTCATGTTCATGGCTTCTTTTGGTACTTTTAAGAGGAGGGCTTTACGCTTGATTTCTTCTGCATGCTTAATCAATTTACTTGACAGGATTACTTTAGTGCCATCAACATTGACGAGATCTTCCTCTTCATTATTGATTTCTTTGACAATTTCTTCTTCTTGCTCGGTTGTCATCGCAACATTCATCGGTGGACCACCTCCTCCTCCACCTATGGTTGCTGCGTACTGAGGACAAGTCTTGTTGGTCCGCATATGACCGACCTGGCCACATGCGCCACATTTTAATTTGAGATCAGGTCTGACTTTCGGTGGCCTGGTTTTCTTGGGACTATGTTTTTCATGCTTATGCTTGTGGTGGTGATGGTGATGGTGGTGATGTTTATGCTGTAACTGATTCATGTTGCTGTTCCCAGATCTTTCTCCCCCTCCCGAGCCTACCATAAACCGCTCTCGTTCTTGATTTCGTTTGATCCTTCTCAACTGCTCTTGAATCCTTCGCTTTTCTCGTTTCATCTCTTCCTTCTGAGCATCGTCCAATATTGCAAACTGTTTGATGAATGACTCATCTTTGGTAGTCCTAATTTTTAAATATGCATCAATCACAGCAGGTTTACGAACAACTTCCATTCGAGTATATTCTTTCCCCGCAGGATCTTTGAATGTTCGATAAATTTTTAAGACGCGCTCTTGCTTGGAAGATGAAAAATTACTGAGTGATTGGCTGTCGTCTTCATCTTTCTTTTTATCTTTTTTCTTGTCCGCATCACCATCTCCCATGATGAGTTTTCTCAGCTCCTGTCTTTCCTGTTCCTCTTTCTCGAGCGAAAGCTGCGTGCTCGTTTTCTTGTTCGCTAACATGTTTTCAAGATTTTTCCCCATTTCTTCGATATCCGAACCATCCTCATCGGTGCTTTCACCTTCGTCGGTCGAAAGAACTTCCTCTGAAGCTAAAACTCGGTTTTGTAAATCGAAGATCCTTTGACATTCTTCTTTGTACCTTTCTTGATGTTCAGCGATCGAAAATCGGTTTCCTCGAGAGAACTTTGTCATACCCTCTTCACCTGCTTTTGCTTTCTCCGTTGATAGAGTTCGTACGACATCTATGACTTCCCATCGAGACAATTTTTTAATCTCATCTTCAGGAACACCAAATTTGCGCAACAAATTTTTTGCGTTACTGAGAGAGAGTTTTCTTAAATCTGCATCGGTACCTGTAACGATTCGCTTTGGTTGAGCTTCTTGTTCTTCTTTGCTTTGCGTTGGCTTGTTGGGTACTCTGACGTAGGAAAAGCCCTCTCCGCAACCTGTCGGGTCAGCAGGACCTGTTAATTGCAGCAGACACTTCCCTTTCATTGCTTGGATGTAAGCTCTGGTTGTATTCCACGGAGCAACTTTGATTTCATCATCCATTTTCAGCTGCATTTCCTCGTCATCTTCATCTTGCGGGGTAAAGATAAATTTCTCACCGTATCCAGCATCCTACGAACATTAATATAAATCAATTACATTTTGACCTCAACACATTTCAGGAAGTTACTCAAGATTAGGTTTTTTTCTAAATCTTTCGTTTTGTTGGAAACGCGTCTTCTAATATCACAGAAAAATACAATCAGAATGGAAATTTCGACAAGAGCCTATAGAAAAAATTTGTCTGTCTCTTTCGGTGACTTCAATATCGCGGACATGTCTCTATCTGTATTTCCCTTTGCTTTGAAGGGGAATCACAGAATAATACAATCAGAATGAAAACTCCCATAAGAGCCTATAGAAAAATTTGTTTGGCTCTTTCGGCCTCTTTTCAAAATGGCGGACATATCTCTGTCTCTGTCTTTCGCATAGCTTTGAATAGGAACAGTTTGGAACTTATCAAGATGGCGGTTAGGTAGACAATATTGCTTTTTAAAATGAACCAAAGTTTCCAATCTGATAGTAGATTTCCATGCTAATATACATATCTTCAAAGTTTTTGAGGAAATTAGGGAGTACCTAATCAAATGGAAATAGATCAGTGAGCACATTCGGTCAGAAAATAAGGAATAAACTACATATGTTTCAATTATTATAAATATAATTTTCACTATCACACTCATGAATATGTTTGTGAGGAAACAAAGTTGTGAATTTCCGGAGGAAATTTTGTCACAGATTTTAATAGTAATTTCAATTTGAATTTGACATCCCAAGGGGTCTTTTTTAAAATAGAGGTTGAATAAATTTAACTGTCCCATCTTTCACTTTCCATTCAGTTTCACACAATGTATTGGCTCCGACTCAAAATTCAAGAGGAACCTAGCCGAACAACAAATTGCACATCTCCCCAGTTTTCTCCAACGGGATAAGTCAAATGAGTCATTCTTTGGAGAAATCACGTTTATGCGTAAACATGGTTTTACCGGCGAACCAAAATTGTGAATCCTTATGCTGTAAGCTTTCCAGACACATACGATACGTAAGGGTTCATGAATAAAATGAACCATTCATGATTCGCGTATATCATCTATATTGGTGTGCTGGAAAATTAACATGGCAAGAAAACATGAATTCTTAAAAGGAGGAGCTGCCATTACCAGAACAGAATATTATGATGGTAAAGTTGATCTCTGAAGAAACCACGCATAACTTATTGAGCTGTTATTATTATTCTCCTATGCTGTTCTCAATAGAGTATAATTTTACCCATTCGTATGATGATTTACAAAGAGTATGTCCTTTCTAATGATACTTAGTTTTCACAAATCGGAACGTTGAAATTTAAAATACACGCAATCAAACTTTAAAATGCGTTTTTCCATATACAAGGTTTTTCCAAAGTATGACTCAATTGTGACATGGTAGTGATTTTGAAAGTTTTCCTTGAAAAATCCAAAAATTTTCATAAAACTGCAGCAAAAGTTAAATTTTTGTGGTTTAAATCTTGAAAACACACATTTGATGTTTCATCATGTAAGGAAAAAATGCAAAATTGGAGCAATTTCGCAATCATTTTACACCCTGTACATGAAAACAGGGACGATACATATGGTTCGTTATGAATGTTTCCTTGAAGTAAAACAGTTTCATTATGATTTTCTTGCTCAACAAATTGCAAATAAAACATGAAAGACTCTTTAAATTCCGAACGGTAGAAAATGAAAATATTTTGGTTTTAATTCGGAAAGAGACAATGACAGGATTAGAATGTTTTGACTAATGCTGGTTCCTCATAAACAAATAAAGAACGACCAATGAGAGCAATAAAATATTACCTTAAGTCTTTGTTCAGCAGCAATCATACTGAAATAAGCACAGCATTGCTCCGGAGACACCATTGCTCGAATTTCTTCTTCTGTTGGAAGCCGAAAGTCTGGTCGGATAACCCACCAGTTTGAGTCCAAACCTGGGCAAAGAAAAATTTGGAAAATAGATAAATACGTTTATTTTTATGAAGACTTCCACAATTGGAATTAATTCATTTTCTTACAACTAATTGAACATTATACTAAATATAAATATATCTTGTTGTTTTGAGTATATTTACATACTCATGTCTGATTGTAGTTAAATTCTGGGACAAAATTCACCCTTTTGCTTATGTACTTACTAGAGTAGATGAATAATATTGACAAAATATATAGTGTGCATAGGTAAATACAAATAAAGGTAATTACATGGCTATAGTTTATTTCTACTTGAGACAAGTCAAGTGAACTGCCAAACTATATCTTAGAAGAGGGCAAAGGGGAAACAATTACTGCTTAATTTTATCAGAAATCATGTGCAACGTTATCAAAAGGCTTGCGTCTTTTGAGACATCCGACGCTTTCAATTTTAATAAATAAGATTATATGCCTTGCAGTTTGGAAGTTCGAATAGTCGGCGGTAGTATCTATCTGTCACTTTTTTTGTGCTTTTTTTCACTGAGGATACACAGAGCACTTGGTGGATTATGTCATTACAGATATAATTGTCCCATTTTAATCCTGTGAATCCCCTGAGATAGATATTAACAGGAACAGCCACCAGAGCTGTCAGAGGTAGCTCTGGAGTCCTCGTCTTCAGGACAAACAACAGCACTTAACATAAAAGCAGGAAAACATGTTAGCTCTGTCCTGAGACCCACTGCTTTTTTTGCACTTGGGTATTCTTGTTCCGTCATCAGTATAATCACAAAAACCGAACGGAAAATGAAAATGCACGTACTTCATGTTTGCAATAAAAACAAGATTTTGGTATCAATTTTAGTATTTTTGGTTCATTGATGGCAGTGATTTAAAACAACAGGTCAAAAACAGAAATTCAAAATATTTAAAATAAGCTGGAATACATTCACATTAACGCTTCAAACTTTTTCCGAAATATTACACACAAATAAGCTGATTTAGATATGAATCAAGATTCATCTTAACCCTCTAAGGGCCAGATCCAGGTTAGTTAAAAAAAATGTCACTATTCCGTTTATAAAGGGAAGGAGTTTAACTGTTTGCACTCGGGGGATTTGGAATTGCCTGTACAATGAAATGAAGGCGCGCCCAAAGAAATCTTATCTTGTGAGAGTTTTCATTGATAGTCGCATTTGAAGACTGAAACAATGTGAAATAGACTAAGAGAGAAAAACAAGTATACTTAGGCTTGGCCCATAAGGGGTTAAAGTGAGTAGAATAATTATTGCCGTGGACAAAAAATTAAAAACAGATGCGAATCACCCATAACCAGAGACAACGTTGTTTTTCAAATAACAAACTCATGCATCAAATAGAGACCAGACTAGCTGAATGGTGTGCTTCAAAGTACATATGTACAGAGAGCTTTCCCTAGAGACGAATCTTACCTGTTCTTTTAAAATCAGCACAAAGTTTCAATCGTTTCCGAAGACTGCTTTCAGAATGTGAGGGAAAGGCTTTTCGGATATCGTCCATTTTAATGCGCTTGGGCACGTCTTGACTTTTCCAAAACAGCCGATAGATAAAAACCTGAAAAAAATCTTGATATTATTCATCAGCGGATGTGAAAGGAAAGTAAAAAATAAATGAAAGAATTAACAACAAATTGATTGAAGCAAAGTTTTTTTTTTTTTTTAGATCTCAGAGCAAGTTTATGCTATAATTTCACTTGGAAAGAGGTTGATCCAGCTTCCATAAGGACTGGACTATCAGCAAAATAATTTCATAATTTTAGGGTGTAAATAGAGCTTGTTGAATTAACAACAAATTGATTGAAGCAAAGCTTTTTTTTTTTTTTCTCTTTAATTTGAAATTTAAATTATTCATTATCTAAACAGAACATATTGTTAAAAAAAAAAAGCGATACTAAAGTTATACTGAGTTTTTTAAAAAAAAATTTAGAAAAAATGGTAGAAAAAATGTGAAAAACAAGGTATGATGAACAAACTGATTCACTCCCTAAGACTAGGTCTTGTGGAAAGCAAAACGAGTCTGTCAACTTGAGAAGAATTGTTTATCAATGAAAAAAAAAAAAATAATAAAATCAGTGGCGTCGCGTGGATTTCTAACAGGTAGTGCACATATTTCCGGGGGGTTTGGGGGGTATGGAGTACCCCCCAAGGAAGATAACTCTCAAACTCTCACAACAGACAAGACAACAAGACAAAAATCACCAATCCCTCCAATGTACCAAGACAGAAACCTTAGAAGAATAAGCTTACAACGAGTGAATTACCAAGCAAGAGCATAGAGCATCAACTTTACGTGCATTATTAGCAAGCTACGAGCCTAGACAAGCGTTTGCAGTGTTCTCACTTCTCAC
This sequence comes from Trialeurodes vaporariorum, assembly GCA_011764245.1. Taxonomy (NCBI): domain Eukaryota; kingdom Metazoa; phylum Arthropoda; class Insecta; order Hemiptera; family Aleyrodidae; genus Trialeurodes; species Trialeurodes vaporariorum. Next base: position 27,615,461 of record VMOF01000001.1, on the reverse strand, counting down.
TTGCCTGTCGCACGCAACGAGAATGAGTAGGTCGCAGGAGACACGCACTACACGCAGACGCAGAGTCGTGGACTGAGCAGTGAGCACGAGCAGCAGTGGAAGGGGAACCGGTTTTCTGGTGGTGGGAGTAGCTCGCTGGACACCTCTCCTCGGCTTCGTGCACAAATCTGAGTGCACAAGGACGAGGTTTCTCAGCGAATGTTTAGATCGAGTATATGCCCATGGGTGAGACTGCCACTACACACAGCGTGTATCGGCCGAGTTCGTGCTGTGTACGGAACTCTTTCGGCTTGCTACACGCTTCGTATAAGTGGCACTCGCTCGTTGCAGTGAAGGCGGCAGGGGCGCGTAACTTCTCTCTCGCCACATACTCATATTCTACGCAATACGCATCTCTCGGCATTCGCGGAAGGCTCCTGCTCAGTCTTTTTCCACGCACTGATCGTTCATGGTTTGGTATTATTTCTCACTGCAAGCGTTAATTAAAGTTTTCGACTCAGGGGGTGCACGTGCTCATGTGCACTCATGGACGCAACGCCACTGAATAAAATAAAATAAATAAATATGTAGATAACTAAAAAAAAAAAATGGAAAATAAAAACAATATACTATATGAAATGTAAAGAAATCGACAAATAAATAGATCAATAAGAAGTAAATAAATAAAACAGAAATTATTATTTGTCCAAGTGAAGAGGAATAATTAAAGTCTTTACTTATTTGGTTATTTAATAGAAAATTGTTTACTCTTTTTACAAGTCCGATGTAGGGTGTAGTTCTTTCGTTATTTAGGTAATTGTTTAATCTTTGCAGGAAGTTTATTGTATGCTTTTATGCTGTTGTTTTGAATATTTTTATACATTTTACTTAATTTGCTTTGATGTATTTTTATTTTTTAATAATAAATTAGAATCCCCGCAAGTGTTACAATTAATCCCATGCCTATGGTTGGTTCAGGTACAACATTTTGAGCGGACTTTAAAAAAGGTTCTTGGTGTCTCCACCAGCTTTTTAGGTTGAAATTGATCTAAATTCATGCTCCATGCTAATTTAGTAGAAGCTTTTAGAGGACTCATCTTAGTATTGACAGACTATAATCTAAATAGACGCAACCTAATAATAGTAAGATCTCAGAAAATATTCAACGAACAATACAGAAGCAAAAGATCCATTCTTTTGTCATAATTGATAAACACTGACCTGGAGGAAATCTCGAACAAAATTACTAGCTCGTTTAGAGTTGGGTCCAGGAACTTCATACAAAGGACATAACTGCCCAGCAGCAAACATAGCGTCAACTTCTCTGACACAATATTGATGCCTAGAATGAAAAATATAAAAATTTATTAATGACTCATGCCTATCTTCATGGTGAAGAAAAGGTATATAGCTTAAAGATCAAGAAAGCAACAAGTGGAAACGACTAGATATTAATTTTTCAGGAAGGTATGAGACAAAGCATTAATCAGTAAGCAAGTGAGTCTGAAGAAATTAATGCACTACTCTTCTAACATTTACTTTGCCTTCTTTTTGATTGGATTTTTTTTTTCAATTCTGCTTCTCCTAATTTTAGATGCTGATTTTGAATTTAATTTTTGTTTTTAACAGTTTCTACACATGGTTCATGGCAGATTTTTTAAAGAAAAATCAAGAATTTTCAAGGACTTCCAACAAATCGCATGTTGTTACACACCCCACCAGGCTGGTCGTACGTGGCCGGCCGCCCAGCCGGAGGAACCCAGAATAAGAGCGTTTTCGCAGCGCCGTTGGTCGGTGGAGCTAAGCGTATGCGTAAATCCTTACGACTCGCATGGCAAGGCGAGTAAATTGTACGCAATAACTTTTTTGTTTGACCTGTTTTTTCCCCAATTTTTTCATTTGAAATTTTTTGGGTTTCTCGAAAACAAAGCTTGGTGTAGTGCTTAACACTGGCAAAAATAATCTGGCACAGTACGAGATAAAAGACAAAATCAAAATGAGAATTGCAAGATATTTTTTTACCTTGTTCGAATGACCAGAAAATCGGTGGGTATTATCTGATGCTCATAGATAGGAGCTCGATACATATTGTTCTCGATAGTTTGAATTGACTTTCCTGGAGATAATACACCAAGAAAAGGTGAGGTGTGAGCGTAAGCAATCTCTCCGTATTTGAAGTCTTGCGGTCCTTGGTCTTTGCCTGCTTTACGTTTGTAGTAATTTTTAAATTTTGTACACATTCCAACCTAGAATCAGATGAAAGCTCTTCATGAATATTGATGACATGCATCTACTCTTATGACTTCAGTAGCCCTAAACATTTTTTCTTTTTATCCAAAAACAAAACAATGAAAGCTCTTTCTGTGGAGCCTTGTTTCTGCTGCGATTAAAATTCCACTCAACAGAAGTTCCACTCAGGACAATTTGGCCTAAGTTGAATTTTTCCAAAAAATCCAAAAAACTTCACTTCACAAGTTTTTTATACGAAAAATATTTATCAGGACAATTTGGCAGTAACAATTGCAAGAAAGAAATAGACCTGCTTCCCTCAAATTTTGATTGGGTTCACGTTCAAAATTTGAGAAGATGACCAAAATTATGAAATTGGCAAAGATTGTGTCTAGGTCAAGTCTAGGTGGGGTTACATATTTTTGATGCTTTCTCAGTGTTTTTTTCTAATAAAAAAAACCGAGACTAATGGAGCAAGCTGAAAAATTAGTTCCACCCAAAGAAAGATTTAACTTAACGAAATTCTACTCTAACCAATGGGTCTGTTGCACACTTCTGCTAGAGCGTTTTAAAGTATCAATCCATATGTGTAAAGCTGTAAAAATGACAATGGCAGCATCAGAAAACACTAAAATTCATTAATAAACTCACAAATTGCAAAAAACACTAGACACTATTCACCCCTGTATCTTTCCACCAAGTGCACAATATTAGCGTGGCACATTAAAATAATCATGGCCGACTGTCTTCACAGCTGACTTCATAAACAAATAAACAGTAAACACTGACGGCGTCTGTTCGAACTCTTCCGTGTCAGTATCCTCAATTCCTCACAATAGGTTGTGAAAGGTATGGAAACCGATATTTACACTCAGGAGTTGAAAGTATGATTCTAACTTCAATCATCATCCTTGGAATTCCCGAGTGTAATAATTGTTTCATTTTGATAAGTTTTTGACACAAATAACAGTTTCCGTACCTTTCACTAGGTGCGTATTGTCAGGAATCGAGGATACCAAGACGTAAGAATTCCAACAGACGCCGTCAATGTTTATTGTTTATTTGTTCATGAAGTCAGCTGTGAAGACAGTCGGCCATGATTATTTGAATGTGCCGCGCTAATATTGTGCACTTGGTGGAAAGACAGGGGTGTGTAGTGTCTAGTGTCTTCTGCAATTTGCAAGTTTATTATTGAATTTTGGTGTTTTCTGATGCTACCATGGTCATTTTTACGACTTTTAAGATAAGCATTGATACTTTAAAATGCTCTAGCCGAAGTGTGCAACAGACCCATTCTACTCTTTTTACATTGTTCTTGCAGGAGATTTCACAGTGCTGATAAAAAATTCCACTCGGCAAGAAATTCCATTTATTGGAGATTCTGCGCAATGAGCTTTCACTGTAATATAAAATTACCATACATGAATAGAAAAAGATTTTCCTCAAGCAAAGGCATGCAACCTGGCTCTTGGGAAGAAAATAATAATAAATAAAAATCTATACTTCAATATAAAACAAAACGAAACAAGATTAAATTACAGTATTAATGAAACTCAGGACTGTCCGAACATGGGGAAATATGACCAGGGTCAGTCTCAGAAAAAATAACCTCATAAAATTGGAGACTTTAGCACAGAAAAAGGCTAAATAAAAATAAATGCCGAGGTTAAACGTCAGACCTCTAGCTCTAAAAAGTAGATTTTTACCAAAACTTTGGCATTTAAAAATTTACAGACTTGCACTTGCATATTGAAACTTGCACTGAATATGCGACACCCTAACACATTTCATTTGCATATTTCTCAGTTTATAAAAAAAAAATAATGGTGAGATCAAAGAAGAATGTTTACAAGTAAAGTACAAGTTAGGCTTGATGCATTTTTTTTTTGTCATTAGAGATAAAAAATGGAACAAAATAGAAAGGGTTAGATAGGTAAATCGATAGATATTAGATTAGATAAGATAGATGGATAGATAGCTAGATAAAAAGCAGAGACAAATAGAGACGGAGCACTACGCTAAAATACACAGGGAAGTTTTGAGGCACGTTGAGTTTTCGCGGATTCAACAAAACAACAGTCAACGCCCCTCTGATGTCGCCTTGTGTTGAACAGAGACATTCAGAAAAAAAAACGGGGGGGATGGGCTGGGAAGTGAAGAGGAGGGTGCTCACCATTCAGCAGCATGCGACCTCAGAAGGGTGTTGACAGTTGTTTTGTTGAATCCGCAAGAACTCAGCGCGCCTCTGCTGCAGCCAGTTAGTGCTCCATCTCTATTTGTCTCGGGAATTTTTCACTTTTTTGATGATGAACTTCTACAAATTTCTATCATAAACTATTTTAGTAGAATTTAAAAAAACAAAATCAAAATGGATGTTTGACTTCGCAATTTGATTGTTTTCTTTCTCCCTTAAGGGGGTGACGGTTTTTCTCCAATTTTCCAAATCAAATTTCAAATTCCAAAGCATATTTTATTTAGTAACCAGGTTCAGTCACTTTTTGACTGTACAATCAAATGGGTGTCCGCCATCTTTGGTTTCAAATTTTAAGACAAGGTTACAGTTCACGAAACCTACCTAGCGAGGTAGGTTGTGAATTCGTGACCAGGTAACGAAAATTTGGGACAGGAATAATTTTAACACGTGCAATATTTTATTTATCTACTATCAACAAAGTATGAAATGATGTTAAATAACATTAAAACTACGCACAAAACATAACTGACAAATATTACACAAATTTTCAAGCATGTTGTACAGTCACCAAGGGACCGAACCGATCATTTACTTCATCGTTAAACCGATCGTTAAGACTGTGAATGAGTGATTCTATAGGTCGAATATTGTAAAACTTAGCCGTTACTATGGTATAACCATCTTTATAGTGTCCATTTTTCAAGGTTACTCATGAATAGCCTTTATAAAACAAGACTCTTAGCGATGGTTACCATAGCAACAGCCAAGTTTTACAATTTTTGACCAATAGCATCACTCGTAGACAGTTCTAACGATCGATTTAACGATGAAGTACATGATTGGCCCGCAGGTTACTAAATAAAATTTGCTTATAAGAATGTATTTTGGACGTACCTGATTCACCAAAGGCGGATGCTCTTCACAAAATTCGACGAGGACCATATCACCATCTTTGCCAGTCAAATCTTCAGGGGCTCTCATGAAAAACACATCTCCTCCACCGGATGCAGCACGCTCTTGTTCACGCTGCTTTGCTTTCTTTCTGATGTGCTTGAGGAGAGGTAAAGCTGGGTGAGGCCCTGGATGAGCCAGGGCACCATGAGAGTATCGTTTTAATGGCGGACGATGGAAGTTTCGTAACCTCACAGGTCCCATGTGGGTCTGAATGAAGGGAGCTCGCAATTCAACAACGGGAGTAGAATGCTGAATTAGATTTCCACCGCTTACTTTCAAGCGTAGCACTGTTTCTAAGGATTTGGGCTGATAATGGCTGCAAAGCAAAGGTTACTCTTAATTGAAATCGAAAAAAGAACTTAAAACCAAATGGATGGATCTCAGAGTAAGTTTATGCTATAATTTCACTTGGAAAGAGGTTGATCCAGCTTCCATAAGGACTGGGCAATTGGCAAAAAAATCTCATAATTTCAGGGTGAATAGAGCTTGTCGAGACGTGTTCAAAAATGTCCAGTGTTTTAATTTTGGTCAACTGGTACGGGGGGAGAGGAGCCCAAAGTCAAAACATTCAAAGTCCCATAACTTTTGCTGAAATCAATATTTTGACTTGTACTTTGCGCCAAAAGATTCCTCTTTAAAAGAGCTTTTGATTAATGTGTATAAAAGTTCAATTATACAAATTTTAAACCAATTTTTTTCAATTTTTTAAGTTTACGAACTTGGAAAATTATGTTTTTCGAGTCTAAAAATACGCGCAACGCACTGAGAAGAATAAAATACTATTGAAATAAAAGTCAAAGCTATGTTCTTTCAAATGGCGCAAACCGCGATCCGGGGAAATGATTTTTTCAAAAGTTATAAGCGCCTAAAGTTGCGCACCTCCGAAATCACGGTGCGGCCAGTGCATATTTTCGATGGCCTGTAACGATCTCTCGATGCAAAGGTGACGCAAGCCATTGGAAATATGCACTGACTGCACCGTAATTTCTTAACTTGTTTTCTGACTGAAGCGCTTCAGTAATCAAATGTTCGACTTTAGGCATTGAAAAAGGATTTAAAAGCGATCATTTTAGAGATTTTAAACCTCAAAGAATTGCTCTTCTATTCGCTTCGATTGCGTGTGTTCGAGCAAATTGTATTTTTACCAATTTTGAATTTTTTTTTTTCCGACTGTAGCGGTCAAATACACAAATGTTCGATTTCAGATTTTGAAAGTAGACTTAAAAGCGGTGATTTTAGCAATTTTTTCAGATTTTTTGGTGAATCCCCACATCGACTTTTTTAACCTCAAAGTTGGGTCTTCCTTAATTTCGGCCAACTTTAAGCAATTTTTTCAACTAAAAAAAATTGCTCAGGAGATCCAATTTTTTATGAGCAGGTACTCTTAGTAGTGTACTTAAAGCTCAGAAAGTATGAATTTTTTCTACACACGTTATCCTATTTAAAAAAATTATCAAAAATCGGAAAAATTGCAATAGGGTCACCAAAGTTCATATAGGTATGCAATCCGCTAAACCTTTAATTATTGATAAACGAGCTGAAGCAATGAAAAGAGGACGCAAAATGCATCAAAATGAGACCTTAACCGTATCTTTTCGTTGAAAATTAAGGTTGTGGCACGCATTCAAAGATGAGCCTAAAATGGGAATTTTTGAATTTCCGGTTGCCTATATCTCAGGGGCCGTAAGCTAAAAAAATATGAAAAAAAATACGTTTTGAGATACTAAAAGTAGTTACAATAACCACACAAAATACTTCCAAAATCCATGACTAGGCAGCAACATATTTAATTAATTTTGGTTGATTTGATATGGAATGACCCATCTACATTAATCGAAAGCTCTTATTAAGAGGAATCTTTTGGCGCAAAGTACGAGTCAAAATATTAATTTCAGCAAAAGTTATGGGATTTTGAATGTTTTGATTTTGGGCTCCTCTCCCCCCTTACCAGTTGACCAAAATTAAAACACTGTACATTTTTGAACACGTCTCGACGAGCTCTATTCACCCTGAAATTATGACATTTTTTTACCGATACCCCTTAGCTGATAGTGATAGTCCTTATGGGAGCTGGATCAACCTCTTAGGTAGGGTAGTGATTGCAGAGATCAATGGGGTAAAGAAACAAGACAAAAAAACAAACGAAAGATGACTTGACGTAAAAGAAACAGGTGAACAGCAAATACTGGAAAACACCCTAAAACATTTGGAGAGGACTTTTCGGCTCAAACCGCAGCCATTTTCAACTAAAATATTTAAAAAAAATCAAGAAAATAACAGATTAACAATTTCAAACTGTGGAGAGAGCCACTATTCCTACACACTGTGTAGGATTTACAGTTCTTTCAAAGTTTCAAATGGATCGGTCACAACTTTTTTTTTTAAAATTTTTACACTGAAAAAACACTAAGGTCTTTTATAGGTTTACCGATGCAATCTCAGTCTTGAAGTCCACTACTTTCTTTGATGGTGTAATTACAGGTTGCACCGCCGAAAATTACGGGCGTCACAACCGGAGTGCCTCGGTACACTTATATAGCCTGTAATTTACAGTGTCCAAGACCGTATTGTTTATTCAGTGTAAGGTTAAAAAAAATAAGAAGCAATCCAACGAGCTATAGCGATACCGATAGAGAGGGTTTTTGGGACGTGATATTGAAACTTTAAGGAGAGAGCCAAGAATAAAATCTCTTATGGATATTTTACACGGGATCGGTTTGTTTGCATCACTTTTTTTATCCTTTAAAAAAATTGTATAATTAATCCAAGGGAAATTGAATTTAAACGAAAGTGCAAGTGTTTGAGAGTGGCTATCTGGCCACAGAAATCTATACATTTGTTTCTTCTGGCGAAATTCGCGTCATGAAGAAACTGACAAATCATAGAAACAAGCCAAATTTTCTCACCTGGATAATGGGTCTGTTGCGTACTTTTGCTACATCAATATAACTCATTGTTTCTAACGTAAAATTGGGCGAAAATAACGATGCGCACATTAAAAACTTTCAAAATCCACTCATTAACTCAGGAAATCACTTCCATTTCAAATAGCCCGCGCTACACTAGACACTATATCACCGACTTATAACTATTTATTTATTTATTTATTTATCACACTTTGGTACATAGGACAGGAAAACTGTATGGTACAGGTCAATGATATTAACAATAATAGCCAAGTTACAGAGTATTTGGGTTACATAGTTTTTTTGTTTTTTTTTGGGTTACATAGTATTTGGGAAAATACATAGATGCATGCACAGAAGACTGTACATGCATCTATGTATTTTCCCTGCGATCTAACTGCGATTACACATGAGTTACTAGTTGAAGGTTAAGTTTAACAGAGGAATTCTTCCAGTGAATAAAAGGCTTTAGTCGTAACAAAGTTTTTGACTTTCCTCATATAGGCTATATTGTTAGTCTCCAATTTAATTTCCTTGGGTAACTTGTTGTAAATTTTACCCGCAGTGCCAAATAAGTTGTCATAATATCTGGACCTTCCACTCAAGAGCTTCACATCAGCCTGACCTCTTGTGTTATAAGTGTGGAACTCTCTGAAGGATTCAAAATCCTGCGGATTATTCCGCACCCATATCACAACCTCCATTATATACAAACTATAGATAGTACAAATTTCAAGTTGCTTGAATACATCTCTACAGGATTGTGTCTGTCTAAGCCCTAGCATTTGCCTGATTATTCTTTTTTGCATTTTGAAAACTTCATCAACTCAACTACATAGATGGAACCATTTCGTTTATGTACACATGACCAGAACTTACGAACATTGGGATGTTTCGTTTAGATGCGTACATTTCTTATATTACTTTGTAATCTTTGATAAACCAAAAAGACCAGACATCAAATGCAGCCAATAGTTCATGTATTTTGAAGGGAATTCCATCATTTTGTAGTTACGATGTTGTTTACTTTATGCATTGTGGTTCCGTCTATGTAGTAGTATACCGGTGCAAATAGTGTCTAGTGTAGCGCAGGCTGTTTGAAATGGAAGTGATTTCCAGGGTTACTGAGTGGATTTTGAACGTTTTTATTGTGCGCATCGTTATTTTCGCCGAATTTTACATTAGAAACAATGAGTTATATTGATGTAGCAAAAGTATGCAACAGACCCATTGTATTAAAATTCTGTGTCCAGATAGCCACTCCAAAATCCTAGCACTTTCGTTTAAAACCAATTTTCACAGGATTAATTACAATTTTTGATTTAAGGTTAAAAAAAGTGAGGCAAACAAAGCATAATCAGATTGCCCTGGCTGTCACACTTTGAGATAGGACTTATAACATGTATCAGCCAGCCTCTCTATCACTACATCTCTTTGAAGCACTCAAACTGAGCCTGTAAGAAAATGTCCGAAAATGTCGTGGCTGCCTTCTTGGTGTTTCAAAATCATATCCCATGAATCCTTTCTATTAATATAGCTCATTGGTCAAACCCAAAAATTTGGTAGATGTCATTTTTTTAGCCAAAGAATGTTGTAGATGCTATAAGTTTTGAGATTTTAATAGACATTACTTACCTATCATTGGAAACATTGAATGGGTCTCTGTCTGGAGATTTTGGCGGAGGAGGAGGAGTATCTTCTTCTAGGACATTGATGACTCCAGCTTTTCCTAACAGAATTTTAGACTTTTTAACATGCGGATGGGGAATTTTCACCTTGGCAGGTGTTGTACTTCCCAAACGCTGTTTTGTAGGATCAATGTCGTCAGGAACTCCTAGGACGATATTCTCATCGTTTGGATCCAGAGTTAATATTTTCGGCTTCGGGATTGTACTCATTGCCTCAGCATCCCAAATTATTTCGTCTTCCCACAAACCGTAAACGAGTTCTTCATTTTCAACCGGGAAGATAGAGTACCAGGTGTCATCCGTGACATCCTCTCTTTGCATCTGTTGATGCTTCATTAACCTGTAATAAACATTTGCAAACAATGATGAAGCTTAGAAAATTTTAATCACTGCGACAGCTGATTATTAAAAAAAAAATATGTTACTAAAATTTGTCATCTTCAACTTGAATAAAATGAAAGGAGATTATGCTGAGCATTGCAGGGATGCAGTGAACACTCCTGCAATAAACTATGGTAAAAAAAGGAATTAGTATTTATTTTTTTTAATGACTTCTTCAAAAGTTAGCGAAAAAGTTAAACAAAATTGACATTTCTATGTTACTGTGTTCCGACGTTATTGAAAGTGTAAGCTCAATGGCAAAACTAAAAAAAAGTGATCAATTATCAAGAATCAATTATTTAATAAGAATTCAAATTGATATTCTTCTGTTACCATATAGAGAAATCTGCTACTGCTTTGAATTACTTATTAGAGGCTACATTACGCAATGCACAGTATTAGGGGCTCAATGTAAAAACTGAACAAAGTAAACATCAGAGGTTAATTTTTTATAGTATTATTAGTATCATATATTACAAAGTCTTAAATTGGCTTCTAGCTTTTGTTATCTATAGCAGTTTTATCAGTCTCACTCATTTAGAGACTGTAGTCACGGTCCTATTGCTAAATAAAGAAAAATACCGAAATCAATACTGGACAACCCTCCATCACCCATAAGAATAACACGCACTCGATAGCGACTCGATACCACTATGGTATGATCCTTCATAATCAGCCTGCTGAGTGCTGAGCAACAGTAAAAATGAATCGTTCTACTTAGGTAACCATCGTAATACCGCAGCATAACTAGAGTGGTAACTAAACCGTTTTCTCAAAGCAATACTTAGAAAAAGCCAGCAAGCAAAAATTAAGGAGGATGTATTTTGGCAAACTATTGGGGATATTATTGATTTGGCAAGAGACTTGGCTGCCATTTAGTAAGTGAAGGAAAATCAGATTGCTACCAGACCGAACGATTTTTGCAACATGCTTTAATGGGCCCGTCATGTAACTTACCATTCTGGTTATTTTGTGGGGTCTTAAAAAATTAACCATGACCAGTAGAATAAAAACTTGACTTACATTTGTGATTTAAGACTGAGTTTGTTGGGGTTCATTTGGTTTGAGGCGAGTCTTACGTTACCAGGAGAAGGGAGTGGAGTCATACCTTTTCCAGGCTGACTAAATGCTTGTGCTGTTCGATTGCCACTACTCGGAACCCAACCAGCTGCGTTTGTTTTGCAGGCCAGTTTTTGCATAACCTAAATAAATAAAAAAAACAAAGATTAGGAAAATTGAAGGATGAAGATGAAGATATAAATTGCAGCTAGGTAACAATACAGAGTATGAAGTGGCATGGCACAGCCATTTAATTAACATTGGCAGGGCAATGGGCATGGCTCCCCAGAGAAAAGTTATGAGCGCTGCCTTTCTAAGACCTGCTTGTAAGGTGGCCCTGCTTTTACTGAGTTGCTTGAAAAACAATATTCCCGTATATACTTTGAAAAAGAATGAACAATACATTTTTTTTTAACGTTAAAGGAATTTAACCCTTTACTGCATCGCGGTACCCTTGAAGCACATAATCCATTTCCCTTCTTTTAAACACTAGAAAAATAAAATACTTTTTTCAACGTTGACATCCCTCGGGCAGATATTGGGGACAAATTTAGAGCTTTTCCCGAAGTCTGAAAGAACACGGCTCCATGATGGTGGCTGTCTGAACATCAGAAAACATATGTAACCGTTTCACCTTGCTTTAAGCTCCCTATGCTGGCACATGTTAACGGTACTTTGTAGGTCTCTGAGACACAACAATTAAGGGTAGGAATTTATTCACTATTCTTTCCTTTCATTTGGAGTCAAAATCAATTGAAAAATCTTGTTTACAAAAAAAAAAAAAAAAAAAAAAAAAAAAAAAAAAAAAAAATCATACATTTGATGGTTAAATTGAAAAAGGCTAGTTTAGATAACAACTAGGGTTGCAGAAAAAATCTTGCAAGTAATGACTTAAGTTTTTATGACGTCAATTAGAAAGCTAAGTGGCAAAAATATAAAACAGCGAGAAAAATATTTTAAAGTAACCTGATGTTTAATATCATCTCCATTCCATACAACATCATCTTCCCAGTGTAACTGTGATACCATCAAGAATACATCATCAGGATAAGGTTCAATTTCTTTAGAGTTAGAGGGCTCTTCAGTCTGTAAGTAGAGTATAAACATTAAAAATTAATGAAAATAAGAGACTTATTAAAATTTCAATCAACAAGTTCTGATCAAGTTTCAAAAAACTTAGAATCAAGACGTATAATCTTGAAAACTTGGACAAATCCATTTAATGTTTCTTAATATTTATTCAAAGCTAAAGACAATGACATGAATGGCTTTAGCTTTGGATTTTAGTAGTACAGTGAGCGAATTAAATGATGTGAGTTGACTCCTTAGATTTTGGTTAAGGTAGGACACCTGCACTACAAATGTACTTGTGACTACAAATGAAAGCATTGCAGGTGGCCTACCTTGTCAAAATTGAAGGAGTTGACTGACATTGTTTAATTCACGGACTGTACATAGAAATCATAATAAATAGCTGACAGAGTGACTAAATCAATCAGCAATGCGGCCAGTCTGGCAAAAATCGATCCTGTCAGCTAAATTTTGTGTTTAAAAGCATTCCTTTGAAAAATCTTGAGAGTCCGATATTTTCAAAGACATTAATACAATTGTAAATTTTTGCCGCAGATCATTTGATACGATGCAATAAATGGCAACATTAGGATAAGTGGTGAACTGGTAAACGACAAGTTACAAAGAGTTAATAAAGAGAAAGACCATTATACAGAATTCATCTCTTTTGCTATGATCATAATTTCTTAGACATTTCAGGGGTTTCTGGTTTCTTCCACAGGCAGTTCTGCTTTTGAATTTTAATTACAGTTCACTGCATCTCTTTACTTATTGAAACAGATGGTTATACAAAAAACCAATTGCCACGGCAAAACAATTGAAATCGCAAAATTTGCTCCATTCGTTACTCATACCTAGGAACGTATCTCCATTGCGATGTTTCAAACTCTAAGCGCCCATTTTATATTTCTGCAGGCTTACTTTCACATCAAAATTCTTGAAATCTTGAATTTTTGTGTTTCTTTACACCTGAGAGAAAAATCACTGAGATTTTCAGGAATTTTTATGCAAAAATAAGCCCTTGAAAAAATAGAATAGTCCCTAAGATTTGGAAACATTGAAATGGAGATTCGCCCCTATGTGTAAGCGATGACAAATTGTTTTACTCATTTCATTTTACAACTTCGGTTTCCAGATTTTCTTTTAGCACTTTAATTTGGTTAAAAGCATACCTTAGGTTTAAGTTTGAAGCCATAATTGAAGCCTTCGCCTGTTTCAGGGACTTCTAACATATCGTACCAAACTTGAGCTGGTCCAAATCTCCAATCTGCAGCTCTAGGGCCCAGATCAGAATTGTCTCCATTTTCGGAGGATTTGTCATTAACTTTTTCTTCAACGGGTCGCAAAAATTTATCCTGAAAAAGAAAACAAGAGAACAAGAATTAACTCCAATAGAGTCAAATCTTTTTTTTTCTTAAACTAAGTTCCACATAAATACTGAGTGCTTTATGCATGTTTCTTAACCTATTAGTTCACCTTGTGCACTGCAGTACACATACTTTAACACGGAATCTTATGAAAAAATATACAAATTGATAAGCACATGAATTTAGATCAAAACTAAAGGCTCAATCCACGCATCTGCATCTGAAATTGAAAGGCTGCAGTCCAAGGCATGAAAATAAATTAGTGCTTTCGCTAACCTAACCACGAAAGAATGAAGAAAGTAATAGTAAAAGCGACAAAAAATTAAATTTCTTAAAGGACTCCTAAGCCGTCTTTTTTTATCTGTTTGCGATTCGCAGAATTTTTAGATGGAGTCTTACAGACAACCTGTGGATGGTTGCAAAAGAGAAAATCTTTTTTCCTCGATTTTCTGGTTTTATCTGATGCAATTTTTTTTTTCGAAGAACATTATTTTTGAGTACGATTAGACAGAAAAATTAGTAAAACTCGAGCGGGAGGGCTACAAGCTTCCGAATATGAGGACAATAATCGTTCACAAACATTCACAGTGGCTCGCACTATTTGCAAAACTCCATAAGATTCTATGTGAATGACTGAAAACACAAAAAAATACAGCTCTAATCAGGTGCATCATGCAATTGACAAAGTTATGATTTATTATTTAACCTTGAAATTTATGACTTTCTTTAGAATACTGAAATGGGGCAGTTGCAAGGGTCTGAAATATGGTGTTTTTCATGAAGAAAATGAAAGTACTAGATGAGCTGAAAACGAAGATGCCTTTGGTTTCTAATTAAGTCCCATCGTTTCGAAGATGAGATTTTGGCCCAAAATACATTGTTTTAAATGGGAATTCCGCAAAAAGAAGTCACTACGAACATGATTTTTGACAACTTTACACATGTATATCTCCAAAACCAGGACACTTATGAAAAAACCAAAGGCACTATTGTTCTCAACTCATCAAGTACTACAATTTTCTTTATAAAAAACGCAAGATTTCAGACCCTTACAACTGCCCCATTAGAGCTTTGTGGGGAAGGAGAAGGCTCAAGAAGACAGCTGATAAAGAATACAATTGAGGAAATTTTTGGCAAAAAGAGCCCCTAAAACAACAGAGGTGCTCTAGTGTCTAACGTATCCTATCAAATACAATGCTGATTTGTCTGAAATAGCATACCCGTTGTTCAAAGGGCCTTTTGTCCAGAATCAGTCTCAATTGATACATGGATTCAGAGCAAAATGGTGATAAAGCTTTGAAATGAGAAGTTTAGAATACTGTTTGAGTCGGGATATGTGTTTTTGGACTGTTGGCCTTCTTCTAAAACTGCTCCTACTTCAAAAATATTTAACACTTCTACCACACTCGTGAATTATTCAATAGGAGTGGGATTGAATTTGGTACTTAATTCAACTCCAATACCATGGGCGCCTGCAGATAAATTTCCAAGGGGGGGGGGGGCAAAGTTGTTGAACCCCAATGGAAGTTCTAGGGGGACCCCCCTCACCGAGGAAAAAGGGAAAACATTTTTTTTCATTCATATAGTATCCAATTACTAAACCATTGTAGGTGTATCAAATAATAATGATAATTTTGAGTTTTTGACATTATGAATAAAGGGACAGAAAATGATAATGAAAGTAAGAAAAATTTATAATTCTACAATTTACTCTAGGCAAAAATTGAATTAAAATTAAAAATAAACTAATAATAAAGTTCGTCAACTATTACTCATTTGATTAACATTTTATTTTCTTTCATTCCTTTCCCTATTATCGCAAAATTTTATCTTGAAATTTTGACTGTTATGAATTCCAAGTCCCCCCCCCCCCCCCTGTTGCTCCCTGATGCGGGCGTCCATGTTCGATACTAATTTTAATTTCAATACTGAACTTTTCACTATCTCTTCTTTCTTTGTTGTAACCTGTACCATTACTTACCAAATCGCTATTTATTATGTACCTGAATTATTGACTTGCACCGTAGCCCCCTCAAAGGGTGTCTCCTGTATGAATTTGAGGTTAACTAAGAGGTAAATAAAAACAAAAAATTAAAAAAGTGAACGGAAAATAGGCCGGAGATATTAAACTTTTAATTGAAGGTATCTTACTTCATCATCAGACTGGATTTGATCGACAGCTGGCGGTGGTGCATAGTTAAAAGTCCAGCCTCTTTTCTGCGTCTCTTGATCAGATCCTGAATCTGACAGATGTTGCACACATTCATCTTTGCCGGCTTTCTTCTTTTTGCGACGCTTCTTGACTCCACGCCATATCTGAGGCAAGCTACTTGGTTTACCAGGTCCAAATAATCGAGCAAACCGGAGTACCTTGAGAGGAAAAACGATGAATTAGAAAAGAAGTTAATGCAGTTGTTTAACAAACCGTAACCTTCTCCTCCATGCTCCCCGGGGAGGCTGTGAAAACATTGACTCCCAAAAAATGTGTCCTCCTCAAGAACAATAGAAACAAGCTTGGCCATTTTTCAAAGCCTCATCTGTTGCTGAGAAAATTGCAGAGGTCCTTTTTTTTACCAAGTGCAGTGCTTATATTCGCAGTGCTACACCGGAACACATCAGTTACATTGGTGGTTACTTAATAATTACTTCTGCAATGTAATAATGCACTCACGTCCCCACTCTAAAACATGATCGATTCAGGCCGCATTCCGATCAAGTGTTACAGCACGAGTGTAATAGGTGGCAACAACAAACATGGGGGCGAAAGTTGGGAATCTTTCAATCCTCTAGAAGACCCCACAAGGCACTTCCTGAAACGCTGTCTAATTTGGGTAACATGAATGAAATAACAAAGGATAATCCTAAACAGTGGAATGCCACATAGCATTTTTATTTATTCAACTAATATATTAAGGGATAAATCATTGGAATATTAATTACTCTCCAGAGTCGATCAACTGTCCACCTTCTACCGACTTCAAAAGGCTAATTAAATTATGGGTTGACAAAATTTTAAAGTGCTAGTAACCTTTTTTCCAAACTTCTAAGTATAATAGCCTGGAGTAGAACCATTTGGAGTATTGGTTTCTAACAAGTAGCAGTGCTAGCTACCGAACTGCATCAAAGCGCATCGGTGAGCGGTTGGATGGAACAGCGTTTTGACTCGTTGCTTGTCAACCACTTACCCCTGCGCTTAGATGCAGATCGGAAGCGGGCACCATTGCTTGTCAGAACTTGATACTCAAAATGGTCTTGCTTAAGTTCATGTGAGAGTTTTAATTTTTACCAGGTTAGCCGATACATGCCTCTGTTTTTCAACTCAAGTTAGAGGGGTTTCTTTCTTTTTCTACTCGGTTTCGTTTACATAGTTGACAAGTGTGGTGGTGATGCTCTATCCGGTACAGCCACATTAGATGCATATTTAATCTAACTTACTTAGGAACTCAACAATGTTCATGCGCAAATCTCTAGTTATTCAACTTGCCTCAGATTTGAGCCCCAGTCAGACCAGAGTTTAGCGAAAACTGAAACATCCATGCACACTTCTCAACTTGGGTTAGCCCCAACCCGAATTGGCGAACCTCCAATAAACTCGGCTAATTGAAATTGTACAACTCAATTACCAGCATCCAACCAATCACCTTTAAGAAAATTGTGATAATCTATCAAACCCAATTGGTAGGTAAGAGCCGCATCTTCAATATAATAAACATTTAAACTAACCTTGCCAAAGCGGAAGTCCGGGAAAAGCTCTCGCACATCCACATCGGTGTACTTGGATGGCAACATCGCAGATAACGGAGTTTCCAACTTTTGCAGCTTCTTATCTTTAGATTCATCATCTTCTTTTTTCCCAGTCTCCACGATTGGAGGGGGCATCAATTTAGAATCAGGCTTCAATGAATCACAGGAGTCGTAATCAGTCTTATCATCCGGACCAGAAGCATAGTTCCGTATACTTTCAAACTCATCTTCCGCAACTTCAGAAATTTCAGAGAAATCTATGGCGGATGGTGATTTAACAAGATAGGAGTCTGGTTCTTTGACTTCACTTTTAATATGGTCCCAGCCATTGTGTTTCTCCTCTGAACTGTTTTCCTGATCGAAGTTGAGGTCTTCATTGGAGATCACTTCGTTAAGAAAAGCGTTCAAACCAAACCTTGGTAAAGAAGTTAGATATTTCTGACACTCGCTATCTAATAAATCTTTATTTTCAAGTTCTCCATTTGTGTCCACGTTTCCGAATAAAAAACTTGTGAAGTTAAACTTTGAATCATTGCAGTTGGAACTTTCATTGTCATTGTCACTGTCACCCATTTTGAGCTAATCACTGCCACAAATGTTTCAGAAACAAGTCGAGTGAAAAACTGCGACTTATCATGTTTGACGGAAAAAGAAATTAGTAACTTCAGGGTGTTTTTTTCATTAAAAACAATAGTAATCCAAGAGAAAAAGAGAGAACAGTCCAAACGGGCCGATAACCCCAACGTACAAACACACTCTTGCAAAACAAACTTTGTTCTTGTTCGTGGGTTTTCTTCGCGGGTCACCACAAAACGGTGTCCGCCCAAATTGAAGCGGGAAATACGAAATGACGGACAAGTTACTGTCCTGTTCAAAGACATTATAGAAGAAGACTGGCCCCTAGCGGCGAGATTTGAAGCCGGTTACTGTCATAGGCAGGGCTTCCCCGCTCGGGGGTATGAACCAAATTAACATTGCGGCTTATGGAGCCGAGACATAAAACTGTTTCAAAAGAATGTTAATTACGGTTAGTTTTCAAAAGTACGCAGATATGATATGCAGATTATGCCAAAGTTGAGATTGACGAACTTAAACGAAAGTTTCGGTCAATTTATCCGCTAGATATTTACGATTGAAAGTACGGCAGAGAGGTTACGGGTGCAAAAGTAAACAATGACCATTGTGACCGACCGATCGTTCACTTCGATTATTAAAGAACGGACGCTTTAAATTGATCCAAATTTTCGGTTAAAATGTAAGTTACACTACTCTATATAACATATGTGAGACTCGACATTGTCATTCGCTGAAATAATTGACTAAAATCAAACTAAAATAGGTTTGAAGAGCGAAGCTCCATAAGAGCTAATGTTAAATTGGTTCATACCCCCGCGCGGGGAAGTGCCCTGCCCATCAGCCCGTGCCAAGACCGGCTTCACTTTTCCTCCGTGCAAAGAGATAGCAGGGGCCAGTCTTCTTCTATAATGTCTTTGGTCCTGTTACTTACGATTTTACGAAAAGTACATACTTTTGAAGCACGATTATTGCATCTAACCACACCTTCACTTTCTTTAGTATTTCATTTTTTCACATTCATAGTATTCCACGGGTGTTTATTCCGAAAAAATGACGCGACAAAATTTTAATGACTAAAGTAAGTAAATACTTTAGTAAAATATCGGCTGTCACAACTCATCAGCATAGGGAAGGCTTCCTTTTTGTGTGGAATGGACAAAGATTACTTATACTCCAGATATGGCACTAGCGAAAATCTTGTTGAGCGCCTTCATTGCTAAAACACATACACTGGCCCACGGTTTGTTTACGTTTCGGCGGGCGAGAGGGGTGGGGCCAGTCGGCTGGCCCACGACCCCCACCCCGCCCGCACGTCACTCGCTCGCCGAAACGTAAACAAACCGTGGGCCAGTGTATGTGTTTTAGCTCGATTTTAGAAATGAAGGCGCTCAACAAAATTTAACATTGGCAAGATAGCTAGTGCCATATCTGGAGTATAAGTAATCTTTGGGAATGGAGCAGGGACCAAATAGTGTTACGGCTTGACGGTCCTCCGAAAGACGTTGGATGATGCGCACGTCATGATCTAAGTAAACAGGTCGGCCCGTCCCGACCGGAAACGGAGTTGCGTGTGCCATCGCGTATATTTCGACTACCAATATGGCGGAGTAAACAAAAACGCTGACAGACTGTCTTCGAAATGTAATTTTCCTCATATAGTTGATCAAAATGTTCGATAAATGACTGAAACTTGTTTATTAGGGTTCTAGAATGGTTCTAGAAAGAGTTGCATGCATTTTGGCTCTGTTTTATTGTTCAATAATGTGTGCTTTGTGTAAAATAATGAGTGACGATACCACCGCGTCGCGTCGCGTCGAGCCGTTGTCAAATTCTCATTTGCCCATTTGCCCAAAGCTTATATATTACGTTATAAAAGTTAAAATATAATGTTGAGTGGCATGAAAATATTCCTTAGATCCTAGTGAACAAGTTTCAGTCACTTATGGGACGTTTTGATCAATCGTAAGAGAACAATTTGTATTAAACGACAGCTAGTCGGCTTTGCGCCCCCATTCTCATTTTGCCCAAAGCTGATGTATTACGTTATAAGAATAATAATATAATGTTAAGTGGCATGAAAATCTTCCTTAAATCCTAGTGAACAAGATTTAGTCACATAATGGACGTTTCGATCAATCATAAGCGAGAAATTCGTATTAAACGACAGCTAGTCGGTATTTCTCCATAAGCCCCCATTATAAAAAAATTCTCATTTGTGAACTTATCTGTTTACTTAGATCATGGCGCACGTAAGTATAGTTGCGTGTAGGTTATAATAAACCCCGTAAGTGCTCACCGATCATCTGCGTGCGGGACCGTGAGGACGCAACACTATTTGGTCCCAGCACTGGTACTTTCCATCAAGGTTGAAAGCTTCGAAAGGATCCGTCACGTGTCTATTTATAGTACTTTTGGAAGGTCAAAGGCTCCTGTCAAAGTTGACCTTGAAGCCTTCCTTTAATTAGTTGCTGTTTTTTTTTTCAAAATCATTTTTTAGTTGTTTCTTCTAAAAATATCTATCTTCTTTCATTCAGTCTCGGTTTTAACTTTCGCATGATAAGAATTATTAAGAAAGAAAATGCACCTTTGCATCGCCGATGACATTTTAAATGAGGAAATAGACTTACGAGTAGATAGACCTGTTCATCTCGCGGTCCTCCGATCGCCAACGTGAGGCAGGCCTCTCAAAACGCCTCAGGGGTGTGCTGTGGTTTCCAGAGAGGGGGGTAAGAATACTATCTTGCCGCCCTCTGCGAATTGCTACCCCTCAAAATTATAAATTTGATTATACCATCTTTTTTTTTTTTTTTTTTTTTTTTTTGCTTGTTACACACTGATTTCGCAAACCCATCTACTTGGTAGCCGTCTTGGATTTCAAAACTCTTCAAATCTGATAGCAGAATTGAATTTTGCGATCTTCAAAACCCCCAAAACGCAATTTTCATCAAGTGTTGTTGATTAGAAGCGGAGAAATTATTGTTTTAGGTTTCGTCGCTGTCACTGAGAACGCTAAAATTGCGATTTTTGAAACTTTAAAAATTCATAACTCAGAAACGAAAAGTTTCCTCAACATGCGGTTTTGGACTAAATTGTAGCAAATTTTTTAGAAAATAACATATCTCATAGAGATCAAAATCGAAGAATGCGGTTTTTCAGAATTTCAAAATTTGTAAAAAATTGTGAGCCTGAAAATAAAAAAATTGCAAATTGCAAGTGCTTTTCTAAAATTTTGTGGAACATGTGGGTAGTCAAAAGAAAAAAAAATTTAATACGCGTTTTTTCGTGGAAACCACACTTCAAAAGCTTTCTTCGTTAGCGAGATATTTGAGTTTGAAGGTTTCAACTTTAACCCCCCGCCCCCCTCTAAAAATTGGTTTTAGGTCGCGAAAATTTCAGAAATTACTACTAATAGTAACCCCAATCGATCCCCAAAGTTTCGTCAAAAACAAGCAGTGCGCGAAAAATGCCGATTTTGAATGAACCCCTTTGAGGAACGTCATAGGAAGATATCCTGAAAAATTCAAGCTGAAATACGCAAAGATAAAGCCAAAATTATGAAATACGATGGTCATGGCGAAACGAATTTTATAATTTTCGGCTTTAATTCTTGAGCTGCAATTTTGCTGGTTTTCGGCTCAAAATATCCATAAAAAAATTTCGCTGGTGCTTGGGTTATTGGATTTTGCGTTTTTTCTTTGATTTCAATTTAAAATGCCAATAATACGGCTAATCCCAAAAGCGACTTGTGGCGCTTTCCATCGGATTATAACATCGGGAAAGAGAGAGAGAGAGAGAGAGAGAGAGAGAGAGAGAGAGAGAGAGAGAGAGAGAGAGAGAGAGAGAGAGAGAGAGAGAGAGAGAGAGAGAGAGAGAGAGAGAGAGAGAGAGAGAGAGAGAGAGAGAGAGAGAGAGAGAGAGAGAGAGAGAGAGAGAGAGAGAGAGAGAGAGAGAGAGAGAGAGAGAGAGAGAGAGAGAGAGAGAGAGAGAGAGAGAGAGAGAGAGAGAGAGAGAGAGAGAGAGAGAGAGAGAGAGAGAGAGAGAGAGAGAGAGAGAGAGAGAGAGAGAGAGAGAGAGAGAGAGAGAGAGAGAGAGAGAGAGAGAGAGAGAGAGAGAGAGAGAGAGAGAGAGAGAGAGAGAGAGAGAGGGAGACTGCTTGCTTCGTCTCGTCTGCTTGCTCGCGCTTTGGAGCAGGCACCGGTATCTAATTTTCCTCCGGTGTTTAGTCTGCACACCGCTCTCTCTGCGATCGCGAGCTGTCGGAGCCTCGTCGTGAACCTGAAAAACTATCGCGTGTACCGCATGTTTATATCGCCGTGTTTCTTCCTTACGCCAACTTTTGTCATCCGATTCTGTGTTTAAAATGTAGATCTATTTTGCCTCCTTGGAAACAGTGTCACTTACTGAGTGTGCTCGAATGTGAATTGAAATTGTGTGTGCCAGTGTTGTGTTGATCTCAGTGCCATTTTCTTCTCATCTGATTTGGATTAATATACTACCTCATCGCTACTAGCAGCGAGGACTTTGAAAACATGTGAGTAACGTACTTTTCATACTTTTGTAACCTCTTGCTCATACAGTGGCGTAGATAAGGGTGGAGGGCTTAATACCGGAATTTGCCACCCAGAAAAAAGGAAATTTTTTGCGTCGTCAGAGAAATTTTACCAAATTTTGACGGTCAGACCCCCCTTGACAATGGGGCAGTTGCAAGGGTCTGAAATTTTGTGTTTTTTATGAAGGAAATGATAGTACTTGATGAGCTGAGAACAACGGTGCCTTTCGTTTTTTTAATAGTGTCCCGGTTTTGGAGATACAAGCGTATAAAGTTGTAAAAAATCGTGTGCGTAGTGACGTCACTACACGGAATTCCCATTTAAAACAATGTATTTTGGGCCAAAATCTTATCTCCGGAATAATGAGACTTAATTAGAAACCAACGGCATTTTCGTTTTCAGCTCATCAAGTACTTTCATTTTCTTTATAAAAAACACAAAATTTCAGACCCTTGCAACTGCCCCATTTTCGAAGCCCAGACCCCCTCTCTCTCTCTCGAAAAATACTTGGCTGCGCCACTGAGTTCATAACATGAGCGCAGCCAAGAGTGGATCCAAAAGTTGGGAGGGGGTATGGGGGCACGTGCCCCCTCTCCCAGAAGTCTCAAACATTACCTTTTTTTCAAACATGAAATGAGCAAAAATTCATCCTGAAACGCTGCAAATTTCAATTTGCGTACGTGTGTGTCGGTGTGTCCCATCCCTAGAAGAATTTTAGATACGACACTGGATGCAGAAACCGGAAGGGGGGGGGGTATTTAGTACTTAAGAGATGAGGGTGGGGTGGTCCGTGGTCGGCCCCAGATGATACTGATATTGTGATATGTGAGGGTGGTACCAGCTCGTTTTTTTCCCCCCTTCCTCAAGAGTTGCTCCCATCCAAAATTTAGTATCCTGGAGGAGACAGTTTGCTTTTCACACCCGGCACAATTATTGTATCCTGGATATAATAGTAGTGTATGTAAATAGAATATCGGTTTTGAAACGACGCGACGTAGCTCTCTCCAGTGGCATCGCGTGCAATCTGGCAACGCTGCGATTCATCGCCATTTAAATCCAAACAATATATCGATTCGAGGGAGTACACTGTGCATCTTCAATAGTTCGAGCTTTTTTGTGTGTTTAAATGGATAAAATATAGCGTTGCCAGATTGCACGCGACGCCACTACCTCTCTCCGATACGCATGGGCATGCACCCAGTGGCGGAGCGTGCCACCTGGAAACGTTGCAATTTGATCATTTAAATCCATGAGAAAGGTCGAACTATTGAAGGTGCACAATGCACTCCCTCGAATCGATATTTTACATGATTTTAAATGGACTAATTGCAACGTTGCCAGACAGAACCCGACGCCACTATGCACCCTCCTTTCCTTTTCTATTTCTTTCAAACTGGGCCAATATACCAGTCGAGGTGACTTAAGATGCTCTGTAAGCGTTTGTTTCGACTACGGCGAAAGGAGCGTCCAATAAAATAACTCGGGATGACAATGGATGCAATTGTCTTCATCCTCCATTCGCAATCGGAAAGATTTCACGGCTCTAAAAGAACCCATTATACTTATATCGCGATAAAAGAGACTTGCGTAGTGCGTCCAACAAATTGGATTTATCTTTTCAATGCTTTCCGTTTAGTCAGAATTGAAATCGAAAAAAAAAAAAAAAAAAAAAAGAGATTAAAACACGAAGCGTTAAAATGCATGGTTGCATCAACAGTCCTTCACAAGATTCAACCCCGCCTTTCTTCTTCGCTTTATTAAGTAACGTAGGGAAATATGCTGTTTAAGCTAGAAGCGGGGAATTTAAAATTGACCAATCAGCAGTTGTGCAGCGTGCAATTTGGAAACGTTGCATTGTGTCCATTTAAACCAATATAAAAAGTCGAATGCGGTGGTGTTCACCGAACACCCAATAGTCCGAACTTTTCAATGGGTTTAAATGGACGAATTGCGACGTTACCAAATCGCTCGATACACCACTGCCAATCAGGTGCCGGTTTCGCGTTTAAAAAAAAGCATCTGATCCTATAGGCGGAAATAGGAAGGGGAGGGGGGCTTAACCCCCCTAAAGCTTCACTACCACCACCCTCTCCCCCCCCTTCAGAAAATTTTGGAGATAAAAACGTTTTTACCCATTTGGCCGTGTGAGTTTTTGGCACATATAATATCCGAAAATGTCAGCTCACATGAAGAATTCAAGGCATGCACTATACTCTGTTCACGATAAGAAGGCGGGTGAGAATTTAGGTAGTAATGCACTATTTAGCAACAGTGCGGATATACCGGCTACTCCAACCCTTCACAGTGGCCCTTGTTCTCTTGACCTCTCTCTTGGCACGGAGGATTTCCAAGAACCGACAGACTCAACAATTTACACACGTCCAGTAAAAATTGCGAACGGTGAGAAATACGAAAAAACGGACGAAATTTTCGCCCTAAAGGGCCGAAACTCGGCAAAAATAGTCGATTTCGAATATTGATGACTCTCAGAAATTTGTATTTTTCAGTCGGAATTAAATTCAGAATATTTCGTCTAATATCGAATATATGAGAGTCATCAATATTCAAAGTCGACTATTTTTGCCGAGTTTTGGCCCTTTAGGGCGAAAATTTCGTCCGTTTTTTCGTACTTTTCACCGTTCGAAATTTTTACTGGACGTGTGTAAATTGTTGAGTCTGTCGGTTCTCGGAAATCCTTCGTGCCAAGAGAGAAGTCGGAAGAACAACGGCCACTGCGAAGGGTTGGAGTAGCCGGTATAGCCGCACTGTTGCTAAATAGTGCATTACTACTTGAATTCTCACCCGCCTTCTTATCCTGAACAGAGTATAAAACAAAACGGTTGTCAAATACAGAATGTGTTTTCCTCCAAAATTTGCCTGAATTGTAAGTGAAAAGGGGTCGTCAAAGGAGTCGATGGTCAGGTCAGAGATATCAGGGATCAAAGACATGAGAAGCCCGGAAAAAAAAGGTAATCGGTTTTTTGCCTCCTGGCCACATGAAAATGTGAAATGACGCCACTGCTCAGCTCTCCCCCTCCCTAAAAAAAAAAAAAAAAAAAAAAAAAAAATCCTAGTTTTGCCTTTTTATCTGGACAAATCAGATGTCTAGATTTTAAATTTACCGTTCGTCACTAAAACAGTCTAATCATGAGCCTCCAAAGATTCATTGATTTCGAAAAATGCCTCGTCAAAATTTGATTTTTTTCAACTTGGAAATTTTCAATCAGATTGAATACCTAGGTGCAACGACTGTAGCTAAAAAGTATACCAAAAGTTATCCCATATATTCTAGGGCGTCTATGATTCCTTTGAAAATACTGGGTTTTTTGACCAATATACTTTGAAGCACAACAGCAACGAAAACCAGTGGCCAGGCTTGTTAGTCGTTAGAGTTGCCTTCAATTTTTGTGGTCGGCAAAACGATGGCTTCCCTGTACGAAGAGTTAGCTTAGCTAGTATTGTTTTTTGTCAAATGGAAATGGAGCAAATCCTATGAATTAATTGACCGTTGATAATTTGAAGTGCGGATAAATTTTCGTGATAATTTTCTTCAAAGTCTACCGGAGGCGAAGTAATTTGTGAGTAAGCAATTAGTATATACCACGTATAAAAAGGCGACTTTTCAAAAATATAAAACGTTGTAATTGTTTCTCCAAAAACAAGTAAATCATAAAATTTCCAACTATATAGGTGGGCAATTGTATTGCCTATCCGCGAAATTGAAGGAGTTTATCACAATAGTAAACTGTAACTCTGCGGCAGCCTCTCTTCTATAAATTTTGCTGCTCGTTACTTTTACTTAACTTGGTTCGCGGTTCAAACAAAAACGTCGCGTGCCATCTTGCAACGCTGCTCTTCGCCCATATAAACTCGTGTAAAATATCGATTCAAGGGAATGCCCTGTGCACCTTCAATAGTTCGACCTTTTCCAAGGGTTTAAAAGGACACAACACGATGTTGCCAATGCACGCAACGCCTCTGGGTTCAAAGGTAAAAAAAAGAACCCTCCTTTCATTTTTAACGATTCCATTCCATATCCGGAGTGTTGACCAGTGGCGGCTCGTGCGATTTGGCAACCTTGCAATTTGTCCAATTAAACCTATGTAAAATAATTGAATCTTGAGGAGGCTGATAGCCTTCTGGAGAATCGATTGTTTTACATTCGTTTAAATGGAGAAAAAAGCAATGTTGCCAAATTGCACGCGAGCCGCCCCTGGTGTCGACTGGATTGCTTTTCGCCGGTAGTTTGATACTTTCAATTGACGGCTTAAAATTCTCAAAATCCAATGCTTTCCTGTAGAAAATTATGTACTCACTACTCAATATCAGTGAAGAATGGCATGTGAAGGTAGACTCATTTTTTCATTGAAGGGAGGCGATCTTTTGCCGGTAGAAAAAAGTGAACCAACTAATTTTTATTGAGTACTACCTTGAGGGAGCATTACTTACCGAACTTCAGTATTACCGCTACGTTTGCAAAGTCCACCATTCTACTTCTTTTATTTTAATTGTATTCTAAAAAAAAGAAAGAAAAAATCCTGCGATCAAGGATGGAGTCTAGAGTATCTCATACTTGACCTTCAGGATTAGAAAAAAAAGAAAATATGTCTCTTCTAGATTTAAGAATATAATTTATTCATAGATGAAATCGAATGAGAAAGGAGACAAAGAGATGAGAAAAAAGCGCGCGCGAGGTTCCAGGAGCATAGAAAAAGAGAAAAAATGAATGGATCCAAGCGTAAACACTTAAGACAAGTATGCTAATCAACACAGAGTGACGAAAGCTGGACGCGAGAGGACCTACAGACCAGGGCTGCCGTTTTGCGTATAATCAATGCTATTTTTCAATTCACCGATGCTTCCACCGGTTGAGAAAAGATTACGCAGTTCAGTTCAGTGCATGACTGTAATAAACTAAAATACTCGCATCTGTAATCTTTTCTCAACCGGTGGAGTCGTCGATGACTTTAAAAAACTTGCGGATATTTTAATTAATCAACGAAGTTTCCTCCGATTAAGGAAAGATTGCCGATCAGAGTATTTCCGTGCATTACAGTCATACACTGAACTGAACTATGTAATCTTTTTTCAACCGGTGGAATCATCGGTGAATAGAAAAAATAGCATTGATTATACGCAAAACGGCAGCCTTGCTACAGACAGGCAGAGCTGCCGTTTCGTGTATCTTTAATGGCATTTTTCGATCCACTGATGATTCCACCGGTTAAGAAAAGATTACACAGGGGTGTGCCGTGGTTGCCAGAGGGGGGGGGGGCAAGAATGCAATCTTGCCGCCCTCCGCGAACAAAATTATAAATTTAACGACTTTTTGTTTGTTTGTTTGTTACACACTGATTTTGTCGCCCTCTGAAATTAATTTCGTAATTTGATAGCTTTTTTTTTTTTTTTTTTTTTTTGTGGTTGTTCACCCTGATTTTGCCGCCCCCCCCCCCCCTAGAGTGCCGCCCGGGGCAAGGGTATCCACATGCCTCCCCCCCTCCCCCTCCCTCGACACGCCCCTGAGATTACACCCGTTCAGTGTATGACTGTAACACTCGCATCTGTGATCTTTTCTCGACCGGTGGAGTCGTCGATGACTTTAAAAAACTTGCGGTTATTTTAATGAATTAACGGCGTTTGCATCGCGATTGAGAAAATATTACAGTTCAAAGTATATGTATTATATTTTGCAGTATGCAGTCATACACTAAGCTGAACTGTGTGATCGTTTCTCAACCTGTGGAATCATTGGTGGATTAAAAAATGTCATTAATTCTACGTAAAACGGCAGCTCTCCATCATACAGGAGGCAGATGGAGTACACTGCTGCCAAATTAAATTGTGTCGTTCAAAAAAAAGAAGATGAAAAACTTTGATTCTATAAGTATTTATCATTTGAATATACATATACATACAATACCGCACTATACAATTGAATACAATTGAATACAATATAAGTATACAATTAGGTATAGTTTAAAATAATGTGGGGTCTTCTCCGCGCGTATTTGATCAAATGCATCTTATTATGAGTCTCGCAATTCAATGGAGCTGTTGCACACTTTCGCTAAAAGTGATTTAAGGGTCGATTCAAGGGTAAAAACCTCCTGAAATAACGAAAGTAGCACTAAAACTTACGGAATCCATCCCTAAAATAATAAAATGCCCATGCTTTTTAAGGCACGTCTGTTTTGAGGCACTAACAATGGAAAATTCCCAACTTAATTTCTTCACTCTTTCTATGCTGGGTATATGGTGTCGTGCGTTTAAAAATAATTCTATGAGTTTAGGAGTGGATTCCATATCTAAGTTTTTAGGAGCTACCATCGGTATTTTTGGAGGTTTTCACACATGAATCGACCCTTGAATTGCCTTTAGCAATATAGTGTGCAATAGCGCCATTTTGCCAATCAAAAAGTGTAAAAAAGCTTAGCTTGAGATTTCAAGATAGCAACTATCAGTGGCGAAGTGTGAAATCCTTTTGGTACTGTACCTATACTCATTAACCCCTTATGGGCCAAGCCCGAGTTTACTAGTCTTTCTTCTCCAGTCCATTTCACATAGTTCCAGTATCATGATTCTAAATAAACTTGATTCCGGATGGAGACATTACGAGATAAGATCTCGTCAGGTGCCTTCAATTCGTCGTATAGGCAATTTCAACTCCCCCGAGTACGAACAGTTAACTACCTTCCCTTTTATTAACGGAAAAGTGCGGTGTTTTTTTTTAGCTAACGTCCTTAGAGGGTTAATGGCAATAAAAGATTAAGAGAAGATTATAAATTAGATAACTAACAAGTAGGTCTGTATCGTTTCAAATTTTTATTTGTACAAAATAAGATACGATTTTTTATTAATGCTTCATTAAAAATGAAGGTCATGAAAATTTCTTAGGTGGAAAATTACGATAAGAATAAACTCCCACCGTTTTCCGGTCAAGAGGAGTAGACTTAATTTAAAAAATCTGCAATGAGGGTTAAATACTTTCTTATTTTTAGTAGGTATACATCATAAGTATTCAAAGACCGCAATTTTCACTGCATTCCCTGATACTATGTTTTGACTTTTAAGGGAGTGTGAAGGAGACTCACTTTTACATTTTTATCGTAGAAAAAGCGCAATGCGGCATTCATAATTAATAGTTCTTTAACACGTACAAACTCGTCAGGCGTTGATAAGAGTGAAGATTGAAGGGGAAATAAACCATGCTCAATCTGAAGAAAAGAAGATAAAAAGCGGTGCGGCGGGGAGAGAGAGAGAGAGAGAGAGAGAGAGAGAGAGAGAGAGAGAGAGAGAGAGAGAGAGAGAGAGAGAGAGAGAGAGCTTTTCACGGTGATTGGCGTTTTATAAAAAATGACGGGTGACAGGAGCAAAACAGGAACCCGAGCGGGGCAACTCCATTCTAACATTTTAAAACATTCTTTGAGCTCTCCTTTCCTCAAAGGAAAACAAACAAAGCCAGACATGCTCAAATTCCTTCATGTTTTTAGCGCAATGGACTGTTTTACAATTAGTCGTGGAGCGATGTATATAGTATCGATTGCCGTCCGAGAACCACTGGTTCCAAACAAACTCTGATTCTATGTATTTCCCCCTAAGCGCACTTTCGAACGGAAATTTCCTTTTTTGCGATTATGAATGGGGCTCTTGCAAACTTTTGCTACAGGGGATTGAAGAGTTGATTCTTGCATAAAAACCTGTAAAAATGTCGATGAGTACACTAAAGAATCACAATCTTCACTCTCAGAATCGGGCTTAATGGTGGAGAGACGCTGGTATCATGGGAGACTCCTATCTAAATTGAGACATATCTCTGTGGCTTCTGGGGGGGCCCGTGCCCCCTTGTCCCCCCCGTGGATCCGCCACTGCAAAAACCCCATTCTACGTCCCCGGAAATGCTTAATTATTATGCCTGGTTTGACGGCTAAAACTGTCGCCAATAAGATATTACAATAATATATCAATTGATACATTGAAAGTATTAGCGTATAGTATAGAGGGTTTTAGTAATGGCGACTGTCGGTGATGAGCGTTCCAAACAAAGCCGGTTTGTCTCTCTCGCTCTCACGTGACCCCTATGTACTGCCATCTCACTCTAATTTCAAAAATCGTAAATAGAGACTTATTTTGTGAAATTTTATGGCAGAAATGAATTTCTCGAGGCATTTTAATGCGATTTTGATAATAATATGTCGTAAAACAAGGCCCTGTATACGAATTTCGATACTAGAAAGAGATGGATATACATGGGGATCACGGGAGAGCGAGTGAGATAGTTTGGAACGCTACGCGAGTTTTATCACAACCGATTGCGACCGATGAGTGCATTGTTGTGGTTGTTGGCTAGTCGTTGACTTTCGCATACTAAAACCGACTATAGTAAAGTATTAGAAGCGCTGATTGGTCGACAAAGTAAACCTTAGCAACAAGCTAGAATCACGAGCATAGGCGGAACTAGGAATTTTTTCTGGGGGGGGGGCTGAGTTCCAAGGGATCTTAGAGACACCTCAAGACCGCCCCCCTCCAAGAGGGGTATATTATGACCCCCCCCCCCCCCCCCCCAACTTACTTAGGCGTATGATGTACTTACAGTTACAGTCGACGAATTAAATAATGTCAGATAACGTCCTGGATTTTGACTTAAGTAGGCCACATGCTATGATTTTTACTGTGGTAGGTATCGCAGGTAGTCTACTTGAACCAAAATATAAGGCGGCATCTGACATTCTTTCGTCAACTGTAAGTACCTACATCATACACACCTAAGTTAAGCTATGAAATAAATTGTACTCATATAGCTATTAGCTGGGGTGCGAAACAATTAGGCAATCACAAAATTAAATGATAAACATCATATACTGTAATATTTTTGTTGTTGTTGTGGGTAAACGTTTTTTTGTTTCCTAAATTTTCTGGGGGGGGGGCTTAGCCCCCTCCTGCCCCCCCCCCCCCCCCCTATTTTCGCCTATGATCACGAGATGGGTCAATCATCAGCGCAGGAATCTCCTGCAAAAGTGACGAGAACCACTTTGTTGGTGTGACAGGATCTCAAGTTAATTATGTTTTCTTATCGAGTTATCGAAATGGGGCATTTTTAAGGCATCATAAACCTCGATGGAAACGTTGTCATTGACGCGGCAACGCTTTCCGGAGTTGCGTGAGGGCACGCATTAATGTGACGAAGGAGGAGGATACGAACAGTCCAACTAAGAGGAGTAAGGCGGGCGGAATGGGGTGCATGCAGCACGGCGCAGGTTTTGATGGCGAGAAAAATAGAGAAAACAATACTGTTTATTAAACGTGGTTTCGATTCTGGCTCACGTTCCGATGTTTCGCTCTTGTGATGTCGCTCGATACTCGTGCACTGTTGACAGATGAACCCTTTCGGAACTTGTAATACCTGTAATACCCATCCAAATCAATGTTAAGTAAATGTACAAATTCCGACAGTAAATAGACTGTTTTGGAAGAACGATATATTATTGTATCGATTGCCGTCCGAGGACCTCTGGTACCAAACAAACTCTGATTCAATGTATTTTACCCCTAAACGCACTTTTGAACGGGAATTGAAGCAATAAAATTAAGCAATTATTACGCAACCTTTTAGCGATTACAAATTCTACGTCCTCGAAAATGCTTAATTATGCCTCATGGTTCTCGCTCCACGTCTAAACCTGCAGACATCAACAAGATGGTGCAGATTAAACGATGCATTGGAGGTTGGAATCACCCGAATTTTTGCCACATTCCCTCCCATTCCATAACAACAACAACAACAACAAAAACAAAAACAACAACCAACAACAACAACATTCGGCCCATTTGTGCAATTCCATCCTTCAAATGTATCGATTAATCTGTAATATCTTGTTGCTTCCGGCAATTTTATTTGTTGAACCAGGTATAATTATAACCCTTTCAACACCAGGCCCGAGTTATTCATTTTCGTAAATCGATCACTGGTTGACGCAGTAACACCTATACTCCAAAGTGACAACATTTGCCACGGAAAGGTTATTGTACATCGAGTGCCTTCAATTATCGGGATAGGTAACATGAACACAGCAAAGTAAGACTAGTTAGCTATCCAATAAATCTATAAGCGATCTGTATCTTTGATTTCTTCCGGTACCCGGAACTTGGCAGTTATAGGGTTAAAAATTTTCGAGGGCGTAGAATTCATAATCGCAGAAAAACCGCATTAATTGTTTGATTCAATAGCCTGAACTTCCGTTCAAAAATGAGCTTCTGGAGAAATACATTAAATAAGAGTTTGTTTGGAACCAGCCCCGGTGAAGATGTTCCATGAATTTCCACGACCAAAATTCCGTGGGTAGGTAATTATTATTTTTCCATGAGAACACCTGGGTTAGATTCGCGAGTACATACCTCGTAAAGATGGAGCAAATTGATATAGGGAAACCTAATGTAATCGGCGGCAACGGCCGCCATTATAGTCTTGGGTTTGAAAGCAACTTATGAGTTTGGGAGTGGATTTTGTGATTTTTTAGTGCGCTAATCGTTAGTTTTACAGGTTTTTACCCCTTTAGTAACTATTAATAAGCCTGTAGCAAACGTTTGCAACGCAGCTTCATTCCGTGAAATTTTATGGAAAAATGGCAACTGCCCGCGGAATAAGGCTTATGGAATTTTGGTCATAGAAACTCATGGAACACTTTTGTAGGGGAGAGGTCCTCAAACGGCAATCGATACGATAAATCTCTCTACTATAACAGTCCATAGTGCCCATCCGAATCAATGAAAAATATACGAGTTTCGATCAGAAATTTGGCAACACCGTCGTCCGCGGCTCATCGGCCGAGTTGCACGAACCGCGGCTCTAATTTACGCTCCGAACTGTCTAATTTCAGCTGTCAACCTTGTTACGACGAGCCACATCGCGATCGCCACACGCCTAGTTACAGCCAATGCTGTTGTATAGACATCGTGTATATACAGTTCATGCTGTGACATCGGAAGCTCCGGGGGATCCAAGGGAGTAAAATTGCTGATTGCTGCAGTTTGCTAGGAGTTGGGCCAGCGGGGGAGGGGGGGGGGGTCGATTCGGCATTACGGGAATTCCATCGTTTTGATTGACGGCTGATTTTTGCGACGAGATTGTGCGTATTTCTTCTTCTTCCTGTTTTGAGGTTTCCTGGTTTTCCGCTTCTTCTGTTCCCATCGTTTTTCACTGTTGTCCCGACGCAGCTCATATTTCCTTTACAGTTTTAAATGTGGCGGATGGATTCGAAATCGAAGTCGAGTTTTTTTCCTCAGGAGGAAGTGAAGGTATTTTTAGAAGGGTTTTTAAAATTACCGCGCATCAGAAAGGATCTGAAAAGAGAGCGAGAGAGAGAGAAAAAGTATTTTACTTACAGCCGCGGTCAAAAATGAATGAACAATATTTCAATTCGAAATCAATTTATTCATTCATTAATTCATTAATCCCCTTCTTTCATGAGTATATTGTTTTAAAGGATGCCAGAAATTGCATTTTTTTTTTTTCACAATTATTTATGCAGAACTTTTGACGTATCCCGCGAGCTTAATGTTTTTAAACTTGGTGAAAATTTTCGAGATTTTTGCAAACTATCAAGATTTGTGAACTTTATAACGTTCGAGTCGATCTTCCAGCTATCTTGTCTAGGACTCTCGGCTTTAGGACTGATTTCTAGCTATATTGGCTAAATACAGCTTTAAGACTGATTAAAGATATGCTTTTTAAGTCTGGATGAAAAGACGCCTTAAAAACCAATTCGGAAGTGGAAAGCGTCTTGGAATGGCAAAAAGAAAAGGGTCAAATATATTTTAAACTAAACATTGTAGCACATAATCAAAAGATCTTTAAAAGACGCATATTTTGGCGCAAAGTTCACGTCAATATCTCTTTTCGTTCAAAAGTTATGGAGCATTGAAGATTTTGACTTTGACCCCCTGCCCTCCCCCGCTCCCAGTTGACCAAATTAAGAAAACTGCAGATATTCTGAAAGCTGACGCTTAGCTCTATCATTCCTGAAAGTTTCATCTATTTCTGAGGGGGGGGGGGATCACTCCTAATGGTAGCTGGATGGACCCCTTTCCGTTCAAAAATACGCGCTTATATGAGGAAAATACATTGGATCAGAGTTTGTTTGGAACCAGAAGTCTGCAGACGGCAATCGATATGCGATATATCGGGCTACTAAAACAGTTTGTACGTAAACGTATTCGACGCGCGCGCTGGCTCAATTGATGCGGTAACTAGAATAACTACAATAAGAACCCGTAAAACATAAGATGCGCTCTTCATTAGAAATCTGAATACAGTCCTAATGTTGATATCTGGGATTTAGCACACCTGAACTTTCATGGGCCTTTAGTCAACTGATCGCCGCGACTATAAGTTTACTCACGTTGCATAATCGCGGTTTCCTGGACGACTGACTGGTTGCTGGTTTGCTGGGTTGCTGGATTGCTTGCTCCAACTTCTGATGGATTCTCGTCTTTTTTTACCCGTGGCTACGCTGCTTCTACACCGCAATTCGATATGACCGCAGCTTTGACCGCCAAGTAGATATACCTTACACCTCTATTCCTCATCTCAGGAGCTTTGGTTTTGCTGTGCCAACAAGCTCGCAATTATCAACAAAATGACGCACGACCGCGCACAAAATGGTTGCAAAACAAAAGGACTCGTGTATACAGACCTACGTATAGTGCGAAATGTTCACAAATTAGCAGCTTTTTGAGTTATTCTGTCCACGCCCTGGCTCCGACAATCAGGGCCGTGCTCTTTCATAATCAGTGTTAACTACATAAGTTCGCGATTCAGAAAGAACGGCTTCTTCCTCTTTCCGCTATTTTTCATATTTTAAGAGCCAAAAACAGTAGTTCAAACGCTCTAGAAAAATTACACTCAGCGGCGTATCCAAGGAATGGGGGGGGGGAGCTTCGAGGGCTGTACCCCTCTTCCTCCTCCCCCTCTCTCCAAGCCAAAATCTAGCACTGTCTGCCACTGGATTTTCGAGGAAATTTTCGGCGATTTATTGAAAAATAAAGTTTAAAATATACTCTGAACACTGAATCACTTTATGGACCAAGCGCAGTTGTTTTGTACAGCAGCCTTAATCTGAGATTTTAAATGCATTCTTGAGCTTCAAAATTAATTACAGATTAAAATTAATGGGGGTAAGGCAATTTCATCCCTTCTTATTTACCAGGCAATTAAAGGAAGGCCGGGGGTTAGTTTTAATGCTAGAGTTATATAGCTGGTTAAGGCGGCCGTCTCAGCGAATAAATGAGACCTGCACCGCTGCTGCCAAAACTAGATGGCAGAAGGTCATTCTCGAATGAGCGCAAACTGACAAGTTGTGAGAACTCTGCTAAAAAGATGACGTTAAGTCACCCATGAACAAACGCTGGCCTTTGGAACGGGAGCTGCCGTGCATGTATTGAAAAACTTACTTTCTAAATAAGTAAAAATTGGTAGATAAAAATCCTCATAGAACGTTCTTATTCGTGGATATCCGGCTACCTGCAACCCAAAGGTGGGTTCCGGAACGAGGCTCTGGCAAACTTTTGCTGTGAGCAAATGAGTAGTCTAATATGATGTGTAAACCAGCGAAGATCACGAAAATCACACTGAGAAAGTCTAAAAGTTGGCATATTAACTCACACAACTGCTATAACGGCAAGTTTGTAATGGCGGCTCAGGTATCATGGGAGATTATCTCTCTCTCTCTCTCTCTCTCTCTCTCTCTCTCTCTCTCTCTCTCTCTCTCTCTCTCTCTCTCTCTCTCTCTCTCTCTCTCTCTCTCTCTCTCTCTCTCTCTCTCTCTCTCTCTCTCTCTCTCTCTCTCTCTCTCTCTCTCTCTCTCTCTCTCTCTCTATCTCTATCTCTCTCTTGTTTATAATGTCACTTTCTCTGTACGGAAACACAGAGATAAGGTAGGTGACCCAAAGGTGGCCCGGCTATTAAGGTGGCCCACCCCTGCTTATTTCAGTTAAATACACGAGTTGACGATAAATGGCGTTAGTGCTGAGTAGCAGGATGCTATCGCTTCCCCCACTCCAAAAATCAAGAGCATCGGGCGATTCAGTTGGCGCGAAACAGTGCAACGTCCATTTTTGCAGGTCTTCAGCTAATTTTCACGGAAGTAAACAATCGTAGGAGCTAAGCCCTTAAATTGATTCCACCTTTGACTTTCAATTCATCATAATCATTATAATTTTTGGTGTAACTAGAGTCTAGATTCCGTTTTTGAACGATAAAATAGCATTTGAATACTTATTAATGAAATTTAAAAGGGGATGCACACCTTCCGGTGCATCAAAAATATGAGGGGTGGCCACCTTAGGTGCATGCTTGCGCGATGTCAAAACTCTACTTTTTTTCAAACGCAAAAAAAACCTCAAAAACAAGCAAATTTTAAAAAAATGAAATCAACATATGATGACCAACTGTCTAAATAGTAAATTGACATATTTAGTTTTTTTTATCTCTCATGCCTCATATGTGCATATTGGCCCCAAGCATAGGTATGGCCACCTTTGGGTCACTTACCTTATGTTTCAATTTCGATAGGAATCTTCCATGATACCTGCGTCTCTTCGCCACTAAGCCCGATTCTAAGAGTAAATTTCGTGATTTTTTAGTGTTCTCATCGTCATTTTTACAAGTTTTTATGCAAGAATCAACTCTTCAATCTCCGATAGCAGAAAATTGCAAGCGTCCCATTGGCATTGTTCTCTTTCCCCACGCAATGAGGCTCTCGCTATTATTTTTAATCAGGCTTTTCGCTTATTTTTTTTTCTATGAGCGAGTGAATAGTTCAATGTATAGTATAAAAACCATACCAAAACTTACGATAAGCACATTAACAATAATTTTTTTATGTGGTACCTGCGTAGCCCCGCCATTAATTCTCAAACTTTAAAGTCATTTTGTGTGTCTGTGAGTGAATTTCATGATTTTTTAATGTGCTCATCGTAATTTTCGCTGGATTTTACTCAAGGAGTAACTATTCAATCGATTTATCGCAATATAGTTAGTAAAATCCTCATTGAACGGATATATTAAAGAAGACCTCAGTTACAATGGTCAAAGTCACGTCATTACTTATAAATCTCCCCCCTCCCCCACCCCCATCTTTTTCTGACACTTGTGTCTAAATGAGAGGAGAGGGGGAGAAGGAAAAGTTCCTTAATTTTCTTCTGACTGACTGCAGATGATATACAGGGTGTCCCAAAATTGATAGTAAATATTTTTACCACGTATTTTTGGGGCCAAAATAAGACTTTTTTTTCCTATGAACACGTGTCCGGAAATGCCCCCCCTCGGAGCTACAGCCCCCCAAAGTTTTTAAAAAAAATCGGGTTTTCTTCGATTCTAGCAACGGATCTCCGTAAAAATGGATGAAAATTGGTTTCCATGGGTAATTTTAGGCGTTCTTTCCGATTCCGGGGTCGAAAATTTCCGAAAGGGTCAAGAAAGGGGGGTTTGAGGGGGGTTCAAATTTTAAATTGAATAATTTTTTAGTGCTCCTTAAGAAAATGAGAAAAATAACAAAAGAATCTAATGGAACAAAACAAAAAGAACATTTTTGATATCTTGTGTTTTTTTCATAAGACACACGGGAAACGAGTAAAATCGATTTTTCGCCGGGAGCGCACAGCCCGATAGCGCTGTTTCAGTGCCGCGTTGCGTCGAGTCGATCGTTGAGTCAGTTGAGTGCACAGAGCAGCGCTCTCGGGCTCTGCGCTCCCGGCGAAAAATCGATTTTACTCGTTTCCCGTGTGTCTTATGAAAAAAACACAAGATATCAAAAATGTTCTTTTTGTTTTGTTCCATTAGATTCTTTTGTTATTTTTCTCATTTTCTTAAGGAGCACTAAAAAATTATTCAATTTAAAATTTGAACCCCCCTCAAACCCCCCTTTCTTGACCCTTTCGGAAATTTTCGACCTCGGAATCGGAAAGAACGCCTAAAATTACCCGCGGAAACCAATTTTCATCCATTTTTACGGAGATCCGTTGCTAGAATCGAAGAAAACCCGATTTTTTTTAAAAACTTTGGGGGGCTGTAGCTCCGAGGGGGGGCATTTCCGGACACGTGTTCATAGGAAAAAAAAGTCTTATTTTGGCCCCAAAAATACGTGGTAAAAATATTTACTATCAATTT
Organism: Trialeurodes vaporariorum; assembly: GCA_011764245.1. NCBI lineage: Eukaryota > Metazoa > Arthropoda > Insecta > Hemiptera > Aleyrodidae > Trialeurodes > Trialeurodes vaporariorum. Next base: position 27,576,601 of record VMOF01000001.1, on the reverse strand, counting down.
TGGGACACCCTGTATACATACATCATACATCTACTCCTCGCGGCCGCTACGAAACAGATGTTTGGCTTGACTTTAACGAACTGGTTAATTATTGAGTCATTAATTCAAAACTAATTAGCTTACTTCTCGTCACCAAGTAAAAAGCATTGTATATTTTTATGTTGATGTAGGTACGCAAGTGTCAAATTAATGATACATACAATCATGCTCTGTGCCTCTGTCTTATCGAATACATTGTACTTTAAATCTTTTATCACTTTCTTTTTTGTTTGGTTTTACTGTCTTGTATCCATTTTAATCACGGTCTGTCTGTCACTTTGCGAGTAGCTCATTAGTTTAGTATATTCAAGGATGAACGAAAGAGAAGTAATTTCCTTTTTCGGTCAAAATATATAATCAAGCGATAGAAAATGATTTGGAAGTATCAGTTCGTATATTTATGGGCCGCTTTATCAAGACAGATTAAGCGCAGGTTCTGCTGGAAGAATAAACCCATTATAAAGAGCTGGTGCCAACTGAATCCCATTCAGAGTGAAGCGCCCTGCGGCCAAGTTCGGTTTTATGTAATCGCGACTGGCGCGATGCGATGTCATGTATATGCGGAATCCGCTCGCTGTGTTCAATTAACGACGGAAATATTCTGTCAGGATCAATCAATTCGGCAACGTTGTAAATTCCATGATATAGTTGCCTATATATTTATCGGAGAAGACAACAACTTCGTCAGTTAAAAGATTACTGCTGTATCGTGAACATTTTGCGAGGAAAAATTGACATCTATGCATGTGTATAACAGCGCATTTTTTGACTAACTTATATCGTATCTATAGCACCTTTCAATCAATATGGCAACTATGTAAATTCCATGATATAGTCGCCTGTATATTCATCGGTGAAGACAAAAAAATCGTCGGTTAAAAGATAAATGCTGTATAGTGAAAATTTTGCGAGAAAAAGTTAACGCCTATGCATGTGTCCTAACAGCATTTTTGAGTGGAAAAAGGATTATTTTATATTTATAGCACTCTTCAGGTTTTTTTTACCTTTAAATTTCTTTAGTGGTATATAGATGGAACTGTCTCGTAATACTCAAGTTTGTCCCTGATTATCCTTTTTTACTCGGTTTAGAGTCGAAAAAAAAATCGAAACTCCTTTGACCTTGAGCGATGCTTAAATATCCTCCTTCTTTACCTATAGCTAATGACTATGCAACTGCTTTTTCTTCCACCTAAAACGACTCACACTTTTCGCCCTCCAATTGTTGGTTTCATGATCAAAATACATCAACATTAAAAATTCTAAAACCTGAATATCACCCAGCGGCGGCTCGTGCAATGTGGCAACAATGGATTAGCTCCATTTAAACCTACGTAAAATAATCGATTCTTTGGTGAGACACTGAGTCTCACCCAGAATTGATTAGTTTATACATAGGTTTAAATTGCAAAATAACGTGGTTGTGCCAAAATCCACAAGCCGCTGCTGATATCACACTCCTTGATTGAAAAAATACTTTGTTTGCTTTGCCTTTTCTCGGTAGTGCGCATCGCCACGACGATTTTCAAGACAATTTTCGGAGCGTAGTTTTTGCTTTGTGACGATTATAACAGGGTGTTAAAAAAATCTCTTTTTCAGCGTTTTTTCCAGCAACAGCTGTAGGCAGGGCTGCCGTTTTGCGTATAATCAATGCTATTTTTCTATTCACCGATGATTCCACCGGTTGAGAAAAGATTACACAGTTCAGTTCAGTGTATGACTGTAATGCACGAAAATACTCTGATCTGGTAATCTTTCCTTAATCGGTGGAAACTCCGTTGATTAATTAAAATATCCGCAAGTTTTTTAAAGTCATCGACGACTCCTCCGTTTGAGAAAAGATTACAGATGCGAGTATTTTAGTTTATTACAGTCATGCACTGAACTGAACTGTGTAATCTTTTCTCAACCGGTGGAATCATCGGTGAATGGAAAAATAGCATTGATTATACGCAAAACGGCAGCCCTGGGCCTGTAGGTCAGTGCTGTAGCGTGCAAGTTGACAACGTTGCAGCTCGTCCATTCAAATCCTGAAAAAGATTGGGAGTACGGTGATCACCTTCGCATTTAACCTTTTATATGGGTTTAAATGGACACAATACAACGTTGCCAAATTGCACGCTACGCCTCCTCCAGGTATCGAAGGGTATATACCGGCTAGACATAACTCTGTCTAATATTATTGAGCGGGATTTAGTTTTGAATCTTTTAACATCATCACAGTGGCGTAGACAAGGGGGGGGTGGGAGCCTGGACCCCCTTTGACACCAAAATTTCCCATAAAATAATGTAATTTTTGCGTTTTCAGAGAAATTTTACCAAATCGTTATCTTTGGAACCCCCCGCCCCCCTTCGGCAATTTTCGGATCCCAGACCTCCTCCTCCTCAAAAAATTCGTGGCTACGCCGCGCCGCGCCACTGCATCACAGATTTTTTCAGGAAACACTAATTCAGCGGATCCAAACAAATTTTCTTGGAGGGGGCGCCCATGAATTTTTATATTTCAAGCGTTACAGTAAAAAAATTTGAGCTATTTTATGTTGAGAAAAGGCAACATTTGAGGCTTCTAGGGGGGGGAGGGCACGGCCTCTGCTCAAACTATCAAAACACGGACTGTTTATCGAATGCGCCATCTATAAACCGAAATACGATAGAACTGTTTACAATCAGCTTACTCGCCAGACTTGACAACTGAACTGAGCTCCGATATTCTCCATCTCTTGTTCTTCTGCTTCTTTTATTTCGTCGCCTTACCGCTTTCTTTTCTAATAACAATTGCGAGAACATAATTCGCAGTTAGCTTCTTTATATGTATGTATACCTATTATAGTCGTTAAAAATTAAGCTCGTCGGTAAGTGCATTGAGCAGAGCAAATATATAAATGTTCGAAAGCAGAGCTTGTTAAGTCGTTACAGAGTAACGCAAGTGACTTAAAATGGTCTTAACTCCGCAGCAATCACCACAGCCGCGGGAGTTACAGTCGTAGTCGCAAAGCTTCTGCATGTGAGAGCTCTCCCTTCCGTGCTTGCGACGGTGCACATAGGAACAAAACATGGAATTTCCCGGACATAATTTTAACGAATAAAAATAAAGATTATGGACATTATGGAGTAAGATAAACTAATTTTTTTAAAATCGTTCATTTCTGAGCTTCAAATGAGTCAAATGGCACGATTTTTGGTAGAATATGTCAACACCAATTAGTTTTTAAAGCAAATAAACTCTAAATTTTTATGTCCGGAAAAATCAATGTTTTGACCGTGCGGCGCACAGTGGACCGACTATACAGGGTGTCCCAAAATTCATAGTAAATATTTTTACCACGTATTTTTGGGGTCAAAATAAGACTTTTTTTCCCTATAAATATAGGTCCAAAATTGTAGTCTTCTCGAGTTACAGTGTTGCAAAGTTTCCGAAAAACAAATTGAAAAATTGTCATAACTCCCTCGTGAATGGTTCTGAATGCTCGTAAATAAGTACTCTGATGTAATTTTAGGCGTTCTTGCCGATTTTGGTCGTGAAAATGCTGTATGCAAAAATTTGAGTGGGGTTTCGGGGGTTTTTCTTGATTTTTCTCACTTTTTTTGGCCAAATTATGTGAAAACATGCTTTCGGTTTCATTGAACCCAAAAACGATTAGCATTATTCAAAAGTTCGTAAAATAATATGCATTTTTGGTTTTACAAGTTTTTCCATTTCGCTAACCATTTCCGAGAAAATCGTCCCTAAAGTTGGAGAAGTCGGCCAAGAATTGACAAAATCAAAGAAAAGGCATTTATCGGTCGACTTCTCCAACTTCAGAGACGATTTTCTCGGAAATGGTTTGCCAAATGGAAAAACTTGTTGGACCTATACGGCATATTTTTTTACGAACTTTTGAATAATGCTAATCGTTTTTGGGTTTAATGAAACCGAAAGCATGTTTTTACATAATTTGGCCAAAAAAAGTGAGAAAAATCAAGAAAAACCCCCGAAACCCCCCTCAAATTTTTGCATACAGCATTTTCACGGCCAAAATCGGCAAGAGCGCCTAAAATTACATCAGAGTACCTATTTACGAGCATTCAGAACAATTCACGAGGGAGTTATGACAACTTTTCAATTTGTTTTTCGGAAACTTTGCAACACTGTGACTCGAGAAGACTACAATTTTGGACCCATATTTATAGGGAAAAAAGTCTTACTTTGACCCCAAAAATACGTGGTAAAAATATTTACTATGAATTTCGGGACACCCTGTATATGGAATTTCTCAGACACCGTTTCTAGGACAAAAATCTAGACAGTGACAAATACAAATAATAGACAAAATAAGTGAAAAAACGAGTTGTAATTTCAATTTCAAAGCTACGATAGAGTCAGATCACGTGGTTTTCGCTTAAAATCACTTATTTTAAACAAATAAACCGAAAACTTTTTATGTCCGGAAAAATGCATGTTTCGACCGTGCTGCACACAGTGGACCGACTGTATGGAATTTCTCATAGACATCGTTCCTAAAACAAAAATCTAGACAGTGACAAGTATGACAAAATAACTAAAAAACGAGTTGAAATTTCAAGCTCAAAGCTACGAAGGAGTCAGATCACGTGGTTCTTGCTTAAAATCACTTACTTTCAAACGTTTCTGAAACAAATAAACCGACAACTTTTTATGTTCGGAAAAATGCGTTTTTTGATTCAGTTGTGCGGCGACTCGCGATCGCATCAAATTTTGCAGTCCTCACGTCGCGTCACGTCGTCGGTCCGGCAACTTTCTTCATTCGCTCGTCACATGCGGCAGCCGGCCAAAGTTGAGCTTTGAAAGGAGCTAGGAGGGGTTGAAAGCTGCGCAGAAATTAAAGCTCTGAGCTATTAAAAAAAAAAAAAAAAAAAAAAAAAAAAAAAAGTTAATTGAAAACCGAGTTGTGCTGATGAATATTGGTGATCGGGGATCGAAGAGGAGGATAGAATTTATGTTTCCCGTCGTATCGAGTCGCCGTGCCGGTTTCGTCTCGTCATTGGACCAAAGAGAGACCGGATATGTGACCGGAGATCAGGGAGCCACCAGTCACCATAGATAGGTTGCCAAGTGACTTGTGGTTGTGCCTTGTTCCACGGCTCAGTGATTAGTCGTCGCAGCAACTAGTGCGCGACCCTCGACCCGGACGGACGACCCGTGCCCCGTGCGCCCACGCTGCGACCCATCGCACGAGCCGACCGCGACCTCTGTGCATTCAGTTGAGCTCCGTTTTTGGAATAACGAACAGTCATCTGTAAGGGCCAATAACTATAGAATCTGGTCCAGATGGGCTTGCGGTTAATCTGCTAAAATCATAAATACGAGAGTCGTTCAGAAAGTAAGGCTCCCTAGTTTTTTCCAGCCCCTAATAGACTGTTTTAGTAGAGCGATAGACCGTATTAATTGCCGTCCGAAGACCTCTGATCAGTGGCGTAGGTACCCAGGATTTTGCTTGGGAGGGGCTCGCACTGATGAGTGTTTGACGGAAAATTGTTCCCCCTTCCCCTCCACCCCAAAAAATTGGAGGTCTGGGAAGCTTTAGCCCCCCCCCCCCCCCCCCCCCCCGAGTACGCCACTGCCTCTGAATTAATGCATTTTCTCCACGAGCGCATTTTGAACGGAAATTTAGGCCATTAAATTAAATAATTAATGCGACCTGTTTGCGATTTTGAATTCTACGTCCTCGAAAATGCTTAATTATGCCTGGTTCCACGACTCAAACTGCCGAAATCAACCAGATATCATAGATTAAACGATGCATTTTGGAGGTTGGAATCACCCAAATGTTATTGTTGTTGTTGTGGAATTGGAGGGATTTCGGGCGATTCTATAACCTACAGACGCTGTAATATATTTATAATAATTAATCTGTAATATCTTACTGATTTCGGCAGTTTTAGTCAAGGAACCAGGTATAATCAAGCATTTCCGAGGACGTATCTAGAATACATAATTCCAAAAAGGGTCACATCAATTTCTTGATTTAACTATCAAAACTTAACCGTAAAAAAATTCGCTTATGGGGAAATTACATACCAGAGTTTGTTTGAAACCAGAGGCCTCGCGGTCGGAAATACATAGATATAATCGCTCTACTAAAACTGTCTATTAAGATAAATTCAATCGGAAAACGACGTTAAACGCGTCATCTTCTCTTGTTTTTTTATCAATTTTTGTCATTATATCAAAGCAAATAACCGCTCAGATTCTACATTTTTTCCGAACCCACCTTGAGAGGGGGGGGGGCACTATGCAACTCAGTCAGTTTTTAACAAAAAGGGCTCTGCAGAATGGTCTTACTTTATCGGTATATGTAAAAGAAAATTAGTCCTATAAGCAAACCACATTTTGATATTTGGCACCGTTTGCCCGCTATAAAAAAACATGCAGTACTTTTGGGACAGCCTTTTTGTATAACCTTTCGTTCCGTGCCTACTGCCTAGAGCCTATGCCGGCAATGGAACCTAACCAAATTGGGAAAATCAACCCCCATTTGAATAACATGGTTTCCCGATTTGGTCACAGAGACTATACATACACCGCTATAGGATTGACCTGTTTAAATGACCTTAAAACCAAATCACTCAATGTGTTCTCACAGATGTCAAACCTCTTTGAGCGTATGAATTAGACTTATCAAAAAACTAAAATCCTCATTCAATTTTTTCCTCGCGTTTTCCGTAAAATTATCATAAAATGGTTTAAGTATACCTATAAGAGGGCATTGCGTGCAAGTTGGCTACGTTGCAGTTCGTCTATTTAAACCCATGAAAAAGATCGAACTATTATGTGTTCGGTGATCACCGTCGTATTCAACATTTCACATGGGTTTCTATGGACACAGTACAGTGTTGCCAACTTACAAGCTTCGCCACTGAATGAGTCTGTTGCAAACTTTTGCTACAACGATAAAAAGTTATTAATCCAATGTAAAATCGCCTGAAAAGTCCATTGGTGGCATCATTAAGTCATGAAATACAATAATAAACTCACAAGAGGCGTTTATTGAAATCCAAGATGGCGGCAAAATATCGAGGAATCTGAATGTATGCACCGTGATCATCCAAGAATTTCCAACGTTTACAACCTCATTGGAGGTAGAGGTTATGTGTTTGTTTACGTTGTGATTGGTTCTGATCGATGTTGTGAGGTTGGCTATCCTTGAATGTTCGTGGTGCATGCATACGGATTGCTCGATATTTTACCGCCATCTTGGATTTCATTAAACGCTTCTTGTGAGTTTATTATCTCATTTCGTGGATTTCTGATGCCACCATTGGACTTTTCAGGCGATTTTACATTAGATTAAACACTCTCAATCGTTGTAGCAACGTAGCAATGTAAGTGTAAGATATAGGTACCACTTTCCTCAGGTCAAAATCCCAATCTTATTTTCTGCCCAATTGCTTGATAATAGTTCCGCTGGATCGTTCAGGAATTTCAATGACTAACGAATGCGTTACAAGAATGGAATCGCCCTTGGTGCATGGATGGAGTAGCATCGCGGAGGCGCCTTCGTCCGTATAGTGAAAGCGCCGCGGTGCGTTCACTGTTTCATTCCACGCCCGCCGTCCCAAGGAATTAATGGCCGATCCCGCTTCCATCCGCGCCAACAAGAAAGTAAACAAACAAACAATCAAACGAACCGATGAACTACCGAGATCGATCGCAAGCAGGCCCTACAGGTGAATAAACAGAATCAAAACGTATACATGGCTAGCTATGTATTTATTAGAAAAAGCAGCAGTCAGTTGAAATCGAGTAAATAAGTAGACTATTTAAAAAAAAAAAAAAAAAAAAAAAAAAAAAAAAAAAAAAAAAAAAAAAAAAAAAATATTTACGTGACGATAGTGAAAATAGAAAATAAAATTAATAATAATAATAATAATAATAATAATAATAATAAAATAAAAAATAAAAGGGTCCCTCAATCGAGGCAGTGCAACAAATGGTTGCAAAATCTGCCTTCTGAGGGAATAACCTCTCCCCCTTCTTTTGTTTGAAGAAGGCAGTCAATTAAGTGTTAAAAATCAATTAATATTAACATATAACGCGGCAAATGTAATCAAATGCCGCCCTAGGCCCATGGCTTAGGACCATTGTTTGGTCCCGCCGTGGGACCACCATCATTACCCGCAAAAGCGGTGAAATAAAAATACACATAATAATAATAATAATAATAATAATAATAATAATAATAATGAAAAAAAAAACAAAAACAAAAAAAACAAAAACAAAAAACAAACAAAAAACAAACAAAACAAAAACAAAAAACAAACAAAAAAAAAACAAAAACAAAAAAACAAACAAAAAATTGCTCAGCAGCAGGATTAGATATAAGAATAGACAGTAAGGACCAAAATATTACGGAGTGATCCACCCTATGGACAAAGCAACTGCGATTGCATAAACCTGTCCCTGGTGGAGACTTAATAACTCCATCCCCAAAGTGAGGGGAACCGTTTAGCAAAAATAAGAAATTTTATACATCACTGTAAGTAAGCCGCATGGCTTAGGACCAAGGTTTGGTCCCGCCGCACAGTGTGGGATATGACCGAAATAGCTAGACAAAAGTCTTCCCTCCCTTTTTCATGATTCAAATTATGGTTGCGGGGGTTTTTTAGGTCGCTGATTTCGAATATGAAGTCAGATCTTTAAAATTCTAACGTCTAACATGGTTTTGATCAAAGTATTTAAACAATTATGGTCTGTCACTTCTCAGTGAGACATTATTTTTTTACAAGAGCTGTTTTTTCCGACCGAAACTAAAAAAATTGCGTAAAAATCTGACTTTCAAATTATTTTCGAGAAGAAAAATAAAAAAACTTTCAAATAACTTTTGATAAAATAAAAAAAAATGCATTAAAATGTATCGAAATAATTTCATCAGTGGCGAAACGTGCAATGTGGCAACACTGGATTTTCTCCATTTAAATATGTGCAAAACAATCGATTTTTCCCGAAACAATTAATTCCTTGAAGAAGCGATTATTATGAATCGATTCAAATGGAGAAATTCCGCTACAAAAATTTCTCAGGCGGGGATCGAACCCAAGATTCTAACATGTTTAACCAGTACGAATCCACTAGGATAACTCGCAAGAATGCAGTGAGGGACGTGCGACGAGCATAATAAAAACACAGCGCCACTTGGACTGTGAGACAGCGTGTTGCCGAGCATTGAGCATCACAGAGGAGAAAAACATCGTCAAAATGGAGTGGAACGCAGTTACTAAAATGAAGATATCTCAAAAACTAGCAAAAACTAGCAAGAAAACTTCAGATGGGTTTGTTCTCTGAGATACAGGCTTTCATATTATCTAACGATTTTTATGGGAAAATGCGGGAAACAAAATTTACGACCTAATAAAAATGAGGTTTCGCGGAAAAATTACGTCTAAAAACCATCACTATTTCAGCTTGAAAAAAAACTTTAAATAAGGTCTACAATGAAAATTAATGTGTCAAAACGCATCTACACACCTTCGTCTACAATTTTCATTCAATAGTTGATTCGTTTTTTCACTTTATTAGACTGTAAATTGACAGAAACTATTCAGCGTTAACAATGGATTCCAACTGTTTACATCAATGCCACGATTAAGGGTCGATTTCAAGCTCTGTAACTATTTACCTCATCATAAAAGCGCAACATTGATGCATATATTCGTAATCAGCATACTCTCAGCTATCATTTAAGACCAATTTCACATCATTTTGATCACATTGATTTTTCGACTTTTGTCTAGCTATTTCGGCCATATCCCACACTGTGCGCCGTGTGGACAACAGCAACACCTCGCCAAGCGAGTGATAAGGAAGAAAAATAATAATGATATTAATAGGTGATTTTAAAAAAAGGAGACGGATTCTACTTATTGTAACTATAAATATACAAAAACAATTGGTTTTAAGAAAGGGTCGCCGGTCACTGTAAACATTTCCTTTGAAATAGAGGCAGCGAGAAAGTAAGTACGTATGCGAAATCAAAATCAAATCAAAGACTTTCTTGTGTGCATCAAAGTTTCCGGCACAGGAGCGCTCGCCTAATCAGTAATCACCCATGGCAGTGCCAGTAGCGCGAACAGGATCTCTTCCAACTCTCTCATTTTCCATTTAAACATAAGAGTAGGAAAAGGATAGAACTAGGGGGTTTTATCCTCTTGTCTCTTCTTGTCTAACAGACGCCTTTCACCCGGAGGAAAGAGGAGGACAGATATAACGTCTCGTCGCACCGCGCTGTACTATGGCAGTGAATGCGGTTTAGAACAAACGCGAGAGGCATTGAACTTTAATCTCTGCTAAGGTGTCAGTATGTATTACGGCCAGAGCTGCCTCCGTTTCGTGTGTACATTTAATGACATGTTATCAATTCACCGATGATTCCGCCGGTTAAGAAAATATTACATAGTTCATAGTTCAGTTCATGACTATAAAATACGAAAATACTCTGATTTGCAATCTTTTCTCAATGCGGTGCAATCAATTAATTATAAAATATCCGCAAGTTTTTTAAAGTTAAAGACGACTCAACCGGTTAAGAAAAGATTACATATCCAGGGTCGGACTGGCCAGGGCCGCTAGGCCGCGATCGCGGCCTAAAGTTTCGCTTTTTGAGGCCCAAGGGGGCCCCGCAGGGGCCTTCGATGGGGCCCCCGAATGGATAAAATGGAAAAATTTAGGAATGAAAAAAAGAATAATGTATCAAAGAAGACAGTAAATAGATTACTCTAAAGGAAAACCATTGTAAGCTAATTAAGATTGCTTAATATAAGGATTGAAAATGCATCGAGACTGGCCAAGTCCACTCTAGTCCAAGACGACATTTGGAAAATCTGGGGCCCCCGAACGTTTAAAAAAGGAGCCTTCGAATGCATTAAAACGGGGCCCCAATCGGGTGAAAAACGGGGCCCCCGGTCGGGTCAAAATGGGGCCCCCAAACGGTTTAAAAACGGGGCCCCCGAACGGTCAAAATGGGGCCCCTTAGTCCCCCAAAAAGTATTGAAAGAATAAACTGGGAAGAAAATAATAAATACTGGCAAGAAAAACGAAAAAATGACAATTCGTGTAATTGGAAGCGAGAGGCGAGTCTCAGGAGTCTACCATTATGTCTTATAATTTTATTTTTAAAAAAAAGTTTTCCTCTTTTCCTTCTTTTCAAAATCAAAACTTGCTAAAATGTTATCTCTATCTCATAAATAATTACTCGGTTCTCTCACAAATGAAACCCTAAAAAACTCATTAAAATTGGGTTTTTAGGACGTAAAATTTTCAAAATTTTCCGGGGGAGGGCCCCCGGACCCCCCATCAACACCTGGGGGGTATTCCATACCCCCCAGACCCCCGGTAAGTGAGACACGTGAAAAGAGATGGCGTTACTTTACCCCCCCCCAAATGAATATCTAACTCCACCACCGAAGATAATAAGTTACTTTATCCTGGACTAGAAGCCGCAGCCGAGCATATGCTCTAGCTGATATTTGGGTGGGTTTAAAAAGGACCAAGAGAAGCCCACTGCGATCTGGATCCTTTAATAAGTCTACGTAATAACTAAAAAATAAGAAACAGAGAACTTTAATTATCAGTTGAAAAATAGCGTAAAAACTGCTTCGTTTTAAGTTAATTTTTAAAAAATGGTCTGAGGGGGGCCCCAATATGGAGGGAGGGGCCCCCAAATTGACCGAGCGGCCCAACATTTAGAGAGCCAGTCCGACCCTGTACATATCATAGTATTTCGTCATACACTGAACAGAAATGTGTAATATTTTCTCAACCGGTGGAATCATTGGTAAATTGAAAAATGTCATTAATAATACACGGAACCGCAGCTTTTTAATAAGGTGCACTTTATCGCCACCGTCTCACAATGGTCATAGGTCGAAAAAATTGGCAAAAATTCATTGAAAATAAGTCGTAAAAAATCATCGTTTTTGACCATTTAAGCTTAATTAATTTATGTAACTTTTCAATGACATTTTTAGGTTTAAATTACTCGTTGATAGTGTTCTCTGTGATTAAAATTGATCTTAAAATCCTATAAATAATTAATTTTATTTATGAGAAATTTACTTTCTGATTTGTTGCCACTTTTTTACTATTTTTCTATTCACCGACGACTCCACTGGTTGAGAAAAGATTACACAGTTCAGTTCAGTGTATGACTGTAATGAACTAAAATACTCGCATCTGTAATCTTTTCCCAACCGGTGGAGTCGTAGATAACTTTGAAAAACTTTCGGATATTTTAATCAATTAACGGCGTTTCCACCGATTGAGGAAAATTACAGATGCGAGTATTTTCGTGCATTACAGTCATACATTGAACTGCACTGTGTAATCTTTTCTCAACCGGTGAAATCATCGGTGAATAGAAAAATAACATTGATTATATGCAAAATGGCAGCCCATTGTCCCCCCTCTCAGACCATTGTCCGTCGGGTTAAAAATAGTCGATCGTGCGTGGGAGCTCTGACATTACATTATATTTACATCGTGAAATAGAGTAAACAGCAAAGAATTAAGAAATAACGCATTTGACGAGTATCAAACAACAAATATTTAAAACATTTAACCCAAAAACTGTGTATTCGAAAGGGGAAAAATAATTTGAAAAAAAAAGCCAGAGAGACAGAAGTTAGCAAGTGCTCTCTGAGTTCGAGGTTTAAATTCATAATAACAAGCTCCGATGTAGGTAATCCTCGCATTCCCAAAATTTCATCTATAAGAAGACGGGGGTTTTAACCTTTAAAGGTCAACTACTTCTTTCGTGGCACTGCAGAGGTATTATAACTTGAATAGGCAAAAAGAAAAAAAAAAGGATGGAGCTGTTACAGGATGTTGTAAAAAGAAAATACTGGAATGAATAAATAAATATAGTTAAATAAATGAATTCTTGAATAAAAAATGAACAAGAAAGTAGCAATAGAACTAAGCAGTGTTCTTTTATAAATTACCCTTTTTCTACATTTCAAAATAGTTCATTTTTTGGTTGGTTTGCTTTGGCGCGAGTTAAATAAATTTCGGGGCCAGGCTATAAGGACATAATTTGACTATGGTGTGGCGCAGACCTCTCGGCGCCCTATCAGATTCATGGCATCGCCGTCGCGGCGTCGCATGCAACCTGGTTAAACTGTTTTTCGATTATAAAAACCCATATAAAATATCGATCCTATAGAGAGTGACCAGTGCAACCCCAATATTTTGATATTTTTCAGGATTGCAAATTGATGAGATGTGACCAGAAGTGGCTCGTGCAATTTGGCAACAATGTCATCCCTCCGTTTGAATGTATGCAAAACAATCGATTCGAAAGTGAAGCAGCGCTTCACCAGCAATCGATTGTTAAACATACATTCAAATGGAGCGAAGACATTGTTGCCAGATGGCACGAGCCGCCACTGGATGTGACTAAATAACACGCTACGCCTCAGCCTTGTGCCCATTTCACTTGCAGATGTGTAATCGCAGTAGGAAATGCAAACAAATAACTTCTCATAATACACATAAAATTAAAACAAAAATGGCTTGAACAATACTTTGGCTAATTCCGCTAATTTCCCTCGCCCCCTTTTTTTCAATGTGTCGAACTGTTTTTTAGTTTAGAAGTTTGATTGTGTTTCGGAGGGGGGGGGAGCAGTTGGTGCCTAAGATTACAGATGGATTTGAATCTTCTGTCTATAAAACGGGATCCATATACTTACGCGAATGTTTATGTACGATTTCAAACCTCATTCTTGCATCGTAAAGTTTTAATTTCCCTATAAGAACAGACGGATTTATCAGAGACGTCGTTTTTCGTTTAAAATTTACTTAATTTACTTTTAATTTACTTATGTTAAATTTTAAAGTTTTAAAGTCGATCGACCTATTGAATAATGTTGTTACTGTCCTCTTTTCTCCAACTTTCGCATCTCCGGCGACAAAAATGACTCTCACATCCATGGAATTTGAAGAAGAAAAAAAAAGGCCTTGGAATGATAACGCGTGGCTCTTTTAGAGGGAACTCACGTGCCGGACGCATTATACCAACACTCGGTCGCCTGCTGTCCTCCGGCGCTAACTGTTTTTGAACTGAATGAATGAGCTTGACTGACTGGCCGAATTCAATTGTAGAGTCGCCTCCGTTTGAAATAACTCTAAACAAAAGAACGCGCATTGGTGCCAAACTCGAGGATTCGTGGTACTTTCGATTGATTAAAGTATAAAGTCAGAAATTGTCGCTCAAAACTTGGCAACGATGATAAGTAGCAACGAATTGATGACCGTGTTTTCTGCAGTGTCTTCTTCGACTCCAAAATGCCGAATGTGCATAACATAGTGAGGAGTTCATTAAATGTCCGCATTGAGCGCAGTGAGAAAGATTATCCATGAAATGCGCGAACGCAATAATTATCTTGCATGTGGTGCCGCGGATTTGCTGAGAAAGTTTGATTTTGAGATAGTGAATCTATGAAATCAACAGTTGAATAGGTCAACAAAATAAGTCAGTGTATAATGTTTCAAACAATAAAAGTTTCAGTTAAATAATGTTCGTCGACTCCTTAGATTTTGGGTCATTGAGCCCACCTATGCAGTATGCAATGCTTTAATTCACTGTGCTGTGTATTGCGAGTAGCCGATAGCCTACCTGTATCAAAATCTGAGGTGTCGACTGAACTTTTCTTTTTATTCACCGACTGTATGTTTGTACCTGAACTTTCAAATTTGAAATAAATTGTATATATAAAGCTGACGTCCCTCCAAAACGTTTCTTCCATTTCCCGAAAATTGGCCGAAGCGATTTCCCTCAAATTTGGCACGATGATTCCTTAGGGTATTTATAAAAAATCTGTGGAATTAGTTTTCGAAAAAGTTGTCTGTGAGCGCCGCAAATTGAATTTTAAAATAAGAGGGGGTTTTCATTCTGTCGTTTGCCTTCCCTCCTCCGAGCCGCACACTGTGTCAGAATGCACATTTACCTACCATAAAGTCTAGATTGACCTAGAATGTAAAGGAAGGTGTCGCCAGAGGGGCTATTTGGGCCGCTGATCACGAATTTGAAGTCCGTTTTTCAAAAGTGTCAAATCCAAGATGGCGGCCATATAGTAAGCAACGAATTTTGACCATAAAAAACAGGTGAAAGGTGTTGTTTCAGGGGTTCTTTGGGCCGCTGATCACGAATTCGAAGCCGTTTTTCAAAAATGTCAACTCCAAGATGGCGGCTCTATAGTGAGCAACAAGTTTTGACCATAATAACAGGTGGAAAGCGTATAGTTAAGGGGTTAGGGGGGTTTAGGGGATTAGTCTTCCATATTTACTCTTCCTTTGGGGGGGATTCTGAAACCTGTAAAAAAAGAACTCTCTTTAAAAGCCTATTCTTTTTAGTGCAACTTTAAGATGTGAGGAGAGTAATCATATTTAAATAATACTTTTTTTTCCCATTGCTTACTATAAAGCCGATATCTCGGATTCGAAGTTTTTTAAAACGGACTCTAAATTCGTGATCCGTCATTTTTTGTCAGTGATTTTTACCGTAGTTCTTCAATCGTTCGTTTAACAATCATGATTCTTTAAATAAAACACAAACTCGCTTAAATACCAACTAGCCCGTACCCCCTAGAATGCTGGCCGTGGAGGGCGCCCGTAGGGTGCATGGAACGGCTAGTATGGTATAATTCTGTCATTTCAGCTATAATGACGCACAGGCCGTAAGGCGGGAAACACCGCTTACTTCAAAAAGGGTCCCTCAGAGCTTGAGAAATAACATAACCTATTGCGTGATTACCCAATTAAGAAAATATGGCGGCTGCGTATTTATAGAGCCCGTTCAGCGTGCAGTATAAGCAATTGTTATATGGTGTTTTGCTGGAAGGGTATGGAATGGATAGGACATAAAGAAGCCGTGATCAGTAGCGCACCGAGAGTTTCTTCATCTCTCTCTTTTCTTCATTAAGAAACGTATGTTAGACAAGGATGGACAAGGGGATAAAACCCCCTCCTTCTGTCCTTTTCCTACTCATACATTCAAATGGGAAATGAGAGAGATGGAAGATATCCTTGTTGCGCCAGTGGCCGTGATAACCGACAATAGCATCCGGAATTATGGCCTCAATATCCGGGCATTAAGACCATTACGTCCGCACTTGGTTCGAGTAAAACCACTGTTGCCCGCGCTGCGTGGGTTCTTAAATACGCCTTTCTTTTTTCCAGTTTTAATGCGCGAACTAAATTTTGACCACGGTAAAGGCCTCTGTTACAGTTTTCGCCATGAGGTCACGAGAAGGCCTCAATGGAGCTGTTGCAAACTTTTGCTACAGGCTTATTGATAGTTGATCATGGGGTAATACCCTATAAAAATAACGATTAGCGCACTAAAAAATCACGAAATCCACTCCTAAACTCACAAAATGCTTTTAAATGCGAGACCGTAATGGCGGCCGAGGCCGCGGTTTTCTTATGGCAATTGTATATGCTTCTTCTTCTTCTTGTGTGGTGTTGCGAGGACACCTCGTGTAGATGGCGCTGATTGAAGATAGGGAACCCCAATGAAAACCGCGGCCCCGGCCGCCATTACGGTCTCGCGTTTAAAAGCATTTTGTGAGTTTAGGAGTGGATTTCGTGATTTTTTAGTGCGCTAATCGTAATTTTTACTGGGTATTACCCCATTATCAACTATTAATAAGCCTGTAGCAAAAGTTTGCAACAGCTCCATTGTCTCCAGTTTTATTATTTTTATAATAACTAGTCTTTACTCATAACTGCATAGTTCATTGGCGGATACCAGGGCGGATACCTCTCTCTCCTTCCTTTTGAACTTGTGTGTTAGAGAAGGACAGCAGAGGGGACCATCACGTGACTTTGGCCCCCTCCTCTGTCCTTTTCTAACGCACATTTTCAAATGGGAGGAGAGAGAGCAAGACAATTCCCTGTATCCACCCATGGCATAGTTTGACCCAGTTTGCTCATTTCTGCTGTAAACTGGAGTGATTTTCAAAGCTTTATTATTATTATTATTTTTTTTTTTTACCGATCCTTTGATAAAGCTATCTTTAAACCTTTCGATACCATGCTCGATAGCCGTAGTGTCCAGGTTAGTGTAGTGTCTTTCTCTCTCTTAGCCTATTTGAAATCGTGAGATTGATAAAAATGGACTTAGGGGCTGTCAGGTGTCTCAGCCTCTATTTTTGTCCTTTTCTAACACATGCAGTCAAATGGGCCAATTGGGCAAAAAGAGAGAAAGACAATTCCTGGCTACACGGCTATGCCATGCCCTATAGTAAAAACGATTCTGTATAACTTGATCCGCCTTATACAATTTCCTGTGTCGAAAAAGAGACCACAAATGATTGACATTTATTTGCTGAATAAGTGTTTCGTCGAGCGCCTTCAATTAGATGGGTAGGCAAAATGAACACAGCTAAGTACGAAAATTTAACTACCCACTTTTTAGCGTGCTGCAGTACCGTTGAGGGTTGATTTCTTGCTGTGACTTGGCTGTAAAAGGAATATCTAATATACACATTGCACATACACTACGATTGTTTAAAAATGAGATTATAATTAATTGTATGATGTGAGTCGATCTCTTTAAATTCAGTCGACAATAAGGAGCTCAAACCAGGGACTCGGAGCCGGAGTCAGAGTCAAAATTGAAATTTGCACTTCTCCTGGAGAATACAATGAATAATACTTTCAGAACTGAAATTTACGATTCAGTAAGTAATTCAAGATGTTTTAGAGCAGGCAGAAATTACTTTCCATGATTACAGTTTGAGCTGCTCCGCCGCTCCCGCCAAGGCTACTCTCGTAATACCTCAAACTCAAACTGTAATCATGGAAAGTAATTTCTGTTTGCTCTAAAACATCTTGAATTACTTCCTGAATTGTAAATTTCAGTTCTGAAAGTATTATTCATTGTAATCTCAAGGAGAAGTGCTTTAAATTTTGACTGTAGCTCCGGCTCCAAATCTCTGTCTCAAACTAAAGTTGATCGATCAGTAGATAAATTCTGAAAACGGGATCGACAAAAGTGAATGGTCAACCCCCGAACCGCGGACTGCAGATTATGATTGTTCGTATCGTATCAAGCAGAGTTGGGCAAAATGGGGTGTAATCGAATACGCACAGTTACTAAGTAATTGGTAATCGTCAAACCTTTAATTGGATCGTAATTAAATGTACTCTTAAAATTAGTTTTCACAGATTTAAAATAGTTTTATTGAGGGTCACTTCGATTAGATCTGTAGCGCGCAGCGTTCCTTTTGATAACCGGTGCGCATATTGTCCATTTAAACACGTTCAAAATGTCGAATTCTTGGTTGTTGCCTGTGCACCCCATCGATCTTTTTCTTGAGGTTAAATGAGCCCCAAGAAAATGTAGACGTGCAACTTTGGCAGATTCAATCTTCGCTACGCCACACTGAAAAAAAAAAAAAAAAAAAAAAAAAAAAAAAAAAAAAAATAATAATAATACTCAGAAGCATGACAATTTGTGAACCTTTGTAAGGGATAGTAAAATTACCTGAATTCTAGTGTTTGTACCATAGTTCTTGAACATTTTTAGGAAATTCTAGTTCTATGACCATATTCTGGTATTAAACACCAGAATTTTCTGGTCAAAGTACTGGACTTTCTGTAGTTCACATATTGTTGTGCTTCTAGCCCTTAACTGCAGATGAGCCCAGATCTGGAACAATTACTTTGAAGCCTTATATAAAAGTAGGGGACTTGAGTTGTATTGTCGCTGCATGGTGGGTCACATGTGGAACAGATACTAAACGAGTAAGAATTGTCGATTTTGTCCTAGAGAGCGCAGCACAGGATAGAGAACGTACAGAGTGGTTGAAAATAGCTCACTGAATATCTGATAGAGATTTTCCGATTTTCATTGTTATGTTTGGGAGTAACGCAGGGGTACCATATACAAAAAAAAAAAAACAACTATTGAAACTTATTAGCTTATTTTTTACTACTTTAATTTTTTTTTCTTAGCCTGAAAACTTTATTTTCAGTTGCATGGATACCTAAATTTGAGTAAGGCCATATTTGGAACAATTAATATTCAGGCTCTTTACCATTGAAATATAATGGAAAGAATTTTTTCACTATTTTTCCCTGTCTCTAGAATCAAAATTGTGCTGAAAAAAAATTATTTTATTGAAAAAAAAAAAAAAAAAAAATCATGCAGTTAAGGGCTAGTAATATTACTTGAATCTGGTATTATGACTATCGCTTTCTTTTCAGTGCGCTGTTCGTCAATTTCGTTTGTGTATCAATAAATTACTTACTCTCTTTTACTAATCCATCCACATTGTCTTTCTGTTGTAGGTGAGTTTACTTTTTTGATTTGTCTCCACATCAAACGGATTGATTGTAAGTAAACCAGTATTTTTTTCCACTAAGTCAACGCAGCCAAAAGGAGTGTACGTAGTTGTCAAAGACGCTTCTCCGATTTTCGAAATTATTTTTGTCCATTTGAGAAGTGTAATTGTGAATTGATCATCATATCAGGGGCGTTATTTCGCGTTCGGCTTGAGGGGGGGGGGGCAAAAATCTGATGACTTTTTTTTTTTTTTTTTTTTTTTTTGGGGCTCATCAATATCATTTTAGAGCTATTTTTTGTTCATTAATATACTTCGTTTCCGTTTTTGAGCCTGACTTCAAATCTATGAACCACCCCCAAATGACGCCACTGCATCATATTTATGAATGAGTCTCCCCTAAAAGTTTAGTATTGGATGCCTCCCGATTTGATAACATATTGGGATTGATGTGCTATTCAATACATCCATAAACATAATATTAAGTAGGTACACAGAACTCACCGGAAATCCATCCGTAGGAATCAAGTGTGGACATCGCGTGTACTGTAATACACATTACACATTTCCTTTAACAAATCTTTATTCGTTATTTCCTCAATTCCTTATTTTGCTTTTGCTTGTGTTTTTCCTTTTGCTTTAGTTTTTTTTGGTTTCATTTATTTAACATATTTTTTCGCATCATGCAGTTTTTATTAGTTTACATTGTATTGTTTTTCATTTTTTCTTCTCGTTATATTTTATGCCATTGAAGATGATCTTGTGGATCGGAAAGCCTTTGGATTTGACTTTTATGTAAGTCATTTAAAAAAAAAAAAAATAATTCAAGATTGGCTCTTATTATGAATTTAGTTTCATTTGTCTCGGCTTTTTCTGTAACAAATGGGTTTTTGGGGAGGGGGGGGTGGAATAATATGCGCATGAATGTAGATCAAAATTGGTCGCTCTATCTATTTATTCGCATTCGAAATTGAAAAAAAAACACGTTTTAAAGGTCCGTGGCTCAACGGGATAGTATAATGTCTTTGATCACCTCACACTAGCGAACATAGTCCCTTTCTATTACATGGCAACTGTATTGACAGGAAATAAATTGGCTATCGATAAAATACAATTGAATATATCGATTCAAGTAACATAACAATGGGGCTATTGCACACTTTTGCTATAAGCGATTTAATAGTCGATTATGGCGTAAAAACCTCAAAAATAACGATGGCGGCACTAAAAACTTCCAAAATCCACTCCTAAACTCAATAAACGCAGTTATTTGCGCGAGCGTAATGGTGGCCGAAGGCACTAACAATGGGAGATTCCTATCTTAATTCCGTCACTCTTTCTATGCTGACAAGGATTCACAGAGTAATTAGTCATCAGAGTGATGATCTACATCCGATGAATGGTACCGCAACACCAAGTGACACCGGTGTCAAATGAAAGTAGTCTCTTATTGGTCACTTCTTGATGGAGTTTCAGAATTGTTAGATGGGAATCTCCCATTGTTAGTGCCTTCGGCCACCATTACGCTCCCGCAAATAACTGCGTTTATTGAGTTTAGGAGTGGATTTTTGAAGTTTTTAATGCCGCCATCGTTATTTGTTGAGGTTTTTACGCCGTAATCGACTATTAAATCGCTTATAGCAAAATTGTGCAATAGCCCCATTGAACTTGGAAGCCTGATGGGCTTGCGGCTCGCTCCGTGTCATTCGCCGATTCATCATTCACCATCATTCATCAAGACCCTATCGCTGTAAACCGCAAGCAGCCACACTCTGCAGCTCAATAATCATTTACGAGCATAATTATTTGCGAAGAGATCTTCAGCTTCACAGTTTGTTGCCTGCGCGGATAAATATTTCCGGGTGTTATAAGGTGAGTGCAGGCTGCAGTGCAGAGGCACAGTCGAACGAGGTGCACTTAAAGGTTATGTTTAACTCAGGCCTGACCGACGGCGGCAGGCGCATATAAAAGTGAAATCCTAATTAAACGGTAGTTATTTTAGAGTCGGAATTATATAGGTTTCGATCTTGATTTGTGGGCAGGGCTCACGGAAGGAGGACTGCTGGTTGTTGATCAAAAGTCAGGGTTGCCGGATATGATAGGGAAATTTGCCTACAATCCGTTCAGTTTCGAAGTAAAGCAGGCAGATTTTTTACTCCATCTGCCATTAACCCTTTACTGCATGATTATTATTATTATTTTTTTTTTTTGCTGCCAAAAATAGATTTTTTTCAATTCACTATGTGGTCAAATATTTGAAAAAATAGCAAACAAATTATTGGACAGTTTTTCGATGGAAATTTTCATTTTTCTATTTAACACTCGCTTTTTACACGTGTTATAACACCATAAGAAATGGTGGGAAAAGATAAATACATTTTTATTTTTCAAAATTAAAAAAAAAAAAAAAATTATTTTAGTTTGATTGGATTTTTCAAAAAGCACATGCTAAAAGATTCGTAAAAATAATGAGAATTGAGGTTAAATTGGATACGGGGGCAAACTCCCCCCCCCGCTTGATTTCCATTATTAAATGCATTATAATGAGTGCTGGTAGTCTTTTGGAAAATGTTTGAGCCCGTTTTTATGTTTTCTTATAATGTGACACTGGTGATACAATTTGAAAAAAGTCAAAATATACATTATAAATATCTGATACAGGGCTTTTTTCATCACGTATCACCAGTGGTACACTATGCAGTGTAGGGTTAAGGTGATTCTATGGCAAACTCCCGAAGATTTTAATTCGATAGATGGTGTAACTTGTCGCTGGCTCCGCAAATAGCCGTTTTCCGATGGTTTTCGACCGTTTCCTCTAAAAATACAAATAATGGACGAAAAATCAGATCGTCAGCACCTGCGTAATTTTTTGCTTGCTTTTTAAGCTAAAAACGGGCCATAATTGGTTCAGAAATACAGACGTATTTACCGGTGGAAAAAATCAAATGTAATTTGGAGTTGTATTAGCAAAGATTATACAAGTGAAACCGAAACCTATAATCTATGCTGATACAACTCCAAATTACATTTTATTTTTCCCCTGGTAAATACGTCTTTACTTCTGAACCAATTTGGCCCGTTTTTAGCTTAAAAAATCAAGCAAAAAATTACGCAGGTGCTGACGATCTGATTTTTTGTCTATTATTTGTCTTTTCAGTGGAAACAGCCGAAAACCGTCGGAAAGCGGCTATTTTCGGAAACAGCGGCAAGTCACGCCATAAATCGGATTAAATTCTCCGGGAGTTTGCCTTAGAATCACCTTAAGTCGATCGAAAAATAACATAACATAACAAAAACCTAATACATACAAAAACCTAATACATACAAAAACATAAATAACATAATTTCAAGATTGAAAATCAAGATTATGAACAATTTTACTCGTGAGATAGTTTGACAATGTGTCAAATCATTAATTTAAACAGCTTAAAGATTTAGAGCTAAAATTTAGAGCTTAAAATGAGTCAAACAACATGGTTTTTGGAGGGAAATATCAACACTGATATGATTTTAAAGCAAAAAACAACAACTTTAAAAGTTTGAAAAATCGATGTTTTGATCCAGAGTGTGCCATTCTACAGTCACGAGTTTTAGATTACACCCTACAAATTTCTTCTACTTTTGTCGTGCAATATAATCATTAATTGCTGAAGTCTACACTGAAAAAAATATTCTGCAGAAAACGGCCACACTGAGATAAAAGTGCTAAATTTAACCATTTTACAGTTAAAAGTACGGACACTACTTAAAATCTGTTAGTTTGACTATTTAAAATAGTTGCATTAACTCGACGCAGAGGTAATTTAACCATTTTAAATAGTCAAACTAACATCTTTTAAGTGGTGTCCATGCAGCTTTTATTGTCTATAAAATATAGTTAAATTTAGCTCTTTTTTCTTTTAGTGCAGGAATCGAATTAAAAGTTCCCGAAAAGAAATTCTGGAATTTTTTACCGGATTGTTCTAATAAAAAATTCCAGAATAATTAGAAAAAAAAATATTTAAAAAAAAAAAAAAAAAAAAAAAAAAAAAAAAAAAAAAAAACAGAAAACTGCTGAAAACTACGAGCATTTCATTACGGGATAGAATGGGTCTGTTACAAACTTTTGCTGCAGCTTTGTGGGGGGGGGGGGGGGAGATTGTCAATTCAAATAGCTTGAAAATCACATGGGACACATGGAGAAGTTGGAAAATCCACTCCTTAACGCGTCTAAAAAATTGAAAGCTGGCGGTCTAATGAGCGGGTCCGCGTAAATAAAATCCTCCTGCAGCTTGGATTCGCAGCTGTGTAGTGTGTATACCTATACAGTGATCAAAGTTTTCTTTACAATCTGGCAACCGCGCATTTAGTCTTACCGTATAAAATTCGCCTGTGTCCTATTCAGTTCAGTAAAAAGTAGAGTCCCTATATGTAGAGAGTTAAGACAAGAGAAATCATGGGCGCCGCCATTGGATGTGATTTTGCACATTTGTTTACATTCTGAGGCCGTTGTTGTGTTTTGCTCCACAGCAAAGATTACAGTTCCGCTAAGTTTGAAACGATGTAATCTTTCCCTGCTTTTGTTGATCGACATGTATTAACGCTTTTTAATGATTCTTTTGAGATTTATGGACATTCTTGCGGTGCATTATCATTAAAATTAACAGATTCGTCGCAAATTAACTCTTTTATCTGTAAAAAACCGTTGGTAAACAAAACAAAAGTGCAAAATCGCATCCAATGGCGGCGTCCGTAGAGCCTAAAATTCACCGACCAATCAGAAGTTGACTACCCTCTTGTCTTAACTCTCTACATATAGGGACTCTAGTAAAACGCGAGTAAATTTTTCTTCGCAATCTGGCAACCGCGTGATTGTCAAATTACCGTATGAAATTAGCCTATTTGGATTTAATCCTGTGTAAAATCGACCGATTTTTCTGCACAATCTGGCAATCGCGATGCCATCGCCCGCTGCCGCTGCTGCGCCCTGACTGTGGCCGTAGGTATTTGTAAGTGGGATCGCGGAAGTGGCATTGCCTTAATTTCAACTCTCTCCAAGCTCCATCTCCGGTCAAGTTTGGAAAAAAAAAACCGGCCTTCATAATCAGGAGGTTGAAGTAACTTCTTAACGAAGAAAGGGGTCAAAGATTCTTGGAGAAGGAATGCCGAGCTATTTGGAATTTTTGATCTGTTAAAATATTCGATTTTTCATAAATACTTCATTGGTTTCATTAGTCAGTTCATCTTGAAGCTCCTGTTACACCATCAAACTCTGTGTTAAAATTGAATCCATAGAGAGGCGTCATTGCATCAAACTTTCCCCCGACCGATACGAATCATTCAAAGTAATCCGAGGTGAGAACTATACACCTGCAGGTACGGCAGTTTGGGGGCTCACAATTAGCAGTTTTAATGACTAATCCCCCCCCCCCTCCCCCCAGCATCAATACACTGTCTAAAACTGGCTTCTTGAGGACTCCAAAAATGAAAAGGATACATGGAGCGTCCATTCGTAAAAATTCGGGGGGGGGGGACCAAAGCTCATTTTCAGAGGGCATTGCAGGTAGGGGGGCAAACAGGTTAAAAAAAATATATATAATACAAAAGCTTCTCTGTAATTATAGCATAAAATGTACGTATTCCAGGTATTTTTGAGAGGTTTTGTTTTCTAGGGGGAGGGGGGGGCGAGTGTCTCCCGTAACGGGCGAGCATAAGGAATTATGTGAATCATTAAAATGAAAAATCAGCAGTCAGTGATTGAGTGATCGTCAACTGCGTGTGCCTCTTTATGTCCCACCGCAAATATCGTCTGAGATCGAAAAAGTTGCAATAAATATGTGAAAAAAAAGTCTGAGATCGAAAAAGTTGCAAAAAATATGTGAAAAAAAAGTCTTCCAAAATCTTTGTTTTCGACCTAGAAGCTTAATATAAAACTTTCGTGTGGGATTTCTTGGTTTAAATTACTTATTGAAAGTGTTTTCTGTGATTGAAATGTCAATTTCATTTGAAAGTTTATGAGTGATAAATTGATAAGAAATTGTCTTACTGATTTTTGGCCACTTCTCACGATTTCACGACTATTTAAATAATGGATATCAAAGATATGAAGGTATTAAAAGTGCTTAACCCTTTACTGCATGATTTTTTTTTTTCAATAAAATAATTTTTTTCAGTACAATTTTGATCCTTGAGACAGGGAAAAACAGTGAAAAAATTTTTTCCATTTTATTTCAATGGTAAAGAGCCTGAATATTCGTTGCTCCAAATATGGCCTTACCAACATTTAGGTATCCATGCAACTGAAAATAAAGTTTTCAGGTTAAAAAAAAAACCAAATTAAAGTAGTGAAAAATAAGTTAGTAAGTTTCAATACTTGTTTTTTTTTTTGTATATGGTACCCTTGCGTTACTCCCAAACATAACAATGAAAATCGGAAAATCTCTATCAGATTTTCAGTGAGCTATTTTCAACCACTCTGCACGTTCTCTATCCTGTGCTGCGCGCTCTAGGACAAAATCGACAATTCTTACTCGTTTAGTTCTGTTCCACATGTGACCCATCATGCAGCGACAGTACTACTCAAGTCCCCTACTTTTAGATAAGGCTTCAAAGCAATTGTTCCGGTTCTGGGCTCATCTGCAGTTAAGGGTTAAGTAACTGCCTAAAAATTTGATCAGTCCCAGTATTATGTATTTTCAAATCAGGCTTCATCGATTAAACAGAATTGCCACTAAAAACAATTCTCTTTTCAAATTTATATTATTCAAATTGATGATAACGTCACATACCCTCAAATCTTCAAAGACTTAAACGCGTGTGATGACAGTATCGGTTAATAGCCGCCTTCAAAACGCATGGATACAACTTTATAAGCAGTGCGCTCACAATCAGTATAGGAAGGGGGTATCTAATTACAAGTTAGTTTCTGAAGGATTTGTGATGTCTGCGTATATGCACGGTGTAAATGAGGTTAATCACATATTTTACACGCGTTTATTAAAACGGTGATTTATGAGCTTATCGATTTTATATTTCCCCGCGCGCCCCACCTTGCCAGTTGCCACGCCATATACTGCTGCCTGTTCCGTGCCGCTCTTCATTTGAATCTCTTGCTGTGCCAAACTGCTTTATTTGATGCTTCTGTGATCCATAAGAGCAGAATCGAACTGGTCAAGCTATGCTTGAAACAGCCAGTTCCTGATAGGAGGATGGATCTCTTTGATGAAACCTTTTAGAAAAGCTGACCTGATAAAATTATAATAATTTATTTTTTCCTCGTGGGATAAGTGACGAATCAATGATGTCATCAAGTCATTGGTTTTCCTTCCTTAAAAAAAGGATAAGGATTTGGGTTAAAAAAGGATAAGAGTAGGGAGTTTTATATCCTTGTCTAAGTATTCCTTCCATATGAAGCTGTGTACCAGTGGCGTAGCGTGCAATTTGGCAACGTTGTATTTTGTCCTTTTAAATCCATGTAAAATATTGAATGCGAAGGTGTTCACCGAACACACCCAATAGTTCGATCTTTTTCATGGGTTTAAATGGACAGACTGCAATGTTGCTAACTTTTACGCTATGACACTGCTGTGTACTATCACCTTCAAAAGGAAGTTCTCTCGTCTAGAGTATACTATAAGACCCGAGTATTTTTGATCAATGCTCCTTATGAGAGCGCCGATTCGGCGATTCTAACCGAAAATGGTGGCGATCAGCTTATCAGGAATGTAAACATTGAGTGATCAATTGCGTTGCTTCAGTCGTGTCGTATTTGTTAGTCATTTTTTCGGTGCAAAATCAATCGTGATTCAGTGGCGTCGCGTGCAATTCGGCAACAATGTATTCTATCTATTTAAACTTTTGTAAAATATCGAATTCAGGGGGTTCACAGTGCACACGGAAAATTCGATGTATTTAATGAGTTTAAATGGAGTAGTTGTATTGTTGCCAGATGGCACGCGACGCCACTGTCGTGATTGTTCATTTAAAACGGCAAAATGAGTTAATCGGCGTATTTTGATTGAAGGGGAAGCGTGCCTTGTCTTATTTGAACGGCGCGGCGCGCCAAAACTGTCTTCTATAACCGCGCGGTCGATTAGGAACCGAACACAGCGTCGCGTCGTCGAGAATACTCGGGTCTTATACTCTATTCTCATCGAAACGGTCCTTGATTATGGTCCATTATTATTCAAAGAGTTTTAGATGTTTTAAAAGGCATACTTTAAAGGGCCTATACTGTTAGACTTTGAAATACCTGAAAACTGCAAAAATGGTCGAGGAATGTAAGGATCATTGAAAGTCACAGTACGACAATCGATTGCTTCGGTGAAGCGCTGCTTCACAGTAAAATCTATTTTTTTTGTACATAGAATCAAATGGCGGAAAAACATTGTTGCCAAACTGCACGAGTCACCATTATACCGTTGATCTGTCTTCAATGCTCATTTTGCCCACAGTTTCAGCCACAATTTTTTGAGTTCAACCCTTTTGTTCCATAGTCCTTCATAAGCTTATGTAGGAAGTTGTTTTAACGCTGATTCTCATATGAAATATTTTAGATGGGTATTCAGAACTCAATGCTCCAACTTATCGGATACGCAAATACTTTTATACAAATTATACGTGAATTGATCGGCCAATCTGGAATACTCATTCACCAAGAAAAATTAGATTTACCGATTAATATTTACTTTAAAAGTCACTCACTTCTATGAAAATTGTCTGCTCAGATTTTTTCCCATCGCCGTCACAAAAATCAAGAGTGTGAAATGTGAAATATGCATTCCTCAAGATCCAACAGCTTGCCTAACAACGAGTGTTTACACACCTTACAAACTGGCGCGGCATCTTCTCAATACAAAGAACACCTTGCACAAAGATGAATATGTGTGATGTGTACTACTTATGAATGACGGATGTCAAAATGAAAGTCACCTACTTTTGAATTTTTAAAGTCGTAGGATGTAGCTCGGCTGACAGTGAGACGCCGAAACCCGTACACTCGATGAATCAATGCGCCAAGAACGTTTACTTATACTTTTCAAAAGAATTCCGCCGTGCAGCTGTTTCGCGGCTTCTGTTAACAGTAGAAACAAATGCGCAAGGAATTGCGTTACTCTTTTCTATTGGCAAACAGTTTTATGAATCGGTGTACATAATGGAAATCGCTGAGTATTCTTCAACCCACTCCCACTGCAGTGTCAGCATGTTATGAACTGATGCAACGGGATAGTGTCTAGTGTCGGTGTCATTATGAGTTCAAGCATCTCTGCCTCGTTATCATAAAAACCCCGCGTCTTTGTCATTGTATGCACGATCATCCATTCATGAGTTCTTTTGTTTTGAAAGATTGGGCGGATCGCTGCAGAAAAATGACGCGCCTTGATTGTTAAAGGTTGTAAGTACTTACAACGCTTGATTTCTAGCGAATGATTGACTCGCTTCTTCTGAAGATCAGCGGGCTGATCATTTACTTTTACCTTAATTTATAGCTGGACTATTCATGAGTAGTGCTATATTGGTGTAGGATTATAAAACTTTACTACTCTTGCTATGGCAAATGTAATTATCGTTAAATGTCCCGTTTTTAACATCTATACACCTCTTGAGTAGCTTTTATAGAGCAATAGCTGGCTCAAAGAAAAAAATACTGTCAAAACCTTTGGTAGAAAAATTATCTAGCAAAAGACTTTGGTTGAGCTAACCAAGACCGAGCAAAATCTCTTAAGTTAGGCATACAAAACCGTTGCTTAGCTCTGCTAAAATTTTTTGCTGGGTCATTTTTCTACCAAAGGTTTTTCATGGGCGTAGCTACTATAACGCCAGGAGGGGGGATCCCCCCCAGAAAATCTTATGTTGAAAAAAATGCAGTAAAAATTGAAAGAAAAAACATATTGTAAAACGCAAAACGAAATAATAAATACTGTTTATAGGCATGAAGTATTTTTACTTTTGGGGATTAAACGGAGTACGTCGAGAAGAGTTTTATTTGAATTTACGATTGGGAAGAAATGAAATTGTAAGATTAGTTTTTTCTAATTAGATCAGTTTTTTGTTTGTTTTTTGTTTTTTGTTTGTTTTTTGGCAAAGCGCAAAGGAACAAAAATGAACTCGTGTTTATGTTCTTATCATTTGCGAGGTGGAGACAGCCTGAAATCACGTCCTAGAGTGGCTAAATTAACAAAATTTTCCGCGAAGAGGGGCGCACCCCCTCGGCAATAGGGTTTCGCCAACCTCCTCCCTCCCCTCTAGAAATTTACTCTATAGCTACGCCCATGAGGTTTTGTCAGCGCCACCAAAGTGATTTTCCTATTTTTTTTTTTTTTTTTTTTTTTTTTTTTTTTTGTGCGAACTGGAAACTTAATTATGGTCATACTATAACAACAGCCTAGTCTTATATAGAATGCTCGACCAGTTACGTTACTCATAGAAAGTATCAAGTTTCGTCAAAAGCATATACGGGGGGCAGGGGGAGGCGCCTGCTACCCTATAGCTCCTGAAAAATGACAAAATAAGAGGGAAGAAGGCGGAAAAAGGGGCAAAAATTAAAATTTTGCTTTCCCCCCTTGGAATTTTTCTGGATACGCTCTTGGCTATCGCATTAATGTAAAAGTAAACAATCAGCCCACAGCTCTGAAAAACTGAGGCATGGGATTGAAAAGAAACCTGAATTAATTATCGGGAGGGAGATCTCCAATTCGCTCTATATATGTATAAAACGTACTGAAACAATATTACGCTCGTGAAAAATTGAAAAGACGCGATCCCTGGATTTCTCAACTAGACAATTCATTTCTGCTTGGAAGGTACACTTTAACAACGCATTACGAGTGCGCAAATAAAATAATAAGTGGGTACCTAAATTTAAGTTGAGCGCAATTTATTTTAACTCATCGGAACAATGGGTATGTATAAAGGGACGTGGCCGCTGGACGTGGGACCGACCACGGCTTCGCGTCAATTAATTGTCGATCGTTTTCAATGTTGAATCAATCGGACTCAATTTAAAGAGAGATCGATACTTTACTCAGCTGATTAATTCAAAGTACGTGTTCCAACTAATTACGAGGTATCAATGCTGAATGAGTTGCCGTAAATCAGTCCTCAGGGTTAATCAATTGCGAAAGTCAAACCAGTCAAGTACTATTTTCCGATTTGACGTCGCGCGCCGCTTTGCAGCCGTCAGAGCAGTAGCGCGACTCGAGAAGTTCGATCAATTGATATTTTTTCGCATTTCAACGCGTATTAAAAGTCGAAAAAGCGAGCATAGGTTATTAAAGCCTTCCTTCGATTTCGATTTTTGTCACAGGCTGAAGTAAGGTAAGTGACCCAAAGGTGGCCATATACCTATGCTTGGGGCCAATATGCACGTATAAGTCATGAGAGATAAAAAAAAACTAAATATGTCAACTTCCTGCTCAGACAGTTGGCTATCATTTGTTAATTTCATTTTTTTTAAATTTGCTTGTTTTTGAGGTTTTTTTTGCGTTTGAAAAAAAGTAGAGTTTTGACATAGCGCAAAACATGCACCTAAGGTGGCCACACTGGCCACCCCTAATATTTTTGATACACCTAAAGGTAGACACCCCCTTTTAAATTTCATTAATAAATATTCAAATGCTATTTTATCGTTCAAAAACGGAAGTTAGACCCTAGTTGCACCAGAAATAATAATGATTATGATGAATTGAAAGTCAAAGGTGGAATCAATTTAAGGGCTTAGCTTTTACGATTGTTCACTTTCGTAATATAAAATATTTCACATACATGGGGTATTGAAAGTTCTGAAAAATGTTCCAATACGACTTTTAACAAAATCTGTAATCCGCTATATACAGACAAACTATTCGAGGAGCTGCCGTAAATAAAAGTTTGGATAGATATTTTTCCCCTTCTCATTGTATATATTTGCAAATAACTATACAGGTTACTTATTGGTTCTAATTCTTGGGGACTATCTTACAACTTTTTCTTAAATATAATTTAAATTAATGTATGCTGCTTCCGACAGTTTTTTTTGTAAGTGATCAAGTCCTAAATATTTAAATCATATACATTGGTTTGGGAGATTAAATGTCCGTTTAGAAAGCGATTTGTAACCATTTTGAACGTCTTCCTTCGTTTGAGCCTTATATACCCTTATAGCCCATAAGGCTCAAACGAAGGAAGACGTTCAAAATGGTTACAAATCGCTTTCTAAACGGACATTTAATCTCCCAAACCAATGTATATGATTTAAATATTTAGGACTTGATCACTTTAAAAAAAACTGTCGGAAGCAGCATACATTAATTTAAATTATATTTAAGAAAAAGTTGTAAGATAGTCCCCAAGAATTAGAACCAATAAGTAACCTGTATAGTTATTTGCAAATATATACAATGAGAAGGGGAAAAATATCTATCCAAACTTTTATTTACAGCAGCTCCTCGAATAGTTTGTCTGTATATAGCGGATTACAGATTTTGTTAAAAGTCGTATTGGAACATTTTCCAGAACTTTCAATACCCCATGTATGTGAAATATTTTATAACTGCTCGGGAATTTCAATTGAGGAAAATCCAATATTCAAAGAAAGTATAGTTTGAGTGAAGGGTAAATTATATAGAGGCATCAGTTGAGAAGAGATTCTTGCGGCTTTTCTGTGGGATTCTACACGCACAAGTAAGTGTAACGAGTGGTTTTACAGTGGTTAATTTCTGAATGCAACCTGAAGATCAAGAAGGTTGTATATATACGTGGATTTTGTGGTCAACATTTAAATTGGATCAAAGTTACGCACATCCACTTATTTTAACGAGGCAACTTTTTTTCTTTTCTTTCTTTGAATCAACAAGCATGAAATTCTTTATCTACTCACTTTTCCTTCTTTATTCCTCTCTTGATTACTAATTGAAGTCGTCTCCGGAAAACGGCTCATAATACAATGGGTGTGCCCTTTCCGAGAATTGTGAATGGTAAGCAAATGAAGGTTTCTAGCTGAAGAGCACACCTGTTGTTTTATGGATCCCCATTTCCTAAGACGGCTTTAATTATAAAATGTTTTGATCCGGCACTGGTCAACTGGTCAGCGGGCAGCGAGGTGCACACATTTTTTTCAGGAAATTGAAAATTAAAACTATAAGCCAAATTTGAGCTGTACGTTTTTGTTTTTTTTTTCAATTTCCGGTGCGTGCTGTGGATGTCCAACTACGCTGCTTGTCCTTTTTCATTGGTTCATCTTGTTGGCGTCATTTCCGCGGGAAAAGCAGAGGAGCTCAATGTTCAAATGATACGTTTATATTGTGCCTTGCTCTTGCTTTGTTTTGTTTACACCTAATAATCGTGTAATTATACCATGCACGCTCTTCTCTCGGCGCACGGTGGTGCGAGTCAATCGGAAAGGCCGGACATGGCATGACGACTTTAAATGCCTATGCCTATACAGGGTGTCCCAAAATTCATAGTAAATATTTTTACCACGTATTTTTGGGGTCAAAATAAGACTTTTTTTTCCTATAAACATGGGTCCGAAATTGTAGTCTTTTAGAGTTACAGTGTTGCAAAGTTTCCGAAAAACAAATTGAAAAATTGTCATAACTCCCTCGTGAATTGTTCTGATTGCTCGACGCTCGTACATAAGTACTCTGCTGTAATTTTAGGCGTTATTGCCGATTTTGGCCGTGAAAATGTTGTATGCAAAAATTTTAGGTGGGTTTCGGGGGTTTTTCTTGATTTTTCTCACTTTTTTTGGCCAAATTATGTGAATTCATGATTTCGGTTTCATTAAACCCAAAAGCAATTAGCATTATTCAAAAGTTCGTAAAAAAAGATGCATTTTTGGTCCTTACAAGTTTTTCCATTTTGCAAACCATTTCCAAGAAAATCGTCCCTGAAGTTGGAGAAGTCGGTCAAGAATTGTCAAAATCAAAGAAAAGGCGTTTATTGGCCGACTTCTCCAACTTCAGGGACGATTTTCTCGGAAATGGTTTGCAATATGGAAAAAACATATATGGACCAAAAATGCATTTTTTTTACGAACTTTTGAATAATGCTAATCGCTTTTGGGTTTAATGAAACCGAAACCATGAATTCACATAATTTGGCCCAAAAAAGTGAGAAAAATCAAGAAAAACCCCCGAAACCCCCTTAAATTTTTGCATACAGCATTTTCACGGCCAAAATCGGCAAGAGCTCCTAAAATTACATCAGAGTACCTATTCACGAGCATTCAGAACAATTCAAGAGGGAGTTATGACAATTTTTTAATTTGTTTTTCGGAAACTTTGCAACACTGTAACTTGAAAAGACTACAAGTTCGGACCCATGTTTACAGAAAAAAAAGTCTTATTTTGACCCCAAAAATACGTGGTAAAAATATTTACTATGAATTTTGGGACACCCTGTATATCTTTGTTACATACGCAACAAATTTGCGTTTGCATTGGTTTTATTGTAAAATTCCCGTCTTTTAAGTTTCTTTTTTGATCATGAAAACATTCAAATTTGCATTTTATTCTGTCTTATTTTTCACGTCCAACACCCCTCCCCTTGTCACTCTACTGTGCGGCGTAAAATGGAGGTGACAAAAAGTAGAGAAACATTGAATGAAACTACACATTTTTCGGCTCCCCTTCCGTTCATTGCAATACAGTGTATCTTTGTGCTGCCATAAAAAAAGTAAACAGTGAGAATTATTCGTGTCGCTGATAAAATACGACTAATTGTAAAATAAACGCTTCGTCGCCGCCGCGCCGCGCGCTGTGGCG
This sequence comes from Trialeurodes vaporariorum, assembly GCA_011764245.1. Lineage (NCBI taxonomy): Eukaryota > Metazoa > Arthropoda > Insecta > Hemiptera > Aleyrodidae > Trialeurodes > Trialeurodes vaporariorum. The sequence continues at coordinate 27,542,543 of VMOF01000001.1, read as the reverse complement.
CCGAATTGAGGGTTCTAAGTTCTAACCACCGTTTCTACATCAGTTCCGGCTCATGACAACAAGTGGCAAAAATGTATTTTCTCAATTCAAAACCTATCTAAAACAATCGATTCTTGGCGAGGCACTTTTGGCTGGAATCGATTTTTACAGCGGTTTAAATGGTAAGCAAACACAGTTGCCAGATTGCTCGATTACTCTCCTCTTCAAAACCTCTCTTATTGTATTAGTTTCTTTTTATCAATATAAAAGAAATACTAAAAGGGCTTTGTTTTGCATTAATCTAATAAATTTAAAAAAAAAAAAAAAAAAATACTCAAGTTATTATGTATAAGTCAGAGGTGAATAAAAATATTAAAATCAACCATCAGCACACATTTTTCTCGAACAAATTCTATGTAGTCTTGATTGAGAAATCATTAATTACATCAATCAATATTTACGTTTAGTATAAATTATTCACATAAATATGTGAATCAATCAATAAATTATATCAGACCGATGAAGATGACCAAATAAATATTAAATGTACCAAATCCTTTGGTGTCTCACAATCAGTCTCAAAGAGCGCGTTGGTTTTTCGGATATTTTTTTTTCTTTTTTTCATGCATGTTCGCTGCAAGAGAACTGCAGGCAGTTTCATGAATGAATCTGAAGGAGGAAAGTTTGCGTTTGACCCTTTTGTTTACAAATCGCGACCGGTCGAGTAGCTAAACCCCAGACCTTGCGTAACTTAAAATCCTGTTTTATAATGTGAATTTGTCAATGCAAGGAAATGAGAAAGACACAAATCCATACAAATCAAACAAATAAATGAATGAACAAGATAAAGGATTTACTTTTACAAAACATCGGTAAACTTTCTCCTCCAAGCGTTCCTGACAAGCCATCGATTCGACGATCGTTAGTTTTATTACCTCAGAGCAGGGTCTCGGAGCCTAAGCCGCGGAGCCACGATTAAATAAATTTGAATTTGCGGCTCTTGCTGCAGAAAACCATAAAAAAATACTTCAAGACCTGCAAATGCATCGTTCAAAACTTATCTCGGGCGTTCTCGCACTGATAGGCATTGATTTTAAAGATTATTTTGAATGGGGCTCTTGATGCAAACTTTGGCTACAAGTGATTGAAGAGTCGATTCTTGCATAAAAACCTGTAAAAATGACGATGAGACCACTAATAAATTACAAAATTCACTCTTCAAAATCGGGCTTAATGGTCGAGCTACGCAGGTATCCTGGGAGATTTCAATCTAATTTGAGACAGATCTCTGTCCCTAGAGAAAGTGACGAATTAGACAGGGATCGCCCGACTATGATACCTACATACGTAGCTTCGCCATTACGATCTTGCCGTTGCGTTACAGCTGTTTTCTGATGAGTTTATAATTGAATTTTACACTTTTTTAGTGTGATTTTTGTGAATATTGCCGGTTTTGACATCAGATTTAACTATTCATATGCTTAAAGCAACAGTTTGCAAGAGTCTTATTATTGATGTATCGAAGCTCTACAATTTTTTTTTTTTGTTGAGGAGGTTTCGTCTCAAATCAAAGCCATTTTTTAACTGAAAAATTAAAAAAAAAAAAAAAAAAAATTAACAAAAAAAAAAACAAAAAAAACCGTGAAGAAAGCCACTATTTTTAGACAGTCAAAGTAATCACAGACGAGTATGTCTTCAGTAGTGGCTCTTTTCACAGTTTGAAATAATTTTTTTTGATATTTTTTAATTTTTTGTTGTTGAATTTTTGAAAATGGCTGCGATTTGAGTCAAAACTTCCTGACCAAAAATTTATTTCCACGTTTTCCAGCATTTTTCCGTTCACCTGTTTCTTTTACGTAAGGTTTTGATACGTAGCCTCTGAAATTGGCTGAAAATATCCCCAGCATACCTACTATCCAGTATTGCAATTAGCAGCGCATTCACCGTATCAAGATCGAGAGAGCAGCCTCTATTTACTTTTGATTGTGATTTAGCCAATAGCGAGCAAGAGCCCGCATCTTCGACGATAAACGAGCAAATACGCCTTTCGCTAATCGCCAATCGATGTTTGATCACTAGCCTTATCGATAGGAATCGATTATCCGTAATCGATTTGTTGATTGCTCGTATTTTGTTGTTATATATGTATAATATAGCTCGTCGTCGAGTCCTCTTGCGCATGCGCGTCGCGTCGCGCTCGCTCGCACGCTGCTTTGATTATTGGGAGCATTGGAAAGGCGGCGAGGCGCGGTCTTTTCGAGATTGTCTCTCCTTCTCACTATCGCTTCGATTCATCGATGGATGGGATCGGGACGCGTTCCGATCGGCACCAACAACCAACTTTCTCCAAGGCATCTTCGGTGTCCGTTGTCGCGCCACCGCCACCTCTTCCTCGTTCGCGCGACACGACCAAAGCCAGTTCACGGTCACACTTGTCGCGGGGGTATCCAAAGAATGAGGGGTGGGGGCAAGGGGGCAAGGGGGGGGGGGAGTTGAGTAGATTCTCCTTCCGTCCTCCGTCGCATCGAGTGCACCGCTGCAATGAGCGACCGGGCGCGCGAGGACTTGGCACAAAAGTGCTATATTGCCAAATTGCGAGCCGAAAAGAAATGTTTATAAGTCCGAAAACACCTTATGAATATAGCTGTAAGGATAGACAATACGATCATACGGTCCCGGGTCATTTGCTCTAAAGTATTTGACCTAAACTCAGATTACCTACAGGTTTTTGTCTAAAAATAGTTGTCCTACACAATTTGATCTAAAGTATATTTTATCTAAATGTTTCTTTGCCTAAAATTGTCAGCCGGCATGTACGCCTCCTTCTCAAGAAATTGTTGCTGTAGAGAGGAAAGAAACAGAAAATAATTGTCATACCTAACCTATAAGCACAGAATAATACAATCAGAACGGAAACCTCGGACTTTGAAGCAAATTCATTTCGCGTCCGCCATGTTGGGATATAGGATGTTTACATCTGGATTCGCACGCGAAAAAAAAAAAAAAAAATATAGGACAAATTTTCATTCTGAAATGCCCATAGAATAAAAGTGAGGCCGGAAACTTAAGATTTCTTTCCAAAATTTACAGAAATAAATGAGTTTCAACACAAATTACACACGTCCGCCATGTTGGGATATAGGACCACATCGTTGCCTATTGGTGCCGTTAAATTCCAAACTTGCTTCCATTGGCTCTTATGGGAGTTTCCGTTCTGATTGTATTATTCTGTGCTATAAGGAAATGAAAATTCTTCCCGCGGAATTTTATGCATGTCAAAATTATTAATTGCTCTGTTATCAACAAACTCATTTTTTTGTTGTTTCGGTTTCTGTTTTTACGGTTTTCACGGTTTTCACGGTTTTTAAGGTTTATTCTGGTTTTTTGTTCACTTTTTTACAATTTTTACTTATTGAGGCATTTTGCCTTAAAGATTTTAGGTAAAAGGTTTTGAGGTAAAATGCGTTTTAGGTAAAAATTAGTAGGGCAACTTTCATTAGGTAAACTGACTTTTGATGTGCTGCATTCCATCAATGGTTGCTTTAAGCTAGCTTTTTTTGCTGGAAGAAAAAATCCGAAATTCACAGAACAGTACCTTTCTCTCTTGAGCGCACGATGCCAATTACTATCATTTATTTTTCTCCCGTAATCTTACACTTTTATTTTACCTTCGAGTTGGCAACGGTGTTTTGAATCGCGCGATATCGCGTTCGAGCGACCAGCGACCGCCTGCCGCGTGATATGATTCCCTAATGCACTCTCCAATGAACAAAGGATAGTTTAAAGAATCGACTCCAAGTTATCGCCGTTTTCTCTCTTTCTCCTTTCATCTTTCCCGCTCTTTTTCTTCCCTCTCTAATTAATCGTTCGATTTTCCCTTCTTTCTCTCTTGTGCTTTAAACAAAGGTATTGGATAAAAGTTTCGACGGACCAAGCAAATAGTTCGGAAAGAATGCTGCGATTGGCCCCTTTACAAATGATCCACGAAAGCTTAAAAGATATTTAAGTGGTGCTTGTATTTACAATGTGAAAGAATTTTTAGAAGTACAAGTTTAAGTTTTATTTTGTTGTATTATTACTAACCACTTTATGACTACTAGATTATGTAAATTATTGACGCATTTGATAGGCCTTTGTGCACAATGTTCTCAAATAAAGAAATATTATTATTATTATTTTTATTATTATCCCATTGTTCACCTCCAAAAAAGCTTGTCATGGTTGAGGTGTGAGGTGGAAATAAAAAAAAAAAAAAATCTGATACAATCATCAAAATCGAAAGACACGTAGCATTGAGTATTGACATAAGTATAGCCGGTGGCGGCTCGAGCAATCTAGCAACCTTACTTATTTGACATGTAGGTAATCCTTTACAAAAGTATTGATTGGCACGAGCTCTGGTGCCATCACCCCGCAACAATAATATAATTTAAATAACTAGCGACGATGCAATGGGGCTCCTGCAGTGGCGGATCAACGGATCCACCGGGGAATGGGGATGGGGCCTCTTAAATGGGTCTGTTGCATACTTTTGCTACAACAATATAGAACCTTGATTCTCATGTAAAATTCGGCGAAAATAACGATGCGCACATTAAAAACGTTCAAAATCCACTCATTAACTCAGAAAATACCTTCCATTTCAAACAACCCGCGCTACACTAGACACTATATCACCGACTTATAACTACATAGATGGAACCATCTCGTTTATGTAAACATCAACAGAACTTATAAACATTGGAATGTTTCGTTTAGATGCGTACATTTCTTATATTATTTTGTAATCTTTGATAAACCGAAAAGACCAGACAGCAAATGCAGCTTATATTTCACGTATTAATAAAGAAATTCCATCATTTTGTAGTTACAATGTTGTTTCCTTATGCACGGTGGTTCCATCTATGTAGTTATAAGTCGGTGATACAGTGTCTAGTGTAGCGCGGGTTGTTTGAAATGGAAGGTATTTTCTGAGTTAATGAGTGAATTTTGAACGTTTTTATTGTGCGCATCGTTATTTCCGCCGAATTTTACGTTAGAAACAATGAGTTATATTGATGTAGCAAAAGTATGCAACAGACCCATTCACACATAAACGCACAAAATAACTTAAAGTCAATAATATTATGGCGGAGCTACATACGCTGAGTAATTACCATGAAAGATTCCCTATACAATAATTTAGACCTCCTTTCATGTGTGTTTCTATGGTAAGAGAGAGTCAAATTCGATAGAAATCTCCTTGTCTCCTATATGATACGTGCATCTATACCACCTTAAATGGTGAAGGTACGTACATACTTACGTGGGTGTTATGGGAGCTATCTTTATAATTTGTCACTCGCTTTTATTAGAGACTGACAAAATTAAGAGCACAGAAAAAAGCCTCAAATCGGACAATAATCTCTCATGACAACTGCGCAGTGCGCAGTCCCGCATTTGCGCCCTAAACGTTGAAGTAATTTTTCAAGTTTATGAGTGAATTTTTTAATTTTTTAATGCGCTCATCGAAGTTTTTGATTAATTTTACTTAATGACCTTAACTTAACTATTTAATCGCTTAGAGCAAAATAAACCATAGAGCCCCATTTTGCTCTTTGTCGCAATCAATGCAGCGAACAATTTCCGCTTTCTGACGTATAAAGTATAGGAAATGAGAGTCGAATATTTGCAGAGAAAAATGATAATATGATAATGAAGACGAGCAACACACGGTTGCGTGCTCTTGCAGTGAAAATCGTGTACCAGCCGAGATTCGAATCAGTACGAAGCACGGAGAGAGGGTGAGCAGAGAGCGAAATTGAGTGCATATTCTTTCATCCCTTCTTATCTCTAACTGGCGCACAGTGGAGCGAGCAGTGGCGTCGCGTGCCATCTGGCAACAATGCAACTGCTCCATTTAAACTCATTAAATATAACGAATTTTTCTTGTGCACTGTGCACCCCCTGAATTCAATATTTTACATGAGTTTAAATGGATATAATACATTGTTGCTAAATTGCACGCGACGCCGCGCCACTGGGAGCGAGTCAATTGGAAAGGCCGGACATGGCGTGGCGACTTTAAATGCTTATACAGGGTGTAACAAAACTATATACCATACATTTCAGGGCGTATTCTAGAGGTAAAAACAAGGCCTTTTTACTTTTTTTCTGTAAGCATGGGTCCGAAATTGTAGTCTTTTCGAGTTACAGTGTTGTAAAGTTTCCGAAAAACAAATTAAAAAATTGTCAAACTACCTCGTGAATTTTTTTTCATGCTCGTAAATAAGTACTCTGGTGTAATTTTAGGCGCTCTTGCCGATTTTGGCAATGAAAATGCTGTTTGCACAAATTTGAGGGGGGTTTCGGGGGTTTTTCTTGATTTTTCTCACTTTTTTTGGCCAAATTATGTGAAAACATGCTTTCGGTTTCATTAAACCCAAAAACGATTAGCATTATTCAAAAGTTCGTAAAAAAATATGCATTTTTGGTCCTCACAACTTTTTCTATTCCGCTAACCATTTCCGAGAAAATCGTCCCTGAAGTTGCAGAGGTCGGCCATAATCGCCTTTTCTTTAATTTTATCCATTCTTGGCCTACCTCTGCAACTTCAGGGACGATTTTCTCGGAAATGGTTTGCGGAATGGAAAAAGTTGTGAGGACCAAAAATGCATATTTTTTTACGACCTTTTGAAAAGTGCTAATCGTTTTTGGGTTTAATGAATCCGAAAACAAGTTTTTACATAATTTGGCCAAAAAAAGTGAAAAAAATCAAGAAAAACCCCCGGAACCCCCCTCAAATTTTTGCATACAGAGTTTTCACGGCCAAAATCGACAAGAGCGCCTAAAATTACATCAGAGTTCTTATTTACGAGCACTCAGAACAATTCACGAGGGATTTATGACAATTTTTCAATTTGTTTTTCGGAAACTTTGCAATACTGTAACTCGAAAAGACTACAATTTCGGACCCATGTTTATAGGGAAAAAAGGCTTATTTTGACCCCAAAAATACGTGCGGTAAAAATATTTACCATGAATTTTGGGACACCCTGTACAGGGTATACCAGACTACCCGGATAGGTACTTTTTCTCGAAAACGGCTGGGCGTAGAGAGCTGAAACAAAAAAGTCGGATAGGGAATTGACCCCAAAGAATTCAATGAAAATATTTTCAAAGCCCCCCGAGGCCCCCCTGGGAGGTTTTGGGGGGGGGGGGGGGGGGTTCAAAACACATTTTTCCATTTTTGGCGGGAAAAAGCCTATAAAAGGTACCAAATTAAGTTCAGATCCTGAAAGAACAACTCATTGCCGACATTTTTGTTTCGGTAAATTTTTTCAGAAAACCCCAATTTTTGGGGTTATGGTCCCTTTTGGGGGAAAATTTTCAATCGGCCACTGTGACCACACTATTCAATATTTTTACAAAAACTAAAAACTATCTGAAAGAAGAGATCAAGACCTTTCTATTGATGTTCCACATAATACCTAAATATGAAAAATTAAGGTCCCACTTAGATTCCAAAATTTGGGGGTCTTTGGGCCCCCCCCCACGTAAAAAAAGTCAAATAGCAAGGTATGACTTGTGATACATCGATCGAAAGCCCTCAAAGAGTAGAATAAGATGGCGCAATCCAAAATCCTCTACAATCATTACTTTAAAAATGGCGGCCATTTGAAAATTATGGGTGTTCAAAGGTAAGTCCTGGGAAAAGAGTCCAAGGTTGAACGATACATAGATTGAAATACCTTAAAAAAAGCAAACGAATGGCGCAAACCGCAAATCAATCCGCCTCTTCAATCAAAAGTTATGGCCGATTGAAACTTAAAGGGCTCAATAAGGCCTATTTAAGGCTGCTTAAATTTCAATCGGCCATAACTTTTGATTGAAGAGGCGGATTGATTTGCGGTTTGCGCCATTCGTTTGCTTTTTTTAAGGCCTTTCAATCTATGTATCGTTCAAACTTGGACTCTTTTCCCAGGACTTACCTTTGAACACCCATAATTTTCAAATGGCCGCCATTTTTAAAGTAATGATTGTAGAGGATTTTGGATTGCGCCATCTTATTCTACTCTTTGAGGGCTTTCGATCGATGTATCACAAGCCATACCTTGCCATTTAACTTTTTTTACGTGGGGGGGGGGGCCCAAAGACCCCCAAATTTTGGAATCTAAGTTGGGGCCTTAATTTTCCATTTTTTGGTATTATGTGGCACATCAATCGAAAGGTCTTGATCTCTTCTTTCAGATGGTTTTTAGTTTTTGTAAAAATATTGAATAGTGTGGTCACAGTGGCCGATTGAAAATTTTCCCCCAAAAGGGCCCATAACTCCAAAAATTGGGGTTTTCTGAAAAAATTTACCGAAACAAAAATGTCGGCAATGAGTTGTTTTTTCAGGATCTGAACTTAATTTGGTACCTTTTATAGGCTTTTTCCCGCCAAAAATGGAAAAATGTGTTTTGAACCCCCCCAAAACCTCCCAGGGGGCCTCGGGGGGCTTTGAAAATATTTTCATTGAATTCTTTGGGGTCAATTCCCTATCCGACTTTTTTTTTTCAGCTCTGTACGCCCAGCCGTTTTCGAGAAAAAGTACCTATCCGGGTGGTCTGATACACCCTGTATATTTGTTAATACGCAACTTAAAAGTTTGAAAATAGTTTCATTGGTTTTATTGTAAAATTTCCTTCAAGAATCACCCAATATAAGTAGTTTGTTTTTTGACCGTAAAAATAACATTCTTTGCATTTTGAATTATTAATTCCATGTCCGACCCCTACAATTGACTCGCTCCACTTTGCGGTGCAAAGGCCTTTGGGTTTTTATCAAGCGCCACCCGGAAGTTGATGTACTAAGCATTTCAATCCTTTACTCGGTGCAAGCGCCGCCGCTGTGGGAACTAGGTCAATAACCCCGCTATTCAGCGTTTATGATTACGGAGGGATGCTCCATTTTATAATCTTTTTATTATACTTTCCTACGTTTGATTAGAACAAGTGAAGCTTGGATTCAAGGAGTTTTTTCTTGAAGTATACAAATACAACATTGGCTTTTCTGTCGAGATTTGAGTTGTATTTTTGTTTTTTTTGTTTTTTTTTGCGATCGTTTCTTGCTGCTTCAGCAAGAAGCAGCAAGAGATTCTTCAAATCTTAAATTAAAGGTAAATGAAATATTGTGACCGGTGCGCTGCGCATTTTAAGAAGAATTTTTTTAAGCAAATAAATTTTGAATTGAAATGCTTATAAAATGAGTTTTGTGAAAAAATTAAAAGAATTAAACAAAAACGCTTAGTAATCTGGAATGAATATTTTATTTTATTGCTAGATTAATCTGCAACCCATTAACCCCTTATGGACCAAGCCCGAGTATACTCGTTTTTCTCCTCTAGTCTGTTACACATTGTTTCAGTCCTCATTCCGAATAAACGCAAATATAGATAAAGACACTGCAAGATAAGGTCTCGTCGGGAGCCTTCAATTCGTAGGATAGGCAATTCTAACTCCTCAGAGTACGAACAGTTAACTACCTTCCCTGTATAAACGGAGGAATGGTATTTTCTCTTGAATTAAAGTGGTCATTAAAGGGTTAATGCTCGATTTCCAAGGGTATGTTAATGCATCAGCTGTAATTCTGGACGATGAAATCAAACATCTTCAATAATTCATCAAAACACCCGTTTTAAAACTTTCTTATGAGCGATTGAAAATTAAAATTTTCCACATGTTATTGAGCTTTGCTGTTGAACAGTGCAATAATTCATCGGTCATCAAATGAAACATCGCGTTGTAAGTTTAAGATACTTTTTTTTTTTTTTTTTTTTTTTTTTTTTTTTTTTTTTTTTTAAATTCCCGAACTACCTGTATTAAAGAAGAATAAGTTTTTCGAGAATATATTTTTTTTTTTTTTTTTTTTTTTTTTTTTGCGGTTTTCATGAATGGAAGAGAAAATGTCAGTGTGTATGGAAGTACTTTCACTCGCATACACCTACCTTCGAAGGATAGAGTGCAGATAAATTGAAACGTTTAATCGAGTTCCTCTTCTTCGTTTGATGACTGATGAGTGATGGCCGACGGATTACAATTGAAATAATACCTAGTACCTACCCCTCATCAAAGCACATTTTTTTTTTTTTTTTTTAAATATTTCATTTTTCATATTTTACTTTTTATTTATTTTGCCGTCATTTTAACAGCTTTCCCGGGGTATCCAGACAAATGCGCAGCGCGTTCGAAAAATGAAGATGTTAAAACAAACAGTGTAAGTCTTTGGAGTGAGCCGACGAAAAAGTCATAAATCAGACATGAAAAGAAACAACTTTCATGAAAGCAAATGCAAAATGCTTTTATTTTCGCTCTCAGACAGAGTTTAGGTATATAGCTGATGGTCATTTCTTAATAGCTACCTATCTCTATCGTGCCTCTTCTCGCCTTTCTATCTCTCTTTTATAGTTTCATGTTTTTGTCCGAATTAAAATCTTCTTTCTCGCCTCATCCTCACCCCTCTATTTTTCATTCCCCATTCCCCATTCTCCATTCTCCACCCGCCGCTTCTTTTTACTGCTGCCAGGGCTGCCGTTTTGTATAATTAAAGATATTTTTCAATTCACCGATGATTCCACCGGTTGAGAAAGGATTACACAGTTCAGTTCAGGGTAAAACTGTGATGCACGTAAATACTCTGATCTGTAATATTTCCTCAATCGGTAGAGTCGTCGATGACTTTAAAAAACTTGCGGATATTTTAATTAATTAACGGCGTTTCCGGCTCCGATTGAAAAAATATTATAGGTGCGAGTGTTTTCGTGCATTAAATTCATAAGTTGAACTGAACTGTGTAATCTTTTCTCAACCGGTGGAATCATCGGTGAATTGAAAAATGCCTTTAATTATACGCAAAATGGCAGCTCTGCTTTTTAGTGCTGCCAACTCAGATGGAAGCAGATGCAGTCGTGATAATCTGATGATAGGATCCTGCGTCCGGTGTAAGGCACACGCTCGTAGTCGTAGCTAAGAATTTGTGTTTCACTCTTTCTCTCTCTTTGTCCATTTGCACTCATGCGTTAGACAATGATAGAGATAGAGACTGTGACGTGGCTACAGTCCCTATATCCATCCTTTCCTAATGCATGCATTCAAATGATGAAAGAGAGAGAAAGACTGAGTCCTGGCTACGGCTACGCACACGCTCCACGATCATGTTCATTCTTCAACAGAGTTGTCAGATATTTTTGAATGAAACTATACATATATTTTATCGCTTCTCACAATCAGTAGAGTTGAGCAAATGAGGGTGGTAAGCGATTACAATCGGAGGCTGATATTAATAAGGTAATCAGAGCTGATTTTATACGAGTCACCCATTTTATTACATTTCTTTGCTCAAGAATTTGATCTAATCCACATTTTCTTAAAGTTCTAATGTGGAATAATGCGGATGAAATCGAGCCAATTCTGCCATTGAAGCCCCAACATTTTGATTTTTGGCGGAAAACACCTTATTTTTCACTTTAAGGTAACAATCATGTGGCACATCGATTGAAAGGTCTTGATCTGTTCTTTTTGAATCTGTGAAGATTTTTGAAAAATTCTCAAAAGGGTGCAGGCAAAAAAGGGTCGGTTCAAAAATGGGTCTGTTGCACACTTCGGCTACAGCGTTTTAAAGTATCAATTCCTATGTAAAAAGCCGAGAAAATAACAATGGAAGCATCAGAAAACACTAAAATTCAGTAATAAACTCACAAATTGCGAAAAACACTAGACACTAATCACCCCTGCATCTTTCCACCACGTGCACGATATTTCGCGAAGTTAGCGCGGCACATTCAAATAATCACGGCCGACTGTCATCACAGCTGACTTCATAAACAAATAAACAGTAAACACTGACGGCATCTGTTCGAATTCTTACGATTCAATGTCCTTAATTCCCCATAAAAGGTTGCGAAAGGTACGGAGACCGATATTTGTGTCGAAAACTTATCAAAGTGAAACAATAACACACAGGAGTTTCAAGCATGATGATCGAAGTTGGAGAACTCCTGTGTGTTATTGTTTCATTTTGATAAGTTTTCGACACAAATATCGGTCTCCGTATCTTTCACAACCTTTTGTGAGGAATTGAGGATATTGAAACGTAAGAATTCGAGCAGACGCCGTCATAGTGTTTACTGTTTATTTGTTTATGAAGTCAGCTGTGATGACAGTCGGCCGTGATTATTTGAATGTGCCGCGCTAACTTCGCGAAATATCGTGCACGTGGTGGAAAGATGCAGGGGTGATTAGTGTCTAGTGTTTTTCGCAATTTGTGAGTTTATTACTGAATTTTAGTGTTTTCTGATGCTGCCATTGTTATTTTCTCGGCTTTTTACGTAGGAATTGATACTTTAAAACGCTGTAGCCGAAGTGTGAAACAGACCCATTGTCCAAGAAGCCCCCGTGACTCAAAAACTTAAAAAAAAAAGTTTGATGTGAGAAAGTGTCGTAGGATATTCCCCTCAGTTTATTTTTCTTGGTTTTTGTCTCAAAAGATTTATCGTTTCTGAAATTTGACAACTGTGCCCATTTTCTTTGCCAGGCGCAACCCACGAAACGAAACTGCTAACATCCTGATTCAGGAATAAGTACTTACCTACCTTTTGAGTGGCAGGACGCATGCCTGCTTACTACGCGATGCCTGACACTAGAGTACCTATATAAGGAGAGTATAGCCGTCTGTGAATCCTACGCTGATTGGCTGCGATATTTTAGGCGTTCAAGGAGCTCTTAGGGCCCAATTTCAAGATGGCCGACCGGGTCAATCGTGTAACCGTTGTAACCGTTGAACATTTTTTAGCTGGAAACGGTCATCAAACTCACCGTTCACCAACACCGTTTTCATCAACAATGTAACATAACCTCAAACAACACGACCTCCGCCATCTTGAAATTGGGCCCTAAGAGCTCTCATGATCGCAGATGGCCATACTCTCCCTATATAGGTACTCTACCTGACACTATATACGCAACGCAACGCAGCCAGATTTTGAAGATTTTGAAGACGAATGCGCCCATTTTATTATCAAACGAATGAGTTGCAGGCAAATTTTTCTCTATGACTTGGCAACCATAATAAACGGCCGCCGGACCTATGGCCGGGCGTATGCCAGTTTTAACGCCTAATTACCCTTCCCCTACCCCTGGCCCCTGGCCCTGTGCCTTGTGGCCGGAATATAGCTACCGAAATGTCGGCCTGGCTGATGAATACAACGTTACACTCACACGTAGGTCATTCATTTAAAGGATAGGTTCACGCGCTTGGAGCTTAGAGCACCCAACCTGACACCCTCTGCGGGACCTCACGTTTAATGCTCGTTTATAGCCTCCCAAGCGAATTTCCTGAGCAATTTGATTCAAGGCCATCTCAGCTGTACATTGTCCTCATACCGAACATTCATCTTTGTCGCTCAAATTTATTTCAATTCTCTATTGTAGTCAAGGAGTAAAGAGCATTGGGTATTTAGTGTAACTATCAAGTTGAAAGAAAAGAAATGAGGGGCTATTTGAAGCTGAGACAGAATTCATCATGATGAAGATACTTAACTCTTTCGAACCTAAAAATACGGATTTTTGGCTATCATATAGCTGATCTGGGCACAATTTTCTCTTATACAACGATATGCATACCATTTTTTCATTTTCTCCATAAGATTCTATGCTATTCAAATGTAAGTATATATTCAAATGTACACCAGAGGTCTGAAAGGCTTAATCCTTTTAAAAGTGAACACATGTCTTGTTTAGTGAAGGATTTTTGGCCATCACAGTTGATCTGGGCATAATTTTCTCTTAAACAACGATATATGCATTTCATATTTTCATTTTCTTTATAAGATTCTATATTATTCAGATGTACTTCCAATGCTACAATATACGGTAATCGTGGTACGATTACGATTACAGTAATCGTAAGCGTAATTTTTTTTTGGACGATTGCCGGTAACCATTGTACGATTACGATCACGATCACAGTAATCGTAATTGCAACCGTAATTTTTTCGGATGATTACTGGTAATCATGGTACGATTATACGATTACGATTACAGTAATCGGATTTGGGAATCGGTAATAGATTCCCATTTGCCCAACTCTGAAAGAGGGTTTGTTTACTTCTTTCAAGAGGTTAAAATTCGTTTATAAAACAATAATCTTTATTTGATTTGTACTCCATTTTGTACTCTTCGATTTAGATGTTTTGGCCTTTAGAATCAAGGAGGTATCGGTAGAGGCGATCATCCGATCAATCAAGCATTGCGAAATTTCAATGTCTTTTTCCGTTTGCACTTATAGAAGAGAATCGATCCTTATGCACATAGTAGGGGGAAAAAAAAAAAAAAAAAAAAAAAAAAAAAAAAAAAAAAAAAAAAAAAAAAAACAGTGAAAATACTTTGGTATCGCTGACAAAACCTTTGGTATAAAAATGACCCAGCTAAAGACTTCAGTAGAGCTATCCAAAGGTTTTGTACGCGCACGACTGAAAAGGTTTTGCTGGTTGAACCAAAAATTTGGTTGGCTCAACCAAAGTCTTTTGCTGGATCATTTTTCTACCAAAGGTTTTGTCAGCGCTACCAAAGTGGTTTCCTCTGTTTTTTCAGTGTGGGCAGTTTTGATGTACCCTTCATACAATCGATACTTTTGCATAGGTTTGAATAGGAAAAAAACGATGGTCGACTGTTCACGAGCCGAAATTCGGCAACGTGGAACTGTAACACGTAAAGGAATATCCACACTGGGGGAGGGGAGGGGTTGTTGCGCTGTGGTGGCGAGGGGGACGGTGGGGGGGGGGGGGGGTCGAGTTGTCTGCCGGTCAAGCGGTTATACGGTCACGCTGCAACATCCACGTCTTCGCGTCTTGTCGGTCGCATGCTCGCATCACAGCATCAAATCCGATCTATGCAACGCGACGCGCGTCAGGAACAAGGAAAAAATTCAAGGGGGGAAAAAAAAAAAAAAAAAAAAAAAAAAAAAAACCTAGACAACAAAAAAGAGGAACGGCTGAAATAAAACTGGAACGAATGCATCTGAAATTTAAGCTGTCGATTCCCTTCTTGCAGCCTGGCCGCGGCCGCGGCCTCGCAATGCAGCGAGTAATTGCATCGTCGCTAATTATTTAAATTATTATTGTTATGGAGACCAGGTATGTCGTACGTCTCACTCGTGGTAGTGTTACTGAGGGGTGGAGGTACTTTTGTGTGTGTCATTGTGAGCTTGTATTTTTGTAAGTGTGTGTGTCTGCCTTCTCGAGTCTTTCTGCAGAGGTATATAAAAAGGCGGTATCCTTTTGCGTCTTAACTAGATCAGGTTACTCGCGCTATGACTCACTATGTGCAGACTGTCTGGCTGGACCAGTGGTTTCCAAATTTGGAAACTCGAAAAACCATATTTGGATAAAAATAATAATTATAATCACGATCAATGAAAAAAAAAAACGGAGCTTTTACCGAAAGCCGCACTCGGTTGTCAGCTTGAAGTATCCAAAAAGTTTAAAGTTCTGGATTGTGGACCGTACCGTACAATCGAGACACGCGATCATGGTTCATTTTTCCTACAAAAATTTCAAAGTATTACTTTCCATAAATTTCCAAATTAATGGCTCACATTTTCAGGGAGTTATAGGAATATGCGAATATGAGATTTTAAATCGTCGAAACGCACGCATAATTTATATCGCCCTCTATGCATGACACTTTTTCACAATCTAACACACTACGCATACAATATTGTAAAAAAAAAAGAAAAATAAGAATTTATTTGTAAAACATCTTACTACTTTTGATCGTACAAGCTGAAAGGCCAAAAACTTACTAGTTTCCACAAGTTTGTTGAAGCTGAAAGGCCAAAAACTTACTAGTTTCCACAAGTGTGTACCTCGTTTCTACACAGAAAAAAAAGGATGTGCTCCAGACACGATCTATATACACACCATAGTGCGTGACGTGCTCAGAGCACAAACATATCAGGTTCTGAACACGACGGAATGCGTTTCAGACGCAAACTCAACCTAAATAGATTGCGCTCAGAACTCGTTCCCGTACTGGTGTGTACATTCGTGTCTAGAACACGGAAAGTTTGTGTCTGGAGCACGTCCATTTTTCTCTGTGTAAAGTTAACGTTCACTGGAAAAAAAAATAAAAAAAAAAATATCAGCAGCATAACATATGTCAACCAAGGCAATTTCTAGCACTGTTACCAGAACTCCGGTATTTTGAAAATTTGGAGGAAATTCCAGTATCCTGACCCGATTCTGATAGAAACACCAGCATTTTTTTTAGTAAATAAACTCATAATTCCACTATACATAGAGGTGTCGCTTACAATTTGGCAACATCGTATTTCGTCCATTCAAACCCGTGAAATAAGTCGAACTCTTTGAGGTGCACAATGCTCTCCCTCAAATCGACCTTTCACATATGTTTTAATGGCCGAAACGCAGCATTGCCAGATTGCACGCGACACCACTGAATTCCGCGGTTGACAAATCGTTGTGCCTCTGGTAATTAGTATCAGAATTTAGGAATTACTTCTTCAGTGTTCGATCAAGAAAAAATTTATACGGGGGGAAAAAATCGTTCCGAAAAATAGTAAGCTGCTCTCAGATTAGAGTTTCTTTCAGAATAATAAACTACGAGTGGATCTCCCGCGGTGCTGTCGCTTCTGAAATAGATTGAGAGGAATGTTGCCTTAGGCAAGGTCACGCAACGACGCATTGCAGCGTGGCTTGATATCGACCTATAATAAGAGTAGAGAGTCCCTATGTACAGGATTATATAAAAAAAGCTGTTTCATAATACCCATACCTGATGCCTATTATAGAATAAATTGCTGAACGCATTGCTATAGGATATCGTAAAATAAACGCTTGGCATTCATAGGCAGATTAATCCTCCTCTTCCACTCTCCCACTCGGACTGAAAGAACCTCGATCCGACCCAGTGCCCAGTGACCCTCGTATAAGCTGCACTCTCAATTTGTGGGGTACCTTTTAGGGACGCAATGGGTCTGTTGCACACTTCGGCTTCAGCGTTTTAAAGTATCAATTCCTATGTAAAAAGCCGAGAAAATAACAATGACAGCATCAGAAAACACTAAAATTCAGTAATAAACTCACAAATTGCAAAAAACACTAGACACTATGCACCCCTGTATCTTTCCACCACGTGCACGATATTTCGCGAAATTAGCGCGGCACATTCAAATAATCATCGGCCGACTGTCATCACAGCTGACTTCATAAACAAATAAACAGTAAACACTGACGGCGTCTGTTCGAATTCTTACGTTTCAATATCCTCCATTCCTCACAAAAGGTTGTGAAAGGTACGGAGACCGATATTTGTGTCGAAAACTTATCAAAAGGAAACAATAACACACGTACAGGAGTTCCAAGCATGATGATCGAAGTTGGAATCATCCTTGGAACTCCTGTGAGTTATTGTTTCATTTTGATAAGTTTTCGACACAAATATCGGTCTCCGTACCTTTCACAACCTTTTGTGAGGAATTGAGGATATTGAAACTTAAGAATTCGAACAGACGCCGTCAGTGTTTACAGTTTATGTGTTTATGAAGTCAGCTGTGATGACAGTCGGCCGTGATTATTTGAATGTGCCGCGCTAATTTCGCGAAATATCGTGCACGTGGTGGAAAGATACAGGGGTGAATAGTGTCGAGTGTTTTTCGCAATTTGTGAGTTTAATACTGAATTTTAGTGTTTTCTGATGTTGCCATTGTTATTTTCTCGGCTTTTTACATAGGAATTGATACTTTAAAACGCTGTAGCCGAAGTGTGCAACAGACCCATTCTCTCTCCTGCTCCCCCCTCCCCACAAGTGATAATGGTTATGGCTGAGAAAAAAGTTTTAAATCACGTGCTATGGACTCGTGCATCATCATCATCATCATAAGGTTGGCTATTCAGAAGAAAAATCACTAAAAATCGCCTGACAATTTTAATCTCAGTTTTCAATTTTGGTAGGCCTGTGCAATGTCCAGTTTTGTGCAACGAAGCTCGATGTCGAAAACATCGACATTTTATTGATGCATCGAAACAATGTTTAACACGTCAAAAATGAGAAATCACTATAGAAATCATGGCATTTCAATGCTTTTAAGCTGGTTTAAGAGGAAAAAATGACTCTTAGGTCTGTTTTTAGTCAAAATATTGATAAATAACGAGTTTCGAAAGTATCGGTTGACATCAACATTAGCATCGAATCCATTCGATGGCAGACAAAAAATCGGAACTCCGATTGATGCATCGAACATAGCATATGCCTAAATTTTGGTGTTTACCACCAAAATGGTGGTGGTGGTGATTTTTGGTGTTTGGTGTTTGGTGTTTTGGTGTTTACAGACGTGGTGGTGCTTGCTGAATTTTATGCATGAGCTGCCTTTTTATACTCGCAGTCGTTCACACAGAATTTTCTTATGGAGTATCACGCAACGACGTGCTAACAGCCACGAGCGATTAACCGCGATTATCATCCTATACATACGCAGAGTATTATCATCTATGTATATGTATGCACTTGTGGCCTTTTGTAACCGATTGTTACCGAAAATTTTGTTTTGTCAAATTGTGCTCCAATAAATTAATATTTTCGACAAATTGTACCCGAAAATCCATAAAAAGCCGTTTTTTTCTCGTCCACAACCGTCCATAGTCATCCATCGTCATCCACAGTCATCTACACTCATCCACAGTCATCCACAATCTTCCATAAGACTCTGTGTAAAATTCTGCAAACCACACCGAATGGATAAAAAAAAGACGGCTGAAGAGGGACAACTTTTAATACAGGGTTGAAGAGAGCTAACGTCTGTAAGTGTAGCTTTTAAATCAAGAGTGATAAAAATCCTTTTCGTACATCTTCAATAATGACTGTCTTCATTGAATTCAGCAATTTCTCAAAAAACTAAACAAAAAGGGTGGAGAGATTTTGCTTCCGACTATGACATCTAGTGTTACCTACTAAAATGTTACCTGACTGCGTTTCCCAATGGCGGCTCTCGTAATTTGGCAACCATGCTTTTTTGCCAATTAAACCTATGCAAAAGTATCAATATTTTGCGGTCGCAACTGCTTCTCCTGAAAATCGATTATTTTATACAGGGTTAAACGAAAAGAATAATTTGTTGCCACATTGTAAGAGCTTCCACTATAGCTCCTTTCGAACACGTTTTGTTGCATTGGCAAGAAGTCAACTCGCGATTTTTTTTTTTTTTTTTTTTTTTTTTTTTTTTTTAAATACTGTTGAGTTCTTTAGAATGTCATCATCAGTGGGCCAAGAAACAACATTCAGTGTATAATAATAAATTGTTGTACCCAAGTAAGTATATAAGCTGTCGATAGAAATATTGCAAAGTTCTCAACTTAAAATGATGTTGAAATATTCATCAACGATGTATTGATTAATTAGTTTTTTGAATATTTCATCAAAATACACCGTTTCCGTTCATGGATCGAACATCCTTTTGGTTTCGACCAGTTTCAGTTTGCGTGTGCGTCTGTTGATTTTAGAGAACGCCTTTTGCGGCAGAGTATAGGTACGCTTAAGAGTTAAGAACCGCTTCATCTCTGCCTACTCATCTCGTCTGTGCCCAAATTGAGGTTCCAGCTCCTTTGCTTCATTTAGGCCTGTCAGCATGTATTAAGCCTCCAAATTGATGACGATTTGTGTTTCAAAAAAAAAATCTGAATACATTTTAATTACAGTAACCCATTTTCTAGATATTTTTAAGAGTACATATAATTTTACCACTCTAAAACATGATTTACGTGTAATTTGGCAACAATGCTTTTTGCCTTTTAAAATTTGTAAACAAACTCGATCTAAGGATAGGTACTTGGCAAATTGCCTCACCAAGAATCGATTAATTATTTTACCCAAATTTAGGTTTTATCGGTACTTTAAATTTTTGTTCGTTTTGTTTTCACTGAATAGTGAATGAGTGTCTAATCGCTTATTTTTAAAAATGAAAAAAACAACAAACTGTTGTCAAATTGCACGAACCGCCACTGTCATTTGCTCCGTTCTATCTGAGATTCATTGTGAAGTAGTACATTGTTGAGGTCATCATAAATATATGTAGCAAGGTAAAACTAGTACTAACAAATGGTCACGGATTTTTTAATCCTTTCAGTTCATCATTTTGAAAATTGAATCAACCTTTAACAGCGAACCTTTTTCCATATTGGTGCATGCCATTTTTTTTTTTGGAAATTCATTAATCTCCATATTAAAAACATTTCCTCATTCGCGGACACAGTAGCCGAAAGGGTTAAACTTCGAAATTCTGATTGATTTCAGTGGCGTCGCGTGCAATTCGGCAACAATGTATTCTATCCATTTAAACTCATGTAAAATATCGAATTCAGGGGGTTCACAGTGCACAAGGAAAATTCAATATATTTAGTGAGTTTCAATGGAGCAGTTGCATCGTTGCCAGATGGCACGCGACGCCACTGATTGATTTTATTCCTTGTCCTTTCCTTCATACTTGTATTGACTGTACTTTGACTGAAAGTTGACTGAATCGTTCTCTACAATATCTAGACTGGCTACCTATTTGTTTAATTGATTACAATCCCTGGTAAAAATGTTCCATGAACTCTGTTCCAATTTTCCATGTGGACATGGAAATCGCCTTGATTTCCATGTAAATTAGGTTGATTTCCGTGTGAATTTACACGGAAATCACAGTGATTTTGGAACAGAGTTCATGGAACATTTTTACTAGGGATATTTCTCGGTTTTTATTCTACCTTTTCTGACCTGCAGAAGATGCTGCTTGTTAAAGCTGAAGGTCACAGGTATTTACTCGAGACGATGATCATTAGACTCTGATTCATTTTCCGAAGTTCGCAGATTGAAATAAGCAGAAAGATTGGATTATTTTAACCCCCCTCCCCCCTTCTCTTTCATATTTTGCTAATGAAAGGATGCGGCACTGGCCAACTAATAAATGACAGTACTTTAAACACATGCACATAAACTTTTATTGCAGAGTATTGGCTTACATTCAAAACAATTAATCTATATTTAATCGTGACTCTTAATGTCTTGAAGTATGAATTGACTTTCGTTTTCAAAATGTGGAATGAAAGGTTTCGATGTCAAAGATGCCTTGAAATCTTGATCAAGGATTTGATCCGATAATAATTTGATTTGAATTATAGTTTTTATTATACGCGCCGATAAATGTATAATGTTCAGTTTTGAAGCTGTCAGACTTTGTTCTCTCTTGTCAAGTATTAATCGGAATCGTCCAATAAACTATCGATTTTGCATTGGCAACGCCGTCTTATGACCCAGAAATAAAAAAATATCCGCGTCAAGTTTCGGCACACTAGCGTTTTTAAACACCCACCATACCTTGCCCCTGGCGTTGTACGTCTATTCTATTTCTCCGCGACCCAACCAAAAGAATCCGCTCTTTGTGGATATCATGAAATACTCGCGAAACAACCATACACGCGTATCCACTGAATCTGAATATCCATTCTCCAAACAGCCCTTCCTCCTCCCCACGTTTTCAATTCTTCTGTCTCTCTCATCTCCTTCAATTGGCAGATACAGGAACTCCTCTCTCTCTCTCCCTATCTCTCTTCCTCTCTCTTCCTCTCTCTCCCCTTCTTCTCCCCCTCTTCTCTCCCACCCCTCTCTCTTTCTCTCTCTTTCTCTCGCTCTCTCTCGCTCTCTCTCTCTCTCTCTCTCTCTCTCTCTCTCTCTCTCTCTCTCTCGCTCTCTCTCTCTCTCTCTCTCTCTCTCTCTCTCTCTCTCTCTCTCTCTCTCTCTCTCTCTCTCTATCTCTCTCTCTATCTCTCTCTCTCTCCCTCTCTCTCTCTCTCTCCGGTCATTTAAATGCATGTGTTGGGAAAGGATAGCAGAGGAAGGCCATCCCGCGACTTTAGCTCCTATCTCCGTTCTTTTCTAACGCACGCTTTCAAATGGTAGGAGAGAGAGACAGACAAATTCCTGTATCCACCCATGTCTCCTTCTATGTGTGCGTGCGTGCGTGATATCGTTTAATCGATCGTGATACTAGTTCATTGGTTCGATATCCACTCCTGTCACTAATGCCAATCACTTTAATCTCCATCTTTTTATTCCAAGTCGGAGGGGGGTTTTAATTTGGGTTTCGAGGCGTGCACGCGCTTCAATTGCACGATCGTCCCCTTCACGTGTTTCGTTTGAAACTCCATTCACGTAGTGCCCGTGGAAACACGCGAAATTCCTCGCATTGTTCGTAGTTGTAAATGGGTCTGTTGCAAACTTTTGCTACAACGATAAAAAGTTATTATTCCAATGTAAAATCGCCTGAAAAGTCCATTGGTGGCATCATTAAGTCATGAAATACAATAATAAACTCACAAGAGGCGTTTATTGAAATCCAAGATGGCGGCAAAACATCGAGGAATCTGAATGTATGCACCGTGATCATCCAAGGATTGCCAACGTTTACAACCTCATTGGAGGTAGAGGTTATGTGTTTGTTTACGTTGTGATTGGTTGTGATCGATGTTGTGAGGTTGGCTATCCTTGAATGTTCGTGGTGCATGCATACGGATTGCTCGATATTTTGCCGCCATCTTGGATTTCATTAAACGCTTCTTGTGAGTTTATTATCTCATTTCGTGGCTTTCTGATGCCACCATTGGACTTTTCAGGTGATTTTACATTAGATTATACACTCTCAATCGTTGTAGCAAAAGTTTGCAACAGACCCATTGTACTTTTTATTGATGGGATGATGTGACTTCGCCAGGACTCGTCTCCTCAGCCTCAAGAACTGTGCTGGACAGTGGTGCGGGAGTAGCGTTCAAATCTGAGGGCCGATCATTTACTTCATCGTTAAAGCGATCGATAAAGACTGTCTATGAGTGATGCTATTGCTCGAAAATTGTAAAACTTGGCTGTTGCTATGGTAACCATCGTTAAGAGTCTCGGTTTATAAAGGCTACTCATGAATAACCTTTAAAAAATGGACACTATAACGATGGTTACCATAGCAACGGCTAAGTTTTACAATATTCGACCAAAAGCATCACTCATAGACAGTCTTATCGATCGCTTTAACGATGAAGTAAATGATCGGCCCTCTGGCACCGTTTGCATTCTGTCCCATTAATCTCTATAAAAAGATCGAAGTATTGAGTTCGACTTTTTAAATGAGTTTTGATGGACTAAATGTAACTTTGTGAAATTACACCAGTGGTGCTGAGTACTTTTCTCGACTGCCCTTCTTGCCAACCATTCTATAGAAGACGCTAGGCGTCGTAACTTTTCTATTCATTCAAAGGTGTTTTTTTGGAGCCCAGTTGGTCGCAAACAGGGTAGGAAATTTGAAACATATAACTGTCTTTCTTTATGTTTCATTGAAACCATCGGCGGATTCAGCAATCTGGCAACAGTGCATTCTTCTCATTTGATTGCATGAGAAATAATCGATTTGTCGCGGGGCTATAGCTCCTTCAAGAATCAATTGTTTATCAAACATTTCAAGTGGGAAGAATGCGAAATATTAATAAAAATATTGTACATGCAGAATAATAGCCGCGGAATAACTTCTGATGGTGATTTCAGCTAATTTCTGGCGAAAGAATTTCTGACGTGCGGGGAAATTTTCACCTTTTCGGCCACAATTTCCGTTCGGATTAACATAATTTACCATCAGGAACGGTTTAATTATCCCTACTGCCATTTATCCAGCATTTCTTACTTGGCGTGCATGCAGAGTGAATTGCTTTGACCGCAACGATTACAGGTGACAATCATTGCCGTGCGCGATAACAGATAATTATCGCAACGAGAACATAAATATAACAGCAAATGTGAAGGGGAGAGTTGTAAACGCGTGACATTTTATTCAAGCTTTCATACCTTAACCGAAATTATCACTCGAAGGATCACAAAACGCACATCAGCAAATTAATGGATGACATAGCGTCCCAAATTACGAATCGACCATCAGGAATGAATCTGGCGCACTATAATCCGAGATCGTCATAAAGTGGCCAAAAATCAGAACGTAAATTTCTCACCAATTTATCAGTATTTAGAAGCATATAATTTTTCAAAACCAATTTAAATAAAAAGTATAATTTAAACCTAGAAATGTCACCGGAAAGTTTTAATTTGAGGTTGTAATAAGGTATAGAAAACTATGATTCTTGGTGACTTTTTTTCACTTTGATTTATTCATTAATTTATTCAACTCTTTTTTTTTATTGATTGATTGATTGATTGATTGATTAGTTTATTTTTATTTATCTATCTATCTATTTTATCATCCGCTAACACCCAATCATATTCCAAAACTACATCGTTTATCGATCACTCGGGCATGGCAGAGTTTCTCTTCGAACTAGCATTCTTCAATTCGAATCCACTAGCGTCAGATGACCCAGTATAACAGCTTCAAATATACTCCTTAATTTTTTGTATTTATAAAAAAAAAAAAAAAAAAAAAAAAACAAAAAACAAAAAAAAAACAAAAAACAAACAAACAAAAAAACAAAAAACTAACATAAGAAAATTATATATGTCGCAGGCAAAAAAAAAACTCAGTTTAAGAGTAATGTTGACTTACAGACAAACTGTATCGAGATTACTTTAGCTACATAGTCTGAAGCTATTAAATCATAAGAAATGAGCAAATTTTGTACTTAAAAGTACAGTATTGCTAGTAAAATTGTATAAAAGAAAAAACATATCCCTGATTTTTGGCCACTTTTATTTCGATTCTGTACCATAGTGCGGCGAGTGGCGATGCGTAGCGAGACCATCGTGGAAAATTCGGATCGGCATACTAATAATTTTTAACTGTCGCCATCGTCCTCTCGATAATTATTGCAATGCTTTGCCGGAGGTATAATTAACAGGCGTTCATAAATTGAAGCATAGTGACCTTGTGGCCTGGGTCTAAACTGCCTCGGGTCATCTTGTTTTAATGGCTTGCGCGACCGCTAATTGTGATTCGAAGCAGTAGCGCACTGAGAGTTTCTTCATCTCTCTCTCTTTTCTCCATTAAGAAACGTATGTTAGACAAGGATGGACAAGGGGATAAAACCCCCTCCTTCTGTCCTTTTCCTACTCATACATTCAAATGGGTAATGAGAGAGATGGAAGATATCCTGGTTGCGCCAGTGATTCGAAGTCGGCCGTCTCCTGTGTATTCAGCGGACTCTATACAGTTACTCCTACTATTCTCCTGCTCTAGTGAATGCAGTGATATAATAAATGTAACGCACCTGATTCAATGGTGTCAATGGACCTGATCTTGACTTGAGAGCGTTTCAATCATTACACTTGCTTGCTCGATTTATAAAGATCTTATCTGTCTCTACAGCTTCCAGCTCCTGTCCGTTTTGAACAAACGTTAATCTTATATATTGTTGGTTATTTAAATTTTACCATTTTGTGTCAGTTCGTCTGCTCAAAATAGCCAATTTTGGGGCGGTAATTATACACTAGTAACTGACGGTGTCTCCAAAATAAATAGGACCCATATATGTTATGCCAACTCGCTTTTTTGCAAAATACGTAACGTTCGTGCCAAAAAAGATCACTGAAAAGGTTCAACGGACAATGAGACTCATGTGTGAAGATCAAGAAATTTGTCAAATTTTATACTAATATATAGTATGCAAATTACAAAACCGGTCCACGGGTCCTTTTTCCGGAGATACTTTAACCCTTTGTCTACTGGCGGTACAAATTTGTACCACCAAATTAACATGGTTTTAAATGTATTTTCAAAAAAATCACTATGCACATCAAACTAAGTGAGAAAAGTTCATTCGATTCATTGGGATAGATAAAAAATTTATGTGGAGGGTTTGTAATAAACCCGGGTTTAAAGGGTTAACTAAACTGACTGACGACGATGAAGAGACGGATGTTTCGAAACCCGATGAAGTTATATGAAAGGGTTCATTTATTGGCAAGTTTCAAAATAGCGTCACAATATTGTGCATAGTATAAAGTTTTGGCAGTTGAAGCCACACGATCTTTACTGCAGTATGGAATTTATATGTGGGGCTATTCCTCGCAAACTCAGGACTTACTTAAAACTCAAAAGCAAATCCTCAGAATTATATTTAATAAGCCAGCAAAGGAACACTGCAAACCTCTGTTTAAAAATAGCAGAATAATGACGGTCGTCTCCCTGTATACTTATATGAAACTTTAAAAGCAGGCTTTACTGAGGGACATATTACAGAGAAAGGTGCTAAAGATAGGAACAAAAAAAATACTAGAAATGTTTTCATTGAGAATGTGCTACCTAAGAATACTTGGGATGAGAAACGTTTGAGATTTCGATCTGTTGAGATTTTCAATAAACTTCCCAAATCCTTAAAAACAATGTTCATGGAAGAGGATTGCACATTTTCAATGAAACCAAAGGAGTATTTTAAAATAAATCCTTTCTACAGTCTAAATGAGTACCTGAGACCATTGAATTGATGGACAAGTCTTTGTACTCCTCTGTATAGTAATTAGTTATCATATTTATTTTCTACTTACCTACTGTTCTGTTACATAAATTTAATTGTGTATAAATGTACCTATATTTGACCTGTGCTGAGCTGTAAAGCTGGTGTACTAATAACGAAATGGAAAAAAAAAAAAAAAAAAAAAAAAAAAAAGAAGTTTGACAAGCAAAAGAGAAGGTTTTTTTTTTAGAATAGATATTATTTGATTAGCCAAACTGTGAGGAGTCTATCGAAACTTGAGACACGGAGGTCGGAGGTAATAATTTTATTAAAATCACCGTTCGTTTGCCCTATTAACCTTCGCAGTTCGCAGGGCCAAAAATCTTCGGCACGGAAGGAAGGACAAGGGCGAAAACACTGCCGAATATATACTTTGTTCGCACCCTTCAGGCTATTTGACAATCCCGGTGGTCAGTTATAGCCATTACAGCGCAGTTGCGAGGTTTCGCGATATCTCGGTCAATCCAACGCAGACTTAAAAGAGGGTTCGGATACAAACTGACCATGTCAAATACGTACAGCTACATCATTGATGACATAACAGCTGCGTTCTTTTTGAACAAATCTCTCATGTTATAAACGCTTGAGCCTTCCGTAACGGGGTTGTTATTAATCCTTTTTAGAAAGTTGCAAGAGAATTTGAATAATCTACCTCCGTGGCCACGAAAATAATCTTCATGTATTATGCGTGTATCACTTTAATATTATTGAGGTATAAGATTATTACGATCCCTTTAGAAAATGTGATCCTCATTAGCATTAACGAAACAACTTATAAACATAGTCCTATATCAAAAAGAGAGAAACAAGACAAACTTTTAAATACCAAGATCACAAGAGTGAAGAGGGTGCGAGGCAACCAGAGATTACTAAGCCTAAGAGATATGGCACTTCCTATCTCCGCCGTGTTAAAAAACCGTTGGCCGGGCTCCGTAAAAAAACGCCTGCAGAATGGCCGTGCTGCAACGTGCAGTACGCTGGTGACCGTAAACATTGTTGTTATTCATGTTGTTGGAAATGAGGTTAGATTCTCTGCGGCATCTAAATGTTCGTCATTTAATGGCCGATGGGACGATTAAAGTGACTTAGATTTTCAAATTCACGTACAAAATATACTCAGAGCTCATTAAACTTCCCAAACACTTTATTAATCTTATTAATTTAGTTAGTGGCGTTGCTGTCAAATCTCATTCAAACAACAACAGTAGTAACAATGTTTACGGTCACCAGCGTACGCCACATTGCATACTTCGTAGGAGTCGAACAACACTTTTGAATCGTTATGCCATATCTCTTAGGCTTAGTAATCTCTGGGGGCAACCAACTAATTCGGCAAACTGATATATCCAGCTGCAAAAATGAAAGCAAATGGATGAAAATAAAAGTAAAACTTAATAGATTTGTCATTTTCTGAAACAATTTCAAATTAAGATCTAAAATTATGACCACGATATAATGCCTCCCTTGCCCTACAGCGAATAAGATTAAACGTATACCGGGTAATTACGTTGCTAACTTATGTATACACACATATAAGGTAAGTGACCCAAAGGTGGCCACACCTATACTTGGAGCCAATATGCACGTATAAATCATGAGAGATAAAAAGAACTAAATATGTCAATTTACTATTCAGACAGTTGGCTATCATATGTTAATTTCTTTTTTTTTAGAATTTGCTTGTTTTTGAGGTTTTTTTTTTTTGCGTTTGAAAATAAGTAGAGTTTTGACATCGCGCAAAACATGCACCTAAGGTGGCCACCCCTAATATTTTTGATGTACCTAAAGGTGGACATCCCCTTTTAAATTTCATTAATAAGTATTCAAATGCTATTTTATAGTTCAAAAACGGAATCTAGACCCTAGTTACACTAGAAATTATAATGATTATGATGAATTGAAAGTCAAAAGTGGAATCAATTTAAGGGCTTAGCTTTTACGATCGATTACTTCCGTGAAAATTAGCTGAAGACCTGCGAAAATGGACGTGTTTAACTGTTCCGCGCCGACTGAATCGCCTGATGCTCTTGATTTTTGGAGTGAGGGAGGCGATAGCATCCTGCTACTAAAGCCTACCTTATTGGTCAAGCTATAAAGGTACTTATATTTAAGAGGTATGCTCGACTCGCTTCCCGCGCCACTGAAGATGACGCGGGAAGCGACTCGAGCATATACCTGTTAAATATAAGTAAGTACCTTGGATGAAGCTTATGTTTTTTCGCGGATCTCAGAGCACAGCTGTTGATGGTAAAAAAAGTGCTCATGGGCAGACGTGTTCTATGTATGTGCAATTTATCAATGTAAGTATTTATGAGAATTTATGGCGAGAAAATTGCTCTACTGATTGTCACCACATAAAGACATTGAAACTT
The DNA here is from genome assembly GCA_011764245.1 of Trialeurodes vaporariorum. Classification (NCBI taxonomy): domain Eukaryota; kingdom Metazoa; phylum Arthropoda; class Insecta; order Hemiptera; family Aleyrodidae; genus Trialeurodes; species Trialeurodes vaporariorum. Next base: position 27,513,680 of record VMOF01000001.1, on the reverse strand, counting down.
GTTAGATTTTGCGTTATTGTTAGTAGACTATGTGCTCACAGCTCCCAGTTGTAACCTCTTCCCTATATCCTTTATTCGACCGCATATTATACGTAGGTCGTAGGTACATAAAAAAATTACGAAAAATGTTTACTCTCGTTTTTGCGATATATCGTATGCAGTGGAGTGCTATTTATAGGAGGAGCCATCGTTAAAAAAAGAAAAGAAAAAACTTTCGAAATAAGCGTTGTTCGCAGTCAACTACTACTAACGAGTAGACTCTGTGTGTTGAATATTTTACGTGTGCGTCTCTAATCTTGTTTAACCGTTAAGTTGGTCAACAGCAACGATCACTTTCGATGAAATACCGTCCGATTTGACCATCATAAGTATCGATACGGCCGGCCGGCGTCCAAAATGAAATTCCAGAGGCGACAATATCTGCCATAACTGGTTTTTTGTGTGTATTTTTTCGCGCTTATTGTTAGCGATTTAAGTAATTCTCTTGTTCTGAAATACAAACAGTGTCCGCCGTTTAAAATTAATGTTTTCTTTCTTCTTTTTCCTCCCCCTCTTTCCTCTCTCCCCAGACCTCTTAATTCCTCCTCCTCTTCCTCTCTCATACTCACCTTCTCCCTCATCTTCCTTCTCCTTTTCCGCCGCCATGGTTTTAGTAAACGCACAGGGTAAAAAGCTTCGTGTAGTAAAGTAAGGCGTAATAATTTGTTTTGGCATCAGTCATGCCATAATGTTTTAATCGTACGCTTGAAAATCAAAATAGCGATTGACATGTTAATTTTTTCGATGGAAATGACGCTTTCCCAATGATTCTGAGGTGATAAACATGCCTTTTATAGCGATTTAATAGCAGATTTCTGTATTCTTTTGCTGTCACCGATAGCGTCGTTTGGTTTCGTTTTTGGCCACCCAACTCCAGATCAAGGTGCCCAAAAGCGACACCGAACGACTTTAGGTGACAGCGGTAAGATACGGCGAAATCTGATGTATATTACCGGCGAAAGCTATGTTATCACTGTAATTTCTTCGCAACGGCGCACTATGGTCCAGAAGTCCGATTTAGGAAGACATTAGTTTGCATTAAAATCGCCCAATATCTTGAAAACGGCTCATCTGACATCAAAAATGGTTATCACAAAAAAGTTAAATTGGTTTACGTCCTATCTTTTTTGTAATTACCAGTTTTGGTGTCAGATGAGCTGTTTTCAAGATATCGGGCGATTTTAATGCAAACTAATGTCTTCCTAAACCGGATTTCTGGACCATAGTGCGGCGTCATTTCCATCGAAAAAAAAAAACAAAAAAGATTAACACTTCAATCGCTATTTTAATTTTCAAGCAAAATAGCATATAACATTGGGATCCATAAAAAATTACTGCTGTAAACAGTAAATATTCGAAGGGACTATATAAAAATGTCAAAAATTTCAACCTCGATTTTCAATAAATTGTCCTTTTCCGAACTACTAGTTATAACCTTTTTCTATTATAATACGTTTCTTGAACTTCTTTTATACTATGACATACGTATAACTGTGCCCGCACGAATTAGTCAATATTTTGATTTTCATTCAGTAGCGTGTTAAGAAATTTGTCTCTATCTCTCCCTCCCGTCCTATTCAAATTCGCGTGAGTTAGAAAAGGACAAAAGAGAGAGGTTGGAAGGCAGATGATCCCTCCCTCTACTCCCTCTTTCATTTGTTCACTGATGCGCTCAGATGGCTAGAGAGAGCGATAGAGAGAAACACATCAATTCCTCAAGCCAGGATTCTCATGTTTTTGTGTCTGGACTCTGGCAAGATAAACTCCATTTTCCCTTGCAGCGTCGCATTCAGGTGGACACAAGGACGCCTGCGCCTGCTTAATTTGTCAACAGAAAGAAGCCCCAAAATGCCTCCTGCGACGCTTCAAAGGGGTTCATTCAAAATCGGCATTTTTCGCCCACTGCTTGTTTTTGACGAAACTTTGGGTATCAATTGGGTTTACTATTAGTAGTGGATCCTGAAATTTTCGCGACCTAAAACCAATTTTTAGAGGGGGGGGTGGGAAGGTCAAAGTTGAAACCTTCAAACTCAAATATCTCGCTAACGAATAAAGATTTTGAAATGTGGTTTGTGCGAAAAAACGCAAAATAAAATTTCCTTTCTTTTGACTACCCACATGTTCCACAAAATTTTGAAATTACACTTGCAATTTGCAATTTTTTGATTTTCAGGCTCAAAATTTTTTACAAATTTTGAAATTCTGAAAAAACGCATTCTTCGATTTTGATCTTTACAAGATATGTTATTCTCTAGAAAATTTGCTACAATTTAGTCTAAACCGCATGTTGGGGAAACTTTTAGTTTCTGAGTTATGAATTTTTAAAGTGTCAAAAATCGCTATTTTAGCGTTCTCAGCGACAGCGACGAAACTTAAAAAAAGAATTTCTCCGCTTCTAATCAACAAAACTTGATGAAAATTGAGATTTAGGGGTTTCGAATGTCGTAGAATTTAATTCTGCTATCAGATTTGAGCCTGAAAATCAAAAAATTGCAAATTGCAAGTGTAATTTCAAAATTTTGTGGAACATGTGGGTAGTCAAAAGAAAGGAAATTTTATTTTGCGTTTTTTCGCACAAACCACATTTCAAAATCTTTATTCGTTAGCGAGATATTTGAGTTTGAAGGTTTCAACTTTGACCTTCCCACCCCCCCCTCTAAAAATTGGTTTTAGGTCGCGAAAATTTCAGGATCCACTACTAATAGTAAACCCAATCGATACCCAAAGTTTCGTCAAAAACAAGCAGTGGGCGAAAAATGCCGATTTTGAATGAACCCCTTTAAAATTTCACTCGTGCACCCCCCACCTTTTTCCTCCTCCCTCAGAAACAATCTCTGGATCCACCACCCTCCAAACTTAATTCTTAACCATGCAATACAATATACAACCACCAATATACAGGGTGTTGAAAAACGGTTCCCGAATATTTCAGGGGCGGATTCTACAGGTCAAAACAGGAGCGTCATTTCAAGTTCGGCTTGGGGAGGGGGTGCAAAAAATCTTATGACCTTTTTTTTTGCTCATCATTATAATTTTCGGCTTGGAGGGGGCAAAAAATCGGAAAACCCTTTTTTTTTTTTTTTTTTTTTTTTTTTTTGCTCATCAATATAATTCGTGCCAGTTTTTGAGCCTGACTTCAAATCCTTGGGGGGGCAATTGCCCCCCAGCCCCCCCTAAATGACGCCAATGGGTCAAAATAAGACTTTTTTCCCCTATAAACATGGGTCCGAAATTGCAGTCTTTTCGAGTTACAGTGTTGCAAAGTTTCCGAAAAACAAATTGAAAAATTGTCATAACTCCATCGCGAATTTTTCTTAATGCTCGTAAATAGGCATTCTGGTGTAGATTTAGGCGTTCTTGCCGATTTTGGCCGTGAAAACGCTGTATGCAAAAATTTGAAGGGGGTTATGGGGGTTTTTCTTGATTTTTCTCACTTTTTTTGGCCAAATTATGTGAAAACTTGCTTTCGGATTCATTGAACCCAAAAACGATTAGCATTACTCAAAAGTTCGTAAAAAAGTATGCATTTTTAGTCCTTACAAGTTTTTCCAATTCGTAAACCATTTCCGAGAAAATCGTCCCTGAAGTTGCAGAGGTCGGCCAATATTCGCCTTTTCTTTGATTCTGTGAATTCTTGGCCAACTTCTTTAACTTCACGGATAGGACGATTTTCTCGGAAATGGTTTACGAATTGAAAAAACTTGTAAGGACTAAAAATGCATACTTTTTTTTCAAACTTTTGAGTAATGCTAATCGTTTTTGGGTTCAATGAATCCGAAAGCATGTTTCCACATAATTTGGCCAAAAAAAGTGAGAAAAATCAAGAAAAACCCCCATAACCCCCTTCAAATTTTTGCATACAGCGTTTTCACGGCCAAAATCGGCAAGAACGCCTAGAACTACACCAGAGTACCTATTCACGAGCATTAAGAAAAATTCACGAGGGAGTTATGACAATTTTTCAATTTGTTTTTCGGAAACTTTGCAACACTGTAACTCGAAAAGACTGCAATTTCGGACCCATGTTTATAGGTAAAAAAAAGTATTATTTTGACCTGTAGGATCCGCCCCCGAAATGTTCGGGAACAGTTTTTTAACACCCTGTATAACCAGAAACACTACGATATGTGAACCGCGGAGAGTCTAGTACTTCTGCCTGAAAATAAATTCTGGTGTTACTGTCAGAATATGGCCATAGTACCAGAATTTTCTACACATTTTCCAGGACCATAGTATAGAAAAATTATAAATTCTGGTATAAGTACCATCCTTACCTTGGTTCACGTATCATCGTGCTCCTCGTATTTTTTCTATCTCTTTTATTTCAGTGTTCCATGAGACCATTAAATAATTCAACTCCATAATCCTCGTGTCTCTTCTCTATAAACCACCGTCTAATCAAATCATTCTGTGACTAATTTTTCACATTTTGTTGTTCATGTTGCAGATGACCCCGGAACAGTAAACCAGAAGCAAATCAAAGCTCCTGCAAGATGGACGACGAAACTGCGATGATTCTGGCGGTGCAGCTGGTCGCGCTGTCGTGTATCGTCGGTGCACTCTTCTTGTATCTTCTGTGCAAGATGAACCGGCGAAAGCACACGTACGATGCCTCCTTCGCCAGTCTCAACGTTGGTACAGGTCGTTCGGTCCTCATCACCTCATGCGAGACCGTCTTCGGGCTCCAGCTGGCCCTTCACTTAACCTCCCTCGGATTCCGCGTTTTCGCCGGCTACAAACCAAAGATGCGGGACGACGATGAGGTGGTGCAAGTGCTCGGCGGAAGCGGAGGTGGTGATGAGGATAGGGCGGAACCGGAAGTGTGCCCGATTCCGGAGGCGGTGCAGATATTGACCGCGAAGCTGAAGCATCGAGAATCGATGACGACATCGCTCTCGGTGAACGGGTACGAGTCGGACAACAGGTCCAGCTACGGCAGTCTCATCTCGCTCCCTGTTGATGTCACGAGGGAGGACTCGCTTCACGAGGCCGTCGACATCATCAGGAGGCACTTGCCCGCAGGAGAAGATGGTGAGTAACGTCATTTTATCAATCATCATCAATCCGTTTGTCAAAAAGCGTATTTTGATCTGGTATAGATTGTAATAAGCTCATCACGGAGAAAAATTTCTGATTGAAATTACGGAACGTATTAAGAAAGTGGGGTGAAAAGAAATTTATTTTGAAACAATAAGAATTCTTATTGATTTAGCGAGAATTATCATTGGTCCAATTGGACGTTCTGATGATTCAGAAGAATCACAAGAAAGAATCGTTGTATTCATAAGAATTCTATTATTTTAAAAGGAATTTCTTTTCACCCAAGCGCTAAAACACACACAGTCAGGTTTAAAACTAAAGGAGGGTCGCGCATTAGTATTCTAAGGCGGGTCCGTTTCAAACTGTCAAACCGCACACGAGGCCCGCGAACGCGCGAGGTGAGTCCGGACGACACGAGATATACGGACATTGTACGAACAAACGCACTATGGTCTGAAATCGTCAAGAAGAGGCAAAAAATCAGAAAATAAATTCATCGTTTGTAAACTTTCAATATGAATTGAAATCACTTGTAGAAAACTATTAACAAGTAATTGAAACCCATAAAATGTCACTAAAAAGCTTTAAACTAAACTTTTAAAGGTCAAAGACGATGGTTTTTTTATGACTTTTTTCCACTGATTTTTTTTTTTTTTTTTTTTGTCTCTATTTCGATCCCACACCACACCATTGTGGGGCGGTGAACTCGAGTCTTGTCATACCATAACCCCTAATTCGACCAGCGTATGCGCGAACTCAACCATACGTTTTTTACGTGGAAGCGTAACCCCCAAACCCCCCAGACCCTCCCCTCTCCTGGTCAGCTCTCTTCCCGACATCACAGGTTACTGCTTTTCACTCTGCTCACGTGAGCTCTGGATATTGGACATAATGCTCATTGCTCACCCACCGCCCACTCGCACTCACTCAAATGCATGCTCGATGACCCCCGAACGTTTTCGCCGCGCCAGCTATGTGATTTGCCTCGCCCATGTGAATCCTCCATCGAAAGTCCCGAGACACGATCACACGACTGACCATTCCGTATTAGAAACGGTAAGCACGATCCAAGAGAGCAAGCGCCTTTTTCAAGGGCGTGCTCTCTGCCATGTACACACAGTGAAAAAATGTGCACTGTAATCCGAACACCAACTGACCAACTGTTAAGTTTTATATTATCACGAATAATAATCGACTTGTGATTTTTGGGAATATTTAGTTGTTATTTTATTGAAATAAAAGAGAAAAAAAAGTAGAAGACATTCCAAAAAAATGCTGCGTTGAGCGCCTTCAATTGATGATGTAGGCAAAAAATAAATCCATCCATGTACATTCATGTTGAAAAAATCTTTATATTAAATTGTGATATCGACAAAATTTGAGCTTGGAAATTACTTATCAGAAGAAAATTATAGGTAGTGAAAAATCCAAGTTGGCTGTTTTATTTTAAACTATGATGAGATTCGCCTAGTGTACGTCAACTTTTCGATGTCTCAGAAGTTTGTATCTCTAAACCTTCGATTTATGCTAAGTTTCGAGTTGAGACCTTTGGTGAATCGAATGCTATCGACTATCGGAAACACGCGGCGCTGTCCGCTGGTATTTTTATAACTACTGCTGGCTCCCTGCTTTCGCAGACTCCCATGTACCTACAAAAATAGCAAAGTTCAGTTGCTTTTGATGTCATTCAATCGTGCCTGTGATATAACTCATTCATCAATGCCATCTTTTTGTTTTGTTTTTTCTCAGTGTCATTAATACTAGCAAATTGCAAAATAAAAACAAAACGGGTCTAACATCCGGTCAGTGCTTCCAGACAGTATGAGTCTTTCATTGGATCAGAGCTGCCGATTTGCGTAGATTTAATGGCATTTTTAAATTCACCGATGATTCCACCGGCTGAGAAAAGATTTTAGAGTTTAGTTCAGTGCACGACTGTTGTGCACGAAAATACTAGCGTCTTTTATCTTTTCTCAACCGGTATATTTTAATCAATTAACGGCGTTTCCACCGATTGAGAAAATATTACAGGTCAGAGTATTTTCGTGCATTACAGTAATACACTGAATTGAATTATGTAATCTTTTCTCAACCGGTGGAATCATCGGTGAATTTAAAAATGTCATTAAATCTACGCAAAATCGGCAGCTCTGCACTGGATTTATACCCACGATCGTAGCCATGGCCAGGAATTGATCTTTCTCTCTCTTTGTCCATTTGAACGCATGTGTTAGAAAAGGATAGATATATGGGCTAACAAGTGACTTCAGCATCTGTTTCTGTCCTTTTCCAACACACTCTTCCTTTTATTTAGAGAATGTAGTTAACTCTTCGTACTCGGGGGAGTTGGAATTGCCTATACAATACACTGAAGGCGCCCGAAGAAACCTTATTTTTTTGTAAGTGTTTTCATCGAAAGTAGCTTTTATCCGAATGATGACTGAAACAATATAAAATAGACTTGAGAAGGAAACCGAGGATACTTGGGCTTGGCCCATATAAGAAGGTTAATTGGGGTCATTGCCATCCGTAAGTGCTCGGCAATCATGCATCTACGTAAGAAAGAAACCGTGCGGACGTATGATTATTTGGTCCCGTCTGGCTTTGGTGATTCCCGTCATCATTGGCGGAAATAGAGGAGGGGGCTCCCTAGAGGTCTGCAACCCCCCCCCCCATCTCACCCCTAAAAATTGTGGGGGGGGAATACGCCTAGCCATTTGGCCATGTGATTTGGCACATCCCAAAATTTCGTCTCTCATGAAGAATTCAAGAAGGAGCAAAAACAAAAAGGTTGTTAAATAAAGAATGTGTATCCTCCCCAAAAATTGCCTGGATTGGAAGAGAAATGGGACCATCAAAGAGATGGATGCACGAAGAACTCTATTGCAAGGATAGGTCTTATGATTGAAATACGGCGAAAAACAGCTGTGATTTTTTTCTCATAGTTTTAACGGCCTTTTTTTCTCAGTGCACGTGGTCAGAGTTATTCAGGATCAAACGCATGAGAAGCAGAAGAAAAAAAAAAGTCATCCGTTTTTTGCCTGCTCAGCCATCTCCCCCCCCCCCCCCCAGAAAAATTCCTAGTTCCACCTATGCCCGTCATCGAAATCAGACACTGCGAAGATTTATCTGAAGAAAGCAGGATTTAAACCAAAAGTGGAGTTTCAACTTCGCAAGTTTGAGCGAACCATTGGATCGCTTTGGAAATTTGTCTAAAGAGCTTTTCGACAGCCGGAGCTTCGGGGGCTTTCGTGGCCACTGGCCGGATTCTTTCATCTCCATCGTTAGCAGTTTGTTGGCGCGGCTCCGGCCGTGACGCGATGTATAGTGGACAAGTTGCTCCGCTGCCGCTGACTTTGGTCGCGCGGCTAAGCACCGGACCCGAAGCCCCCCCCCCCGCCCTTCCCCCCAGAACTGCGGTTAAAAGTTGCCAAGCGTGCTTTGAACGCCGTGATGCCATGATTGGCGGAATGAAAGCGGCGAAACTTTCAATTGAATCCGCGGAAAGTTGTATGCCGTAGTCATGGCAACCGTGCTGTAGTGCATTGCTCATTCTTCACTGTCCACGACCGTGCAGAACCCAATCCGCCCTCGGCAAATAGTATTACAGCATAAACATCGCATTCTTAGAGTTGCTCATAGTACATTCATTTAGTGCTATGGTGGTCATCGGGATTGTCAAATGTACTTAATTAATTGCCAACGTACTATATGTATAGGTCCTTGCACGGAAAAAGTATAATTGGTCGATTTCTCCACCATAATGATGACTGATTTTGGCAACTACCCAAAAATATGGTTATCTTGATCTGACTTTGGGGTGAATGAAGCAAGCAATTAGTTAAGCATGTTAGTTGTTCAAGTTTTAATTTCCTTCAAGTTTATTCAGTTTATTTGTAAATGTTTGTTTCCTTCGACTCGACATGTTATCAAGTTTTTTATCATCTTGTTTTGCAGTTGAAAAAATCAGTCATTATGATGGTAAATCTTACAAATTCCTTTTTCCTGTGCGCGCATGCAAAACCGCACCTCGGTTCGCAAGTGACTGTTTGGTTTGAACAATGAAGCTTTTGAGATTCGAAGGAGACTTAGGGTCTTATCTTAAAGGGTTTATTGCCCTTTTATTTAATACGAACAAGGGGGAAAAAATCACTTTTGAAAGCCCCCCCCCCCCTTACTTTCGACACCCACGCTACACCTGTGGTTGCTGCCGAAGATTATGGAGCAACCCCACTGTATCTTGGTCTGGAACGAGCTTTGACAACCCCCCCCCCCCACCCCCCACAAGAGTCGGCAACGTTGCAGAATAGTCTAACGGTAGGTTCCTCTTTTTGCCCCTCTACATATACACTCACATGCATCGAGCCAAGGTATGCGCCGTATTTGCCCTCGAGTCAAGTTGGAATCGTTGGATGGCGTTGGTCGCGCTCAGTGCGGGCTTTTTTTGCGCAACTTTACGTCGCCCCCTCCCCGGTTCAGCCTCCCCCCCCCCGTCGGTCACTGCGTCCAACTTTTTTCTGGATGACAGTATCATGCCTGCGTATGTGTAAAATTTATCGTGTATCGGTGAAGTCGCTCGCTCTCGTTCATCGACCCACAAGGCCGCGACTCAGAGCGACTCGAAAACGCGCGGTGAAGAAAAAGAGATGGAGGGAGAAAAAAAAGTCAACTCCACCGGCACACTATGAACTGGGATATGATCAAACCGTGGCAAAAAATCAGAAACTGAATTTTTCATCAAATTATCAATTAAGTATAGATTTTTAGTACCAATTTTGCTCACAGAGAACACTTTTTATAAGAACAAAAGAACAAAGGGTAGTGGCGTCATTTCAGGTTTTGCCAGGGGGGGGGGCGGTCAAAAAATCCAATTAATCATTTTTTTCTCTTTTTTTCTTTCTTGCTTCTCATGCATTTGGACCGTGGAACTCTGCGACCTTCGAGGTCTTTAATATGACCCTAATGGGCATAAGCATTTTACTACCTGGGCAAATTTTGGGTAAAAATACATTTTGTTCCCAATTTTTAAAGAAATTTAAAGCTTTTTAACCTATACTCACGTAATTTGAGAACTTTTTTTTTTCGATTTTGCTCCTTGAATTTTCTGTGGGAGCCAAAATTTCTGGATGTGCTAAGCCCCCTCCCCCCTTTAATGACGTTACTAACAAAGGGAATTTCGATTAACCGGACGAGTCGGGTCGGGACGGGTCTGGACCGGACACCTTCCGAATACCAAAATATCCGGATAATCAGATTCCGGAGATCGCGATGACGGGGAAAAATTGTTTGTAACGCAAGCAAAATGTGAACTATTAGGGATGTATTAACTAGAATATGTACATTATTGTACTTATTTACAATAGAACTTTCATAGTACCTCAATTATTTCCTTTAAAGAACGAGTCTATCTTCTTTTTGACGAATATATCGTTTCTTTTTCCGTGAATCTAGGTACAGAAAAAGTGAGTGCGACCGATCGAGACGTATTTCCCGATCACGACAGGTTTTTCTCGAATTCTCTCGTTCGATTTTTGAAAACCATTTTCGGATCCTGTCCGGATAATTGAGTGTCCGGATATAGTCGATAACCTGATAATCGAGGTTTTAACTGTAATGGTTATGTTGCGTACTTTTTCTACAGCAATATTGTTGTAAGTACTATAATTTTTGAAAGTTTTTAATAGGCGCAATATTATTTTACCGAATTTTACGCAAGAATCAAGTTCCTATGTTGTTGTAGAAAAAATACGCAACAAACTCATTGAAACCGAGAATTGTCACTGAAAAGTTTCAATTCAAGCTGAGAGGTCGACAACGATGATTTTTTATGATTTCAGTCTCACCATACTGGCGCAACCAGGATCTCTTCCATCTCTCTCTTTTTCCATTTAAATGTATGAGTAGGAAAAAGACAGAAAGAGGGGGTTTTATCCCCTTGTCCATCCTTGTCCAACATACGTTTCTTAATGGAGAAAAGAGAGAGACGAAGAAACTCTCGCCGATTTTTGGCCAACTTTTTTTTGGATCTCAGACCCAAGTGCGACAGCCATCGTGATCATTCGTCATAAAACCGCTGATTATAGAGAAAGGGGGCAAATCAAAAGTATCAGTTCGAGTAATTATTTTTTAAGTGAGAGAAAAAAAAAAAAGGTTTGTAAATAATGAGTAAAAAAGAAGAAAAAAAAGTTGGCCAATGCTTGTTACTCTATTTATAATGCCATAAAATCTTACCTAACTTCACGTCCTCTCTAAAAACTTGGGAAATAAAGTTTTCATCAGCCTGCTCAAGCTCTGAGTCAATTAAAATTGATCGCGGACGGAGGACGGCGCCTTCGATAGGGCGTTTAGAAGAGTTTTTAAGCACTCTTTTAATCACTCAACATCAACACTAATCATATACTTTTAACACGGTTTTCAATCCTCCCTTCATCTCTCACCAACTGCAGGGGGTCATGGAAAGAAACGTGCTTCCGGTGGTTTGTAAACACATTATCCTAAACTTTTATGGTATGGGTCTGTTGCAAACATTTGCTTACAGGCGTATAGAGAGAGTCAATTTTGATGTCAAATCACTTGAAAACAAAACGTTGAGTGCATCAGAAAATAATTCCGAAAGCCACTTACAAACTCAATAAATGCGTTTAACAAAATTACAAGATGGTGGTCGAATAATCAGATCACAATGGAGGAGGAGTCCTGTCTAGTGTCCAATCGCAAGTTTCTATGCTGAGAAAAGTGATTTTTTATCATCGAGAAAGATGCAATATAGATGGGACTTCGCTATTGTGACCTGCTCATTCAACTGCCATTTTGGAATTTTGTAAAACGCATTTATTGAGTTTGTGAGTGAATGTTGAGAATTTTCGACTCCTTCAATGTCATTTACACACGATTCTACTACGGAGTTGACCTTCCATAACGCTGAACTCTGCAGCAAAAAGCAACAGACTCATTGAAATGGGTGCAACAACGATACGAAGGTGCTTCATGAGGTCCATGACCAAAATTCCGTCTGGCCATTATTTCCATGAACCTTCTATTGAATTCCATGAAATCACAAAGAAAATATCACGGAAACAGATGTATAGCTCACGGAATTCCCGTAAAATTTTATCGAAAAGTAATGATTATACCCACGGAATTACGGTCATGGAATTTCAAATTTTATTGTTGTTGTTGTGGAATATGGGCGGGAATTTGGCGAGAATGGGGCAGTTGCAAGGGTCTGAAATGTTGTGTTTTTTGTATAAAGAAAATGAAAGTACTTGATGAGCTGAGAACAAAGACGCCTTAAGGTTTCTTATAAAGTCCCATTGTTCTGGAGATGAGATTTTGGCCCCAAATACATTGTTTTAAATGGGAATTCTGCGTATTAATGTCACTATACACCAGGGCATCGGACCGAACCGAACCGTGAACCGCGAACCGCTCCGAACCGCTGAATTTACAAACCGCGAACCGAACCGCGAACCTTTTTTCCACTGAGGCGGAGAACCCGAACCCGAACCGAACCGACTGACTGAACCCGGTTCGAACCGGTTCAACGGCTTAGAAACGAGGTCTTGAAAAAAAAACCTGTAAAGGGAAAAGAGCAAAAAGTTTGAGCATTTACTCTGTGAGTACTGAGTAGGTACTCGATGGATCTCAAAATCGCAAACTTTTCGCATAGAAAGATTACACAGAGTCACGCATCTAAACTAGTTTGAAGCAACTGAACGTTGATTGGTCTGCTGATTCGTTTGAAATTATGAGGGTCTCAAAAGTCTGTGGCATGCCGAGTCACGTGATACGCGGGTTGCAGTCAGCGCCCACTTGCTACAAACCAGGTGATTTCTACGTGAGACTGCGGCTATTGCATTTTGAGAAAACGATGGTAGTCACGGTAACAGTAATTTTCTGAGAAAAGAACACGGAAAAAAAAGATTGGTGAAAATAACCATACGGATACCTGATTTTGGCACCTGCTACATGTTATGGTAAACTTAACCAGAAGTATGGTACATTTACCGATACTTTGAGTAAATTCGACATGCAATCAGGTAACGTCACCTAGTACTTAGTCAAAACATAGTATACTTCTGGTTAACATTACCATAACATCAAGCAGGTGCCAAAATCAGGTATCCGTATGGTTATTTTCACCGTAGTTTTTTTTCCGTGAAAGAAGGGGAAAATATTCTGGTTTGAAGTGAGAAAATATTCGAACTCGACCAAATTTTCTCCAAACCGAACCGCTCCGAACCGGTTCACAAATGTCTGAACCGGTTCGGAGCGGTCCGGAAAGTCGCGTGAACCCGAACCGAACCGCGAACCTTTTTTTTTCGTGAAGTGTGAACCGCGAACCGAACCCGAACCGATTTTTTCTGCGGTCCGATGCCCTGCTATACACACGAATTTTTACAAATAACTTTACATATGTTCATCTCCCAAACCGGGACACTTGGGGGAAAAAAACCAAAGGGACCATTATTCTCCGCTCATCAAGTACTATAATTTTCTTTATAAAAACACAACATTTCAGACCCTTGCAACTGCCCCATTCCATGATTTTTCAATGTGCTCATCATAATTTTTGCTGGATTTTACTCAAGAAGTAAAACTATTCAATCTATTATCGCACAAGTTAGCAAGAGCCTTATTACACGCATCTATTAAAGAAGAACGCAAGTATAATGATCAAAGTCACATTATTACTTATAAATCCCCCCCTCTATATTTTTCTACTACCTGTGTTTAAATGAGAGGTTAGAGGGAGAAGGACTCATTCCTAATTCTTTTCTGACAGATATAACACATGTGTCTACTCCTCGCGGTCGCTTCGAAACAGATGTTTAGATGACTTTAACGAACTGGTGGGCCCTTCCAACTGTCCCATTCGGGTTATTCCAACCACAAAATGCTCCGTTTACTCTATAATATCTTGTTGATTTCGACAGTTTTAGTCGTGGAACTATAGGCACACTTAAGCATTTTCGGGTAGCATTCATCGCGAAAAGGTCGCATCAAATTGTTTAATTTGCCAAAATTTATTTTAAAAAAATACGCTTATGGGGGAAAATACATTGACTCAGATAGTTTGTTTGGAACAAGAGGTATTCGGACGGCAATCGATACGATTAATCGTTCTTTTCTTCTCCGTTTTCAGACGGGGAAAGATAACGTCAATCGATTGTTCACGAACCGCTTCTCTTTGGTGTCGATTCATCGACTCACCATATAACAGTCTATCTTAGATGAGAATACATATAAGTATTTTATCCGTGTGAGATTAAAGTGCTTCTTTATTAACGGGTAATGATCGGATGTTTAGAGCTCCTATGACAGACGAGCAGACAGAGGGAAGCGCTAAAAAAAGCAGTAGGTATAAACAATCGCCTCCGAACAAGTCATAAACATGCCTCGAATCGCGCGCCAACTTAAACTTTCTCCTCCGTTGATACTTGAACATCCACTCGCCGCGCATCTTGTAAGAGTCAGATAGGGCACTGATAGGTGACCTGGTGCCTGCTAGTGCCTGACACGCGCCCCCACCCTCGGATCGGAAAAAGTTGGGACCCCAACTAAGGAGCGACATTATGACATATAATATCCATAGTTAACTGCGCAAGGTGTGTTTTTACATGCGTGCACGAGTGGCAAACGAATGACACGCATTGCTGCCAGGTGAAACGCACAAACGCAATTCCGAGACCCAGGAAAACTTTATTTGATCGAGACTTATTGGGTGTTCAGTCTCACCTCTCCAATTAATCGATACTTGTCCATAAGTTCGATTGCGAGAGGAGCAAATCGAATGTATATGCATCACTGGCGCAACCAGGATCTCTTCTATCTCTCTCATTTCCCAGTTGAATGTATAAGTAGGAAAAGGACAGAAAGAGGGGGTTTTATCCCGTTGTCCATCCTTGTCTAACATACGTTCCTTAATGGAGAAAAGAGAGAGATGAAGAAACTCTCGGTGCGCTACTGATATGCATGCATGTTAAATCGCAATTTCGACCTTATGTGTAAAATTTACACAATAAACCGTAAATATTTCAAAAATGCCGAAGTTTCGATTGACCGATTGAAAAATGTCGACTTCTAACTATTGATCATTGAATCAAAATTTGAGAATGTTAACGGAGTTTCAATCAATTTTCGACATTTAGATCGATCAAAAATTCGAAATATATAGATTCGATCGATCGTTGTTTCGGTCGATCGCACAGACATGTTCCGAAGGTTCAAACTGGGGGCTTCTAGCGGGCAAAAACTAGGTTTGCCTGTTCCGCTCAGGCTAAACTAGTCTGGCCTAAAATCGGGTTTGTCCTGTAACATATGCACCAATTAGGATACCTCTTTTTTTCAGAGCATCCTCGTATGCATGTTTTAATCTACCTTCTTGACAAACTGGTACTATGCATCAGTGGTGGCTCGTGCAATCTGGCAACGTTACATGTAGTTCATTTAAAGTCATGAAAAAGTTCGAAGTGTTGTAGAATGTAGATTGTAGGTGCGCTATGACTTTCAAAAGGAAGATCCCTGGTCGAAATACATATTGTTCGACCTTTCATGACGTACTCTGAGAGGAGCATTCTGATTAGCTTTTAAACACTTAAAAGCTGCAAAATCGTTTAAAAGTTGCCGAGATATAAAGGAGTAAAAATTTCGACTAGGAAACTTTCTTTTCAAAGTCATAGCACATACATAAATACAGTGCACACTGCACTACCTCGAATCGACATCTCTTTCATGGCGCTTGCAAATCCGGCAATGTTGCACTTTTAATCCATTTAAAGTCATGGAAAAAGTTGAAATGTTGATGTACATGTACAGTGCGTTCCCTCGAATCGATATTTTTTACGCAGGTTTAATGAACAAAATGAAACGTTGCCGGATTGCAAGCTTCGGGATTGCTTACAGCATGGAAACAAAATGTACTGAAGGTGTATTTTCCTTATAATTCGGCAACCTTGGAATGATCCATTTGTGCGACTGGGTGCGATACCTCGAGAAGCGCGCACAAACGGACTTGTCTGATTGCGCGTGACGTTTTTATTAATTTTACCTTCTCAGATCCTGCAGGTGCATACGCGAACCTTGCAGCGCGCGCACGCTCACTCGCTCAATGAATCACGCCGCGCCTTAATGAATAAATGAATGAATGCCGAATGGTGACATTACTTGAATGAAAATTAAATTGCCGCGCGTAGAGTCATAAAGTGTCTTCTGATGTATTGGAGTAAACGTTGCAGTTTACTCACACTCTCACAGATTCGTGGATTTGAATAGTCCGCTTTAAAATGCCGCGTGTTTTAGGGCGGGCGAGGGCGCTTAGCTCACCATGTACCCAAATTAATATGCGGCTTAAGTGTGACTTCTGCGTCTCTATGAATGGAGAATTGTTTTTGTTTGTAACTGTGGTTTTGGATACGGCGCACAATGGTTCGAAATACGAATTTTTCCGGACGTAAAAAGCTAACGTTTGTTTTGCCTTAAGATGATTCCAGGGTCGATTAGTCCGAACCGTAGACCAGGACTGCCGTTTTGCGTGTAACTAATGCTATTTTTCAATTCACCGATGATTTCACCGGTTGAGAAAAGATTACACAGTTCATTTTAGTGTAGTATAACTGTAATGAACAAAAATACTCTCATCTGCAAATCTTTTCCCAACCGGTGGAGTCGTCGATGACTTTGAAAAAACTTGCGGATATTTCAATAAATTATCTGAGTTTCCATCGATGAAGGAAAGATTACAGATCAGAGTATTTTCGTGCATTACAGTCATACACTGAACTGAACTGAGTAATCTTTTCTCAACCGGTGGAATCATCGGAGAATAGAAAAAATAGCATTGATTACGCAAAACGGCATCACGGGAAAAAAACTACGGTGAAAATAACCATATATATATATTGTTGCCAGATTGCTGGTTCCATCCACTGTGCGTCGCGGCACACTCATCTCACTTATGGTTACTTCATTCATGCACCTCGTCAATAACGGTTTTTCAATTAATTCTTAATGACGCTTGAAACTCGTATCATAGAAATGTGCGAACATGCATGTTGAACGTGCGTTAAAACTAACATTTATTCGTCATAGCCTTCAACATTTGCTTTAACTTTTTTTGAATTTCCAAACACACGATAATCTTCGTGATGCGTGTGTTGTAACTTGTTTTGAAAAATGAATGGAAAATAATTTTAAATTGGTTGATGAGGTTTGTTCGAGATATTCGATACCTTTGGAGTGTTGCAGACCGTGCACTTCTTCTTTCAATTTTGTTCGAGCGATTCATTTTTTTTTTTTTTTTTTTTTTTTTTTTTTGCCTTAACGGGTCGTATATTTTTTATGGTTTAAAGACTACAGAGATCAAGTTTCAGACGAATCAAAATTAATAACATCCAAAGGAAGAGTAATAATCAATGAAAGAGTATTCTTACCAAAAAAAAAAAAGTTGTAATGCAAAAATTAAATTATGAAAAAATAAAAACACCTGAACGTATAACGAAAGATATAGATAAATATACAGAAGTAAACTACTTTTTGTTGCCTCGACGTATATTTTATAATTTAAAACTATACAGATTTCAAGTTTCAAACGAATTAGAATTGATTGCATCCGAACTGTGGCGGCTCGTGATATTTGGCAACCATGCAAGTTTTCCATTTAAACGTAGGTAACGTAGGTACGTGCGGAGGCTGGCAGCCTCCGGGAGAATCGATTGTTTTACATTGGTTAAATAGGAGGAGGACACGGTTGCCAAATTTCACGAGCCGCCACTGCATCCGAAGGAAGAGCAATTGATTGAAGCATATTTTCATACTTAAAAAAAAAAAAAAAAGTAATGCAAAAATTAAATACAGAAAAAATGAAGACATTTGCATTTGTAAAGATACAATTGATACAAATAGTTATCTAAATAAATCAGCAAACTACCCGTTCCCTGGGACAGCGATATTGATGCCGACCTCGAACAGACTGGCAAATCATCTCTAGCAGGTAGCGGAGAAAAAGCTATAGTAAAAATTAGTATCCATACTGGCATACTTACTATGATGAGGAAAGGCGAGCCCAAAATCGTCACTGCTAGCATCCGCGGTCCCGTGGCATGGGAGTGCGAATACCAACCCACTTACATATACAAAGTGATATAACGATCAAAACAAATAAATAAACACATATGGGTGATGAAATAGCTACATTGAATAGATAATCAAACACAGAAAATGAAATCGATAAATTAAAAACTTACTTAGGTCATCAATGAAAAATATGAATAGTAAAAAAATATTATCAAGCTAACACAATCAGGTGTGCGAAGATGTTTTTCGGTTATTCGCCTGCAGAGTGCAGAAATCATCAAGCCATGCGTGTTGAAAGAAATGTCACCTCTTTATTTAACGCCCCCACCTTCTCTTTCTCTCTCTTTTTCTCAAATACAATTTACTGAACGAAGCGAGCTGAATGCGAAGTTTATTCAAAAAGTCTTCGTACGTTGTTATTTTGGCAATACATGCATGAACGTGCCATAACCATGTTATTCAAGTTAATTTTCAGTGAATCACCGGTATAAACCTTGAGATTCTACAGAGGTTACGAAAGCGCATTTATCTAATTAGAGAAAATATTTTCTTTCCCTCAATCCTAAAATGACGCAACTCTTTTAAATCGTGGGTGCGAGAAAAAATTGAGATCTTTTCGAGGCATTACGTACGAGATGCTTAGCTTCGTTTATGCAAACATTCGAAGATTGAGTTTAAACTGGGTTATTTCTTTTGTGTATATTCATGAGCTTCATTTAACTTAAGTTTAGATTATACTTTCATCATAAGCTTCTGCTTAATTTTATGACTTATTTGCGAGGAATGTTTGTTTGAATTACAACTGCGTTTCAGCGCTTCTCTGATCTTTCCTTTTATTGGCCGTAGCGTCGTCTAGTGCGATCTGTCAACACTGCATTCATCCATATAAACGCATGGAAAAGTTCAAACTGTTGGAGGTGGACTGTGCACTCCCTCGAATTGATATTTTACATGATATTGAGTAGAAAAATGAACGTTGCCATACTGCACGCAACACGGCTGTTTATTAAGGACATCGATGCCTAAAAGCTAATGGAGCTGTTGCAAACTTTTGCTACGCAGGCTTATTAATAGTTGATCATGGGCAGTGTCGTACACAGGATTTTTCTTGGGAGGGGCTCGCACTAATGAGCGTTTGACTGAAAATTGTTCCCCCCTTCCCCTCCACCCCCAAAAATCGGAGGTCTGGGGGGGCTTCAGCCCCCTTAGCCCCCCTCCCCCCTGCGTACGCCACTGATCATGGGGTAATACCCTGTAAAAATAACGATTAGCGCACTAAAAAATCACGAAGTCCACTCCTAAACTCACAAAATGCTTTTAAATGCGAGACCGTCATGGCGGCCGAGGCCACGGTTTTCTTATGGCAATTGTATGCTTCTTCTTCTTTTTGTGTGGTGTTGCGATGACACCTCGTGTAGATGGCGCTGATTGAAGATAGGGAACCCCAATGAAAACCACGGCCCCGGCCGCCATTACGGTCTCGCGTTTAAAAGCATTTCGTGAGTTTAGGAGTGGATCTCGTGATTTTTTAGTGGGCTAATCGTCATTTTTACTGGGTAATACCCCATTATCAACTATTAATAAGCCTGTAGCAAAAGTTTGCAACAGCTCCATTAGGTGCAGCATCGATCGGAGCTAAGTCCACATTTTGACGAAAAATTTCAAGTAATAATAGGCGAATCCTCGCGATTAAATGTGAGTAACAATACCAACCTAACCTACTTATTCGAGGAAACTCAACTTTGTTTTTAGGTGTTTTCGGGGCATCGATGGCATCACTTCGATTTTGAATTCACCACCGGACTTGAATTCAAAAAATGGTTTTGAACATAGAGTTGGTAGAATATACAGGGTGGTCCGAAAGTCCCGGGACGGCTTCATAACTTTTGAACGGCTGCAGATAAAAAAACCAAACTTGGGGGATGTTTATAACTTAATAGGAACTACTTTTTGGCGTACCCAAAAATTCCGGGGGGCACCCGTAAAGGGGGGTTTCACCCCCCAACTCAAAATTTTCAAATGGCAACCCCCATCTTGTGATACCTTGTTTGAAAGGGCATAAAATTCTAAGACTTTTGGCGCAAACCGGAGGTCGATATCGTTTTTCGTCTTCGATATATCGATAGTCAAAGTTCGATTTTGACCCATTTTCAAAAAATCAGAACTCCCATTTGAAAAGTCGAACTTTAGAAAACTAGGAGTCAAAAATACTCTAAAAAGCAAGTCCTTTTCAGAAAAAAATACGGTTTTGATGTTTGTTTAGTCTTAGGGCCCCCCAAAATTATTTAAAAAAATGACCCCTCAGGGGGGGCTATCTCAAAAATTCCGAGCCACGATCCCTATCGAGTGATACATCGCTTGAAAGGGCACACAAAACTGAGCATTTTGGCGCAAACCGCAGGTCGATATCGTTTTTGGTTTTCGATATATCGAATGACAAAGTTGGATCTTTATACTATGTGTATCTTACTTGTGTCTCTTGTATACATGGCGGATTGTGTATAGTGCGCGCACCCCCCCCCCCCAAACAAAACAGGCATTATTTTACTAAATGTTGTGTCCATAACATTGATTTTTGAGACTTTTAACTTTGTACAATACCTTAGACGTTCCTTAAAAAGCCGAAGAACCATACATGGTTAACAATAAAGGGTATTTGGAACAATTTCACAGCAAAAACTGGGAAAGCATTCATAAAACATCAGATTTAATGTTGAAAAACAGGCCGTTATACGGACGTAACTCAGTTTTGCCGGTTTGTCTTTCTCTCTTCCGACTGCAACGTACTTGGAAGTTTATTTGTGATGCTTAAAATTTTGAGAAATAACAGAACACTATCCGTAATTTAAGACTTTTTATTTTTCCAATAATGGAGCAGTTGCAAGGTTCTGAAATGTTGTATTTTGTACAAAGAAAATGAAAGCACTTGATGATCTGCGAACAAAGATGCATCTGGTTTCTAATGAAGTCCCGTTGTTCCGGAGATGAGATTTCGGCCCAAAATACATTAATTTAAATGAGAATTCCGCGTAGTGACGTCACTACGCACACGATTTCTTACAACTTTGCACGTGTGCTTATCTCCAAAATCGGGACACTCATGAAAAATCAAATTCATTATGCATTGTTCTCAGCTCATCGGAAGGGTACTATAGCATCTTCTGTGTAAAAAGCACAACATTCCAGACCCTTGCATTATTGTCTTATTCTGTTTTATCATACAAATATTTTCTGCAAAAGTAATACAGAAAAATGCACTGTTCTGAGGTCTTTTTTTTCTCCAAATAATGGCTGATAAGCCGGGGGAGGGGGGGGGGGTTGTACGCACTTCCGTGCACCGTAAGTATACGATTTCATTATTTTAGTACATTTTTTAGTACTTCCTTCACTGAAAAATTCTCAGACTTGAAGAGAAAAAATAAACCGAAAAGGTCATGTTGAGCAATTTGTAATCAGCAATCCAGCCTAACTCTTGTTCAATTTTAACGGACTCATCCTCTTTAAAAATGTTGTGCTTGGCTTTACATATACATATATATTGTATACATCCCATTGAGAAATTTGAAAGTTGTTCAACTCTGGGGATTAAAGGCTTGACCTTTAGATTGCCATCTGGCTTCTTTGCGTGTCCGCGAGAAACCGCCTGAGGTGTAGAGGGGAGAGGACGGTGCGGTGGCCCCTCTTGCCCCCTCAACCTACCCCCACCCCTCCTCCTCCGTCTTCAAGTAAATAACCTCACGGGGAGCTGGATTCTAGAATCTTCTTAGGAACGAGTCTATAGATCTTGGAATTCCAACGACTGAAATTCCATGCTTTTCTAGCCTTGTTTTTTTATCTCGCACGATTCTCTGATAAATAATATTTGAATTTTTTTTCTTATTTATTAATTTTCTTAAAAAATAAAAAAATAAAAAGAAGCTTTTCAGCCACTCGGGCATCGTCCTTTTTCTTGGTCACTATATTAGCTGTAAACTCTATCTAGAGAGGCGGAACTCATCGGAACAACAGCCAACTATTGCCCACTGTTGACTGATGAGCATCAACTTACATCCCTCACATCAACATCTTTGCTCAACAGTCAACATCTTTGCTCAACAGTCAACACATAGGCTAGCCATTGGACGTTATTTTGATGCGTCCCGGGGAGAAAAAAAAGTGACAGATAAGTGTTATATGTATAGTTCTTTTATCCCTTCCACGACCAGGTTACGAAGACAAATCTATGCTCACTTGCTGAAGAGGGCATTGGAATATGTTCCTACACCATGGTGCTAATTTTGCATAAACAATGGATTGAAGGCGCTGAAACTCTACTTTTCAAATGTTAACAACTTAGAGTCATAATTATTTTCATTTTGAATACAAAACTTGAATCGTGTGATACGCTTCATTCGTTTTCTTCTCTCAAAACACTTCATCTCAATATCCACTCCGACTATAACACCCGACTCCGAAAAGTGTTAAATTAGTTTGTATATTAACAGCAAAATGAACTGACCATTTAAATACTCAACAGAAGACAATAAAATTCGATTGTTCAATACAATTCGATGGTCAATATTTTACCTCGTGAAATCATAAGGCACTTTAATTACAACCAATTCATTCACGATGCAAGTATAATGAATGAACACGGATTTTGCAGAGACCAAATCAATGTTCAAACATCATACGTGCGTGAATCTCATTCAATCACCTTGATGAATGTGGGAATTCTCGCTTCATGAAACAAGGCAAACATTGTCCAAAGTCCGAACAATAGGATCGGGCCGGTTTACATTTAAGAGATTAAACGAAGAAACACAGAGAAATATATATTACATGAACATGAAACTTACATTGACAACTCTGTGTGGGGAACTGAATAAGTACAGCTTAATTCATTTATCAACTCTTAAACGCATTCAAGAATAGATCATTTTCACTGTTAGTCAAATTTCTATTCATAATATTGTTAATTTTAAGAATATCGATTTTTCTCGGTCATTTCGAGCACAGTAGGTATGTAAGTACTGAAGCGACGCAGTATAAAATTTTGCATAGAAAAACATACCGTCACGTAACCTGACTATCATTTTGTTATGAGGCACCTGCGAGATAAATACGAGGGTCGTTTCAAAAGTAAATATCACGTTTAAAAAAAAAAAAAAAGAAAGAAAAAAAAACTATTAACGCTAAAGAAACTCTGTAACAATAAGTATTCTAATTGCGTCATATTTTTAACTTTAGAACCCTTGTTTTGGATTTTCAATATCTTAAAAATTAAAAAGATGCAGGCGATTTTACCGCGACCACCGGGACACAGTGGGATCAAAATTTTGTGCGATCGGAGCAATCGTTATTCAGGCGGGACATGAATATTTGTTTCAGAGTACAAATAAAAGGTCAAATAAGGGTCAATTGATGAAATGGCGTCTAACTTTGTTTCTGCTGCTTTTTTAAGACATTTTTTATACCTTGGCACCCGAAACCCCCCCCCACTCCCCCTCAGGAGATATCACATCCCCCCCCCAAAATAAAAAAGTCTCGTGATGATGACCTGCCTTCATATTCTCACAAGTGCATCATCTAACTACCGATGTGGCAACTTGTTTCCTAGAACAATTTTCTTCAATTGGCCGGATTATTATCAGCACGAGAAAAGAGCGGTTCAGGTATGATAAAAAAAAAAAATAGACGCGTGTCGAATTCATACTGCGGCGCTCAGCGCTCTATCCTGTCATCGACAATGGCTGAAAAAAAAAGGACAGCGGCTCTCAAACCAGCATTGTCAGTTGTCGCAATAACACCAGCCTCCTTTCCCTTAAATTCAGCATAATTAATTGGACCATTTTTTTCCTTTTTTTTTTCTTTTTCATTTTTATTTATTTCGCGCAAAATGGTAACTGAGCACTAAGGCAGCTATCGAGGAGTGCAGAGATCTGTCATTCATGACGTGCTCCACGACTACCGCATGATTCACGTACCTACTACAATATGCTAATTGTCGACTGCACCAGTGGCGGCTCGTGCAATGTGGCAACAACGTACTCTCTCCATTTAAACTTATGTAAAACAATCGATCTTCAGGAGGTGCATTTACACCCCCCCAATAAATCGATACTTTTGCATAGGTTTAAAGGACAAATAAGCATGGTTGCCACATTGCACGAGCCGCCACTGGACTGCACGTCGGCGTCGCGTCAGTGAAACGTTAACATCGCACCTAAGACGTTTGACACGATAACGTTGACACTCGTCCGTCGCACAGTGCATTGATATGAATTTTGCCGGACAGAAAAATCGGTTGTTTTTTGCTTTAGAAACATTTTTGATTTTTCTTGCATGAACCATTTGCAATTCTTCTTTTTGTTTACTCTTTATTCGCCGAAATGGCAAAAAAATGTGCACCCAAAAAAGTAATTTTAAAAAAAAAAAACAAAAAAACAAAAAAAAAACAAAAAAAAATGGGAAGGGTAGAGGTGAAGGGTTGTCACTGTCTGGTCACCGTTAACCCTTTACTACGTCACTGCTTCAGATCGTTGAGTTTAGTTTGAATATATTTTGAGGCGATACGACCAAGATTCCTATTTAGGATCCGACCTTCGTAAGGTGATTCCAAAAACTTCTCCAGATTTTAATCCGATGGATAGCGCCTCTAGCGCTGCTCAAAAATTAAACATTTGTTGACTGCTACCCTGAAAGTTTTAAACTAAAACACTCAAAAATAAAGCCGGATATCATGAAATACAATTTCCGTAAGCCCCAATGAGTGCGAGTGAGACAGATATAGACATTATCACTCGCACTCACTCTCACTTACTAAGCTGATGGCTAAATGAATTTCATTATACATATACGGCTTTAATATTGTAAACCAATTTTTCTCATTTTGTGCTCGAAAAATCCGTAAAAAAATGTCGGTGGTGCTGGCGTTATTGGATTTTGTGCTTTTTTTGCTTTTAATTTAAAAACTGAAAAACACGACTTTTTCCAAAAGCGACTTTCCGCTATCCGTCGGATTGAAATCTGGAAAAGTTTTGCCTGGATATATCTTAATTGCTCTATGTATGAGTTCGTTTCTAAAACGCTATCACTAAAACAGGCCTAACTTAAACCTCCGTTTCGAACTCGCTCGGTTCTAGAGCGGGACAGCCAACCAAACCAAATAGGAAACGAAATGAGAGCTCATTCTACTCTACTCTAATACTCTACTCTACTCAACAACTCCATAAATTGTTTGTAGCTCAACAGTCAACAGTTAAAACGAAGATGGGCCGGCCGCAAGTCACGAGACAAGACGCACTCGTTTGCAACTACAGATCAAGTTACCTATCCATTCCTTCCTCCGTTTTCGTTTCCTCAATTTCACTCACTTATAACCATACACGCCGAGCTCCAACCTGCTTCCTATTCCTGCGATCCTGATACGCACGGAAACACTTCGGACGAGCATGGCTTATGCACACACATTCACGGTACTGCACGTTAGCGCACGTAACTCACAATTAATAAGGGAGTCCCAAAAGTACCGAGACTGAACCCGGCAAAAATAAAAATGACCGTGAAAAGTCCTTAGGAAGTATGTAGGACATTTGAAGGAAATTTTGAAAAAGTGTTAAATTCAGTCATTTGAAATGACCTTAAAAAGGTGATCGACAAAAAAAAAAAAAAAAAAAAAAAAAAAAAGGATTTTCACCAAATCACAATTTTTTGCTGGGAAACTATAATTTAAAAAATAAAAAAACTAGCGATTTGTGGTCTTGATTTTATCTTAAAAGTCAACTCATTTGCTTTCGATTGTGCTTAATCTGTGATTACATTCTGATAAAAATCTACAAAGTTATGACAGTTTGAAAAGAAAATATACTTTATGACCCCCTACGGGATTTAATCAGTGGTGTCACTAGACTTTTGCATTTGGGGGAGGGACAAGGTGTGAGATCCCCTGCGGAGGGTCTACGCCCCTCCCAGTTAGCGGGGGGCCATGAGTCCAACCCCGGGAAATTTTTAAAAATTGAGGTTTATTAAGTAAAATTTTACGGCATTACTCAAAATCACTGACAAAAATTACCAAATCATCTCCTTGTGTCCACTTGGAACAGTGTAAAAAATGAACTCATCAGAATTTAGGCCAGTAACTGCTGTTAATGTCTTGGTTTATTGAGACATCAGTCACGATTCAACCTCTTCACGGATCTGAAATCCTATTCTTTGAGATTGTGAAAAAAACAAAAAAACAAAAAACAAAAACAAAACAAAAAAAACAAAACGGAGTGTTAATAACCTTCGAGCTCTACTAATTTTTATTTATTTAGTCAATTACTGTCAATATCTTTTCCTTCCTCTTACTTCCCTCAGTTTGCTCCTCTTTTTCCCCCTCCTCTTGCCATTTCTTTCTTTCTGTCTTTTTCTTCTGTTTTCTTCGAAGAGAAGCCTTATTTTCTTCCCTATTGCTTTCCTTAACTTTTTCACACGGTCTCTCTCTTTACCGTGGGTGGAGGAGGGGGCAAAAGTCACGTCCGGGGGGGGGGGGAGGGTGTAGTTAAGCCCCCATAGTGACGCCACTGACGCCACTGGCTTAAACAAATATTTTCTCGTAGCAGAAAACGAAAGAATAAATACTATCCAATGCACTTTTTCTCACCAACAACCGAAATCACCACAAAAATACTTCTTATAAACATTCCTATTGTCGTCTAACTCTATAGGAGACCGATTATGCTAATTAGTTGATAGCGCTGACGAAAACACGTTAATCGACATGACAAAACATTCGTTAAAACCCGTAGTGGGTCAAAAAATTGTCTCTTTTCAAACGACTAAACGTGCTTATCTTGAGCTCAATCGACAGCAAATGAGATGATCTTTCAAAACGGAACCAAGATCAAAACGCTAACTTGTTTAGTTTTATAGAGTCCCTGTATGTAGAGATATGAGACAAGAAGGGAGTCAACCTCTGATTGGCTAACGAGTTTTAGGCTCTACGCGAGCGCCGCCATTGGATGCGTTTTTGCACATTTGTTTATAAATGAAGGTGTCCCACGGAGATGCTGATAAAAGAGTTAATTATCGATGCAATTGATACTTTTTCTCATGGTGCAACTCATAAGAATGCCTATAATTCCCGAAAGAATCTTTAAAATCGTAAATAGATGTCGATCACAACAAACGCAGTGAAAGGTTACGCCGAAACTCTACGGCACTGTAATCTTTGCATCGGATCAAACACAACAACGGCCTTCAGGATTTAAACAAATGAGCGAAAATGCATCCAATGGGAGCGCCCTGACGCCTGGTTTCCAATGAGACGCAAGGTCTTACGCAGTGCGCACTGTAGCGTTGCGTTCCTTGCGTTTAGTAGGTTTGCGACGAAGGACGAAAAGTCGCTTCCAATGAACCCAAGCATCGACCAATCAGCATCAAGGATTTCAAAGGGCGCGCGTCGAACACTCAAAATGGAGTCGGCTTGTTTACATTTTAATGGAGCTGTTGCAAACGTTTGCTACAGGCTTATTAATAGTTGATAATGGGGTAATACACAGTAAAAGTAACAATTAGCGCACTAAAAAATCACGAAATCCACTCCTAAACTCACACAATGCTCTTAAATTCGAGACCGTAATGGCGGCCGGGGCCGCGGTTTTCATTGGGATTCCCTATCTTCAATCAGTGTCATCTATACGATGTGTTCTCGCAACATCAGACAAGAAGAAGAAGAAGAAGAAGCAGCATACAATTGCCATAAGAAAACCGCGGCCTCGAATTTAAAAGCATTTTGTGAGTTTAGGAGTGGATTTCGGGATTTTTTAGTGCGCTAATTGTTATTTTTACAGGGTATTATCCCACAATCAACTATTAATAAGCCTGTAGCAAAAGTTTGCAACAGCTCCATTTTCGATTGCGCTAGTGAGGTTAGGTTAATTTCGACATACAACTGCGCGTTTTCTCGCTTTTACTTGGCATATTTTTATTTTTGTGTTGACTCAAAAGTTACGAGGGGTGTTCAATAAATAAGGCACTTTTGTCTATAAAACGAGAACGAATCAACGAAAAATAACGAACGAGGTGGCAAATTAAAGCAAATTTAATACTCTTTCAACTTACAAACCTATATTTTGTCATAGTCACCGTTTACAGTGACGCATGTCTGCAGACGTTGAATCCATTTTAAGCGTGCCCATGGAACATGGCACGCTTATTCCGATCGTTTTGCTGCTAACAATATAATACAATGTATACAATGTAATAAGGCAGCCTATGCTTTCCACGTGTATTCCTATGCTGAGTGGCCTAAAGTTGAAAATCGGCTGTTTTTGAATTTTGTGATTTTTTCCTGTCGTGTCTGTTGCGTTTTGAGGATTGCAATGGTACAATTATGAAATCGTACCTTCTAAAGTTTGCAGCAAAAATAGTTGGATTCATTTTAATGCTTTAGTTTTTTTATAATTCCAATTAAACGACGGACTCACCACTTTTGAGGGGTAAGTGGAGTGCGGTGAGGTAATATTTTGCGTTTTATGTTGCCAACTTTGTTGTAATTTTACTCTGCTGTGTTGGTTTTACGATGAATAAATTTTTGTTTGTTTTTATGATTAATTTGTTATGTTGGACATTGTTTTTGTGTTATTTTATTACGTTTATTGAATATATAATTGATTTTAAAGTACATTCGGGGTTTTTTCGTACGGGCGGCCGATAACGAGTCGTTGCGTGATGTTTTTTTTTTTTGTATTTATTATTGTTTTGCAGCCGGTGATTGTTTGGCTGCATTGGCTGCACTGCGGCTCACCTGTTCACTAATTTGATAATCTTTCTCTGTGAATGTCTAGAGTCAGCTGATATTTTCGAATAGAAGGCGCGAAATAAAACCGATACAGATCATGGATTTACTTATAGGATACCTTCTCACAAAAGTAAAGCTTCAAGAAGAACCCGCTAGAGAGCGCGGAATGAAGTAGTCACGTTTCTTTGCCTTTATTTGATCAGCTGATAAATGATTTTTTTTTTTTTTTTTTTTTTTTTTTTTTTTTTTTTTTTTTTTAAGCGCAATTTTTAACATTCAATCTTTTATGGGTTGAAAATGGATCTCATTAAAATAAACAAATTAGATCAGTATTCTTTTAATTTTTTAGTTTCGGGAATTGTTACAACATTAACGCCTGTTCGAAAGTGTAAGCGAAGTTATGGTTTTTGTATTATTTTTTTAGAGGACGAGACAGGCTCAATTAATGGTATTTGTTTTGATGAAAAGGGGTCCATCCAGCTACCATTAGGAGTGCCCCCCCTCAAAAATGGATGAAACTTTCAGGGATGATAGAGCTAAGCATCATCTTTCAGAATATCTGCAGTTTTTTGAATTTGGTCAACTGGGAGCGGGAGTGCAGGGGGTCAAAGTCAAAACCTCCAATGCTCCATAACTTTTGAACGAAAATAGATATTGACGTGAACTTTGCACCAAAAGATGCGTATTTTAAAGATCTTTTGATTGATGCGCTACAGTGTTTAGTTCAAAAATATTTGACCCTTTTTTTGCATTTTGTTTTACTTTTGAAGTTTCCAAAAATCCGTTTTTTGAGTTTGAAAAATAGGCGCAATGAAGGAATCTGAACGAAAAACTATGGCGGCCATATATGATTTGAGAATTTTGAAAAACTTATGTCAAAAATAAATTCAGCGACCCAAAAAACCCGCTTCCACCAAGTTTCAATGAATTTCATCGATTATTGGTGGAGCAACAATTTTTTTGTAGAATCGAAAGTCGGAACCCTATTTTTGGCCTAGATTTGAAACTTTGCGCGGTCATAACTCTTGAACGAAATGTTTTTCGGCATCGCGGTTTGCGCCATCTGAAAGCTTATAAAATCAGCTTTCTTCACAGAAGTTTTTTGTTCAGATTCCTACGTTGCGCCTATTTTTCAAACTTATAAAACGAATTTTTTTCTCTACTTTTAGATTATAAATGAATTTTTACATATGCATTGAGCGTTTTTTCGAGAAAAGTTGAAAAATGTGTTTGAACCCCCCAGAATACACCCCAAGAGGTTGTCAGGAGCTTATGAAAATATCAGAAATGAAAAATTTGGAGTCAATTTTCTGTCTGATTGTTTTGTTTCAAATCATTTGTTTCAGTAATTTTCGAGAAAAATGCCAGCAACGGATGCTCTGGCTCACTTTGTATATAAAATATAGTAGACTTCTTTTATTCTATTCAGGTCCTCTGTCATCACTGTCCGATGAGTAAAATAATTGAAATCTCATGCGCTGAGTCCAGACTATACTTGCTCTCTTTGAGAGAATCCAAAAATTAAATATAATCATCAAAGGTACCACTATACGGCCAATTTTGTAAAATAAGCACATGTATGGAGAGGGGGGGGGTGGAAGCTTTTATATGCGTAACTTTTTTTGCTTCTCATTGATAGAATGTCATCGAATGAAAGGCTAGAAACTCTGCAACTCTGATAAGCAACTCTGTTTGCTTGAAGGGACGCATCGCAATGAAGTAGGGGACTACACTAATTATAGTTGTCAAAGTTGATGCATAAATTATTAATACTTCAATTAGTATGTACGTCTGTAATGTTTTTACTGGATGCTAATCATAGCATTTTTTCCAAGTAGATGATTCAGCCTAATTTTATCTTGAGTATTCACCATAAGGTTTCTCTGTACAGTAAAGCCTTTAATGAAAACATAGCAGGAATTGCTTTTATTGACATTAATTGTAATTGTTTAATTTTCAGATCCAAATCGGCCAATACTGTGTCTAAAAATTCAGATATTGAAAGGAATGACTCTATTTCGTCTCTATCAATATGTAGACATTTATTAATTACCTTCTTTTACTTTTCATCACCATATTCCACTAACAAAACCATGAGCTACCCATCTTTTCTTTCTCATTTTATTAAATTATAAAGAGAATCTTTTACATCCATTCAACGCAGAATCATTTAAACTTCAAATACTCTATAATCAGTGATTTCATCCAAATTTTCATTATTGAATCATTCATGTATATTATAAATCTATTTATTCAATTCATATGTTAGTTACATACTACAATGTCTCCTTAAGTATTGCTGATGCATTTCAAACAACTGTAATCCACAAATGAACAAAACACTGAACCAATTGTAATGTGTCACTGCAAAAACAACGACTCAAAAATATTTTTTTCAAATATACGTCTCAAATGCATATACATTGTCATATTTTCTTAATCAAAGCTCCAACAGCACTTCCTGTACCTTAAATAATATACAATAAATTGACAAATCTTCTCCCATGAACTACATTATAATAAATATATTTAAACCATGCATGCGTAAGCCTTTGTGCAAAACTTATTTCTGCAAAACCCAGCAGAGCAGAAGACCAAATGAAACAACTTATGCGCAGATTTTTATGTTTACAATTCACAGGCACGCTTTTCCAATACATGCAATGTATCGGAGCTTCCCTGCTTGTTTGCATTCCGTTGAAAAAAAAAAAACTCCTGTGGTTGTGATCTGATCCATTCGCTCACAGCGGTCTGCACATCATCATCAGAGCTAAACTGTTTACCCTTCAAGGCTTCCTTGAGCTTTGGGAAAAGCAAAAAATCACTCGGAGCTAAGTCTGGACTGTAGGGGGGGAGAGAGGGGCACCACTTGAACTTCAACCGATCCAGCGTCTTCTTTGTTTCTGCATTGCAATGTGGTCTTGCATTGTCATGATGCATCAGGAAAGCTGTCCTGTCGGGTCGAATTCTTCGGATGTGAGTTTTCAGATTTCGCATAGTATCGCAGTATCTTGGAGAGTGGAGAGTATGCCCTTTTTCCAGATATTCCTTGAGAATGACCCCGTTTGCATCCCAAAAATGGTCGACATGATTTTTTGAGCAGATTCAGCTTTTTTGAATTTTCACTCCTGATCTTGCAATTACGGTACTGACCTGATACTGATGAAACTTTTAAATGACAACCTTTAGGTCAACGCTTGATCGGCTGATTGAGACGTTTATCTTATCAGTATCTCCGTTTTTCGAGTCTCGGAGATGTGAGGTTGCCATATACTCGTAGATCAGATCACAGCCGCAGGATTTTTTTTTTTTCAACGGAATGCAAAAATGGATTCAACGTCTGCAGACATGCGTCACTGTAAACGGTAACTATGATAAAATATAAGTTTGTAAGTTGAAAGAGTATTAAGTTTGCTTCAATTTGCCACCTCGTTCGTCATTTTTCGTTGATTCGTTCTCATTTTATAGACAAAAGCGCCTTATTTATTGAACACCCCTCGTATTATTCTTTAACAACAGCAAGATTCACGAATCACAAAGGCGAATTCCGCCGAATGCATTATTATTTCTTCTTCGCTTGTTGCATTTGTTGAGTCGGGACTCATCAAACGTTCACCCGACAAGCAGCGGCCAGCGAAATCCGTCTACCTGCTTGCGCAGCAACGCAAGAGTTAAAAAATGTTCAACTCGGCCGCGCCGTTACGTTCCGACGTAAAGGTTTTGCGTAGCATTGGGGACGATCCCATCTGTTCGCGTATATTTCAACTTAGTAGCGTTGCGTAGCTTTACGTCTCATTGGAAACCAGGCTTTGGAGGTTCACTTGTCTTGACTCTCTCGGTACATACAGGGAGTAGCTTGTTTATATTTTAGAAGTTGCTCAGTTTCAGTCCAGGTACTTTTGGGACACCCTATGTATACTCATATGCACATAAACACACGAATTCCATAGAGAGTCGACTAAAACGCCACTAATTAAAGAGAGTGTGGCACTACGCGTGAACGCTAACGACGAGCGGCTATACGGTTGCCTGAGCGCCCTAAGCCTAAGCTCGAGTACCCTGAGCAGTATGAGTTGCGCGCGCGTACTGAATTTGCGCAATCTAATTCTAATACGCTAACGCAGGTATACTGTATAGTGTATGGAGTCCCTGCCCTATGCTTCTGCGCAACTGATTGTGAGCTGCCGGATCGGCACGCGCACTCCACGCCACGCGCCACGCGTGTCGAGCCCCACGCCATGCCACGCGAAACGCGACTCGAAAAGGAAGCTCTAATGTTTATAATCATCGTATCGCGGAGTCATCAATCACGATTTCGGAGGCTTGCTGCATCCGTTCAAACGCGCACGCGAGTGGAAAAAAAGGAATTCGGATAATTTGGGAGCGCAAGTAAAAGTATCGACTGGTAATTATTTTAAAGTCTAGGTGTCGAGGTGAAGCAGTGGGAATGAAGCAATGGCCGGCCACTGCACTGGTCTGTCGACTGAAAGTGAGTTTTAAATCGGTTGGCTCGCGAAGGCTGCCCACGCACGTAAGCGGATGTGCAAGTGACGCAGGAGGAAAGGTGGAAGGAAAAGGAAGCACTTGCTTTGCTCCTTCTACTCATCAAGGAATCATCAAAGCTCATTCAGTAGCTACGATTCTACGAAATGATTCACAATCAGTGTATCCATGCATTACGGACAAATCTCGAAATGCCTCGTTAAATCACGATTTACCCAACGCGGTTTTGGCTAATGAAGCTCTTGCAAGGTTTTGCTACAAGCAAATGGACCAGCAATGAGTCTGTTGCAAACTTTTGCTAGAACGATTAAGAGAGTTTAATGTAAAGTAAAATCGACTGAAAAGTCTATTGGTGGCATCAGAAAGTCATAAAATGCAATAATGAACTCACAAGAGGCTTTTAATGAAATCCTAGATGGCGGAGAAATATCGAGCAATTTGTATGCATGCACCACGAACATACAAGGATGGTCAACTTTGACAACCTCACTGGAGGTAGCGGTCATGTGTTTGTTTACGTTGTGATTGGCTGTGGTCGATATTGTGAGGTTGGCTATCCTTGGATGTTCGTGGTGCATGCATACAAATTGCTCGATATTTCCCTGCCATCTTGGATTTTATCAAACGCCTCTTGTGAGTTTATTATTGCATTTTATGACTTTCTGATGCCACCAATGGACTTTTCAGGCGATTTTACATTACATTAAACACTCTTAACCGTTCTAGCAAAAGTTTGCAACAGACCCATTCTTTAGTGTAAAATTCTACAAAAATAAGAATGAGACCTTTAAAAAAAAGTCTAAAACTCACTCCTCGCCGAGAAAACATAACTTGAATTTTCAGGTGGCCACCCTTGCATGTATGAACAAACCTCGGATTTGCACAGAGACAAATAGAGACGGACTACGCTAAAATACATAGGGAAGATTTGAGGCATTCTGAATTTTCGGGGATTCAACAAAATAACATGTAAAATAACAGTCAACACCCTGCGATGTCGCATGGTGTTGAATGGTGCCATTCGGCAAACACTCGGGGGGGGGGGGGGATGGGCGGGAAGTGAAGAGGAGGATGCTCACCATTCAACACCTTGCGACGTTGACTGTTGTTTTGTTGAATCCGCGAGAATTCAGAGTGCCTCTGCTGCAGCCAGTTAGTGCTCCGTCTCTATTTGTCTCTGGATGTGCACCCCAAACAAACAGCCGCCATCTTTCTTTTTGACAATCGAGAATCTTAGAATAATTTTTCACATGATGTTCAGTATAAAAAGTTCATGTAGTAACCCAATTATACATTCATATAAGTTACGTCATTTTCAATCAGTTGGTTGAGTATAAGTTAATTCTAATGCATAGGAAGTATTCAATTTAGAAATCATCGTTTTTTCAACCTGCGCAGTGCATAAGGCAATAGTAGTAGTTGCTATACGCACGAACGTTCGTTTTTCGATGATTTATTCATTATTTATTAATACGAGTCCATTCATAAATTTACAATCAGTCGGTCAATCGATAAATCATTCAGTTTGTCCGTCACAGCGTCGCGTCCTGGGAAAAGATAACGGTCCGCATAGATGAGGTCATTTAGCGGGTAAAACGGATTGCCCTTGAAGGATAGGCTCGATGTAATTGTAATTATTGTGTGTTACCCGGCGTCGTCCGTCGGTCGTATCGCATCGGTGCAGTCGAGGTTGCCGTTCCTGTTGTTTGTTGTCATGGCAGGATGTAAATGTAATGTCTCTGCATAATCGCGTAAACGCCGGTGTAAGTACGGTGTATCCCATCTTAGAATCTGATTCTCAATCCAGCCTTCATCTCATTGTTGTTTTGATGCGAAAATTAATCGCCACTTCTCTCACCTCTCAGTGACACATCGCTGAAGATTATTGTACAGAACCAACCATAGGCGGATAAAGATATTTGTCTTTCTCTCTCTCCGGCATTTTCAAGGCATGTGGTAGAAAAGGATAACAGATGAAGCAATCACGTGACTTTAGTCCTTTTCTAATGCACATTTTCAAATGGAAGGAGAGAGAGACAGACATACTCCTATATCCGCCCGCGCCCATGGAACCAACGAGCTACAGGGAACGTCCGAGAATTCATCGGATCGGGGAGCTGGTGAAACTGAGATTATAAATAAATGGAATTCATTTTTTTTAAATCGAATCAATTTAATCGGCAGACTAAACATTTCTACGCCGTTTCTTACATAAATAAGAAAGATTTAGTAAAATAGTGCTTTTCGAAGCAAAATTGAAAGCACGAGGGTCGTCTCAATTGTAAGTAGGTACCATGTTTTAAAAAAAAAAAAAAAAAATAAACAACAACAAAAAAAACAAATATGACGTTAGAAAAAATCTATAAACAATGTTCCACCCGTCCTATCTTCAGCTTTATGTATCTTTTTGGTTTTTCAATATCTCAAAAATTAAAAAAAGAGTTGTGACAAATCCGTTTTAAATTGGTTTTAAATGAAAGTGCAAGTGTTTTAGAGTACGACTAACCTGGGTACAGAAATCAATAAAATTGTTTCTTTTGGAGGGATTTGCCCGATAAAGTAACGCAGTGGCGCACCGAGAAATTTGCCTTGGGGGGGGGGGGGGTTTTGGTACGACTCAAACTCCGGGGGGTCTGGGGGGTATGGAATACCCCTCAGGACAAACGGGGGGTCCGGGGCCCTCCCCCGGAAATTTTTTTCAATTTTCCTGACCTTCAGATTGAATTCTACGGTACTTTCATGTACAGTTAAATTGAAATGCTCGAATATATTTTCGATTTTGCCTGCATGAAATCTTTGCTCTCGACTCATAATGGGTCTGTTGCAAACTTTTGCTACAGCGCTATAGAGTGTGCAATCTAATGTAAAATCGCCTGAAAAGTCCAATGATGGCATCAGAAAGTAATAAAATGCAACAATAAACTCACAAAATGCGTTTAATGAAATCCAAGATGGCGGCAAAATATCGAGCAATCTGTATGCATGCACCACGAACATCCAAGGATAGCCAACCTCACAATATCCATCACAACCAATCACAACGTAAATAAACACATAACCTCTACCTGCAGTGAGGTTGTCAAAGTTGGCAATCCTTGGATGATCACGGTGCATACCTACATTCAGATTCCTCGATATTTTGCCGCCATCTTGGATTTCGATAAACGCCTCTTGTGAGTTTAATATTGTATTTATTGACTTTATGATGCCACCAATGGACTTTTCAAGCGATTTTACATTGGAGTAAACACTTTTATCGCTGTAGCAAAAGTTTGCAACAGACCCATTGGAGGGAGAAGAGGCAAGTGAAATGTGGTTGAAAGTGCCATTGAATATTCACCGAGGGGTTCAACAAGGGGGGGGGGGGAGGTCCGGGGGCCCTCCCCCGGAAATTTTTTTCAATTTTCCTGACCTTCAGATTGAATTTTACGGTACTTTCATGTACAGTAAAATTGAAATGCTCGAATATATTTTCGATTTTGCCAGCATGAAATCGTTGCCCTAGACCCACGGTAATTGGAGGGAGAAGAGTTAAAAGGAATGTGGATGACGGAGCCATGGAATATTCACTGAGAGGTTCACCGAGAGAGGGGGTCCGAGGGCCCTCCCCCGGAAATTTTGTTCAATTTTCCTTACCTTCAAATTGAATTTTTAGTAAAATTGAAATGTTCAAATATACATTTTCGAATTTGCCAGCATGAAATCGTTGCTCTAGACCCATGGTAATTGGAGGGAGAAGAGTCAAATGTGGATGAAGGAGCCATGGAATATTCACGGAGGGGGTTCACCGAGGGGTAAGATTTTATCCCCCCCCCGCCATAGTGAATAACTCTTAAGCAAATGTGGATAATGTAGACTTTGTTCGGCGTAAACCCCCTTTCCTAGCTGATCAAGATTTTCTTTCTTTCTCTTTCTTCTATTTGTGAAGGAACCACATCCTCTCTCTCTCTTTCTCTCTCTCTCTCTCTCTCTCTCTTTTTTTTTTTTTTTTTTTTTTTTTTTAGGCTTTGGGGGGGGGGGGGGGGGGGGTTAACCCTAACCCCCCCCCCCCCCCTTCGGTGCGCCACTGAAGTAACGGACATACGACAAAAAAATTTCAAAAAGCAAAATTGTTTCGCCGGGATAGTTGCATTAGAATTCTATGCATCCAGATACCTAGCCACCCTAAAACACTTTGCACTTTCATTTCAATTTTTGATTTAAGGTTAAAGAAAAATAACCATAGAACAAATCGTACGTGAGGTCTCACGCCTTCTAATAATAAGTGGTTGAAAGCACAAAATAGTAAGTA
Source organism: Trialeurodes vaporariorum (assembly GCA_011764245.1). Classification (NCBI taxonomy): domain Eukaryota; kingdom Metazoa; phylum Arthropoda; class Insecta; order Hemiptera; family Aleyrodidae; genus Trialeurodes; species Trialeurodes vaporariorum. The sequence continues at coordinate 27,475,968 of VMOF01000001.1, read as the reverse complement.
TATTAACAAAAAAAAAATATATATATTCTTTATATGCAAGTCAGAATTATAATTATTAACGTTCAAACTCAGTATGAATTTAAGGTATCTTCATGTTGATTTTTATTTACTAGCTTGATTTAAGGAGTCAAATAACGCCAAAGATGGATGAAACTTGGATCGGAACTCATCCAAGCTGAGGATACATTTTTCAACTCCTCTGAGTATGTCTAATTGTCTAGTCTCCTAATTCGGTTTGTCCTTTTGCTGTATGAATCTTGAACATGGCAGTGGCGGTCGGTAGAGGCGAAGCGAGCAATTTAGCAACGTTGCACTTTCTCCATTTAAATCCATAGAAAAGATGGATCCATGGGGTGTTGATCGGGTGTTGAGTGAACACCTTCAAATTCGACTTGAGACATGGGTTTAAATGGAAAAATGCATCGCAGGAAAATTGGATGCAACGCCTTTGAGTGGCGGCTCGTGCAATGTGGGCAGCGTCGCATCTTCTCCATTTAGAAGTATGTAAAGCAATCGATCTTCAGGAAGTAGTTTCACATCCAAGAATTCGATACTTTCACATAGGTTTAAATGGTATTAGAGAATGATTGTTCATTTGCCATACTACTCGAATAGTTGTCTGTGAAACTTGCATCAGCCAAAGCAAGAAATATCAAATAATTCCCGGGATCTACTTTTTCAATTTCGCTATGCTGAACAAGGTCGAACTGTCGAACGCGTAAATCGTAATCGTCGAAATGCAGGAAATTCTGAAGGAGTTTGAGCATTTTTATTGAATCATTATAGTTGTGAACACACTATAGTTAAAAATATTGATATTAGATCCGAATGACTTGAAGAACCACTGACATGTCAGTCAGCATAAATTAAACATTCCAATTTAAAACCAGCAAAGCTGTCACTCTAAACTACTCTGAAGGTATGACTTGCATTTTTACATAAATAAAACGCTTCTTATACTTTTTATCGTGTCCACTAAATCACCAGCTTAATTTAATAGCCATATATTTATGTATAAAGCCGCAGAGATCATTTGATGGATCAATAATAATCAATAATCAATGAGATACAATGTCTGCGTTATAATTTTTTAGCCTTTTAACCCTTAACTGCAGATGAGCCCAGATCTGGAACAATTACTTTGAAGCCTTATCTAAAAGTAGGGGACTTGAGTTGTACTGTCGCTGCATGGTGGGTCACTTGTGGAACAGATACTAAACGAGTAAGAATTGTCGATGTTGTCCTAGAGCGCGCAGCACAGGATATAGAACGAGCAGAGTGGTTGAAAATAGCTCACTGAAAATCTGATAGAGATTTTCCGATTTTCATTGTTATGTTTGGGAGTAACGCAGGGGTACCATATACAAAAAAAAAACAACTATTAAAACTTACCAACTTATTTTTTACTACTTTAATTTTTTTTTTTTTTAGCCTGAAAACTTTATTTTCAGTTGCATGGATACCTAAATGTGGGTAAGGCCATATTTGGAACAATTAATACTCAGGCTCTTTACCATTGAAATATGATGGAAAGAATTTTTTCACTATTTTTCCCTGTCTCAAGGATCAAAATTGTACTGGAAAAAAATTATTTTATTGAAAAAAAAAAAAAATCATGCAGTAAAGGGTTAAACTTCCGTAGCAACATTCCCAGTCACCCATTTTCCCCTAAATAGGCAAAGGAGAAATCGCATTTATATCGGTTGCATCTTTTTGAAAGACTGAGTGCAAGGGAGTACACGGGAAGAGAGGGACCCCCCCTTCCATCTCTGAAAAACGCAAATGTAAGAGGGGAGGCGTTTAACTGTCTGAAATTGTCAAAAAAATATGTGCCCCCTCGACCGAAAAAAATTTCTGGGTTTCTAATCTATTTTTTCATATTTTTCTTTATTTCGTTTTTTAACGTTTTGTTTTTTTATGTTTGTTCACAGGTGAGTGGTCTGTTTCACACAATTTTTAACTTTGCATCGGTCAAAGATTACTTAGCGCAAATCGTGAGTAAATTTATATGGTTTTGAACAAAAAAGGTGGTTGCAAACACCCTTGATGAAAGGGAAACTTTCTATCTTTCTTGAGTAGTTTCAAAGTTGTGAAATTTTTGATGTTTCCTTTTTTTATTATTGTTTCATCACGTGCGGAACCCAAATGATTTATCAAAACAAAATATCACTCTCGCAGACAGTGGCGTACCCAGCAATTTTTTCTGGGGGGGGGGGGGAGGCACCTAGCACGCGTCCATATGAATGTTTAAATTTCAAGCGTTGCACAGCTAGTAAGAAAATTTGGGATATTTTCTGTTGAAAACATTTGAGGTTTTTGGGGGGGGGGGATACCCCCGTAGATCCGCCACTGCTCGCAGATTTCGTCTTAAGTGGTATACTAAAAGATCCGGCCTATCTCCAAAAGTTTTAGGAGAAACTGAAAGAGCTGTATTCAAAATGAGCATTTTTGGCCCAAGAAAGAAAACCTTTCAAATTTTCAGGGTTGATAGAGCTACTCAAGAGCTTTCTAAAAATGGCCAGTTTTTTGTTCTAGCCCTCTTGGAAGAGGGGGGCGGGGGGTCAAAGTTGGAACCTTTAACCTTCCGTAACTTTTTAACAAGTTGACCAATTTGAATGCGGTTTTTTTATATGTAGCTTTTTTAATGTTCTTTCGATTGATGTGCCACACTTTACCTTTTAAGGAACTTTAAGACAATTTTTTTCAATTTTTTCGATTTTTGAAATTCCAATTTTTTTTTGTTTTGCATTTTTGAACCGGAGAAAACGCACTGAGGGTAACAAATACCAGTTAAAATTGAAGCTCTTTCAATTTGCTTTCAAGTAGTTCAAACCGCGTGTTGGGGAAACGTTTCGTTCAAAAGTTATAAGCACGTAAAGTTGACGCGGAACCGATTGCGGCGTGCTCAGGGCCCGCGTTTCTGACTTAAGGTCGGCCGCTCCTCTCCGACTGGAAAGGAATAATACATATTCTGGCTTAACGCGATTAATACCAATACTCAACCCATTTTAAACTAATAAACAAGTGTTTTCAATGGTCTTTTATCATTTTTCCAACTTTCAAAGCCCAAAAAGGAGGCCCAAAAAAACCTGCTTTAGTCGTTAGCGGTAGCGTTGCGTGCAATCTGTCAACGCAGCATTTTGTCCATTTAAACTTATGAAAAAAGTCGAACTATTGGAAGTGCACAGTGCACTCCCTTGATTCGATATTTTGCAAGAGATTAAATGAGAAAATTGCAACGTTGTCATGCTGCACGCGATGCCACTGGTCGTTAGTTGTTCCGTTCTGTTTGTTTGGAGGAATTGTCAATTTGAAGCTTGCGTTTCAAACATTATTAGAGGGAGTTTATTTGGTATTTATTATTTTTTTTTTTTTTTTAGAGGGAAGTACATTTTTTTTTTTTTTTTTTTTTTTTTTTTGTGGGGGTGGGGCCTCCTTTTTGGGCTTTGAAAGTTTGAAAAATGATAAAAAAACAATGGAAACACTTTTTTATTAGTTTAAAATGGGTTGAGTATTGGTATTAATCGCGTTAAGCCAGAATATGTATTATTCCTTTCCAGTCGGAGAGGAGCGGCCGACCTTAAGTCAGAAACGCGGGCCCTGAGCACGCCGCAATCGGTTCCGCGTCAACTTTACGTGCTTATAACTTTTGAACGAAACGTTTCCCCAACACGCGGTTTGAACTACTTGAAAGCAAATTGAAAGAGCTTTAATTTTAACTGGTATTTGTTACCCTCAGTGCGTTTTCTCCGGTTCAAAAATGCAAAACAAAAAAAAATTGGAATTTCAAAAATCGAAAAAATTGAAAAAAATTGTCTTAAAGTTCCTTAAAAGGTAAAGTGTGGCACATCAATCGAAAGAACATTAAAAAAGCTACATTTAAAAAACCGCATTCAAATTGGTCAACTTGTTAAAAAGTTACGGAAGGTTAAAGGTTCCAACTTTGACCCCCCGCCCCCCTCTTCCAAGAGGGCTAGAACAAAAAACTGGCCATTTTTAGAAAGCTCTTGAGTAGCTCTATCAACCCTGAAAATTTGAAAGGTTTTCTTTCTTGGGCCAAAAATGCTCATTTTGAATACAGCTCTTTCGTCAAGTTGAGCTTATCGCGCAGCTCTGTTAAACAGTTTTAGTATGGACCTTGGACATCCATAAGAAGCCCCCCTCCCTCCTCAGTCCTCCCCGCTCCAAATATGATTGCACTGCATTGGTGAATGTCATACGTACAGCGTAAGCGTGCGCGTTTGACGAGCGGCGAAATAATCGCACGGATCCAGTATCCAATCGCGTGAGCATGCACCTGGTATGGACGCTGACATGACGTGACGCACACCGGGTCGAAGCATAGTTTTTTCTGGACTTAAAAAGTTGTTGTTGTTTTTTTTTTGTATTTGATAGCATGTTGGGAGTTTATATTTTTTTTTTGCGAAAACCATGATACACTGCCCTGTAAAAAAAAAGTGGCGCACCCTGGATCATTCCACTCGAAAATGCGAAAGAAAAAAAATGTAAACGTTTAAATCGTCATATGACTTTGAACATAAAGTGCTCAAATTATTTTAATGGAAGCATTGTATTCTTCATTTTCTTTAGTTTTAGATTCGATAGCTTAAACTTCCTGTCAGTTCTTTTTTCTGCCCTTGATAAGAGTTTTTCCAAACCATAAAACTGTGTGTTCGAAGCGGTTCTTACATGGTCGCGGAAAAGTGCATTTTCCGACACCAAAAAAAGATTGTAGACAAAACTGAGATCAAAATTACAAAATTTGAGAAATCTGTTACACGTTTCAGTTTGTTTGTGTATATGCTGGTTTTGAACACAGATGCGAGAAGAAGTAGGAATAACTTTTTTTCAGATATTCTGCAAAAAAAAAAAAAAAAAAAAAAAAAAAAAAAAAAAAAAAAAAAAAGTTAGGGTTTCGAAAAACTCATATTTATATGGGCAGAAAAAGAACCTTGAAGAAAATTTAAGTTAACGCATTAAAAATTAGGAAGTATGACAAATTTGATGCTCTTTTTGAAATGAATGTTTTAGCTCTTTATGTTTAAAAGGAATGACGATTGAAAATTTTACATTTTTCGGATTTTCGAGCGGAATAATCCAGCGCGCCAGATGCGAGTGTATTTGCCTCATTTTAAGCTATAATACGAATGAATCTACGCCTTTTAAAGTTATCTTGCAATTTTATCGTCCAAAATGTTGATTTTTATTTGTAAAATCTTGTCCTGGAAATTCTATTTGTCGATCCAAGGTGCGTTGTCCCGCTCCCGACAGACAACTCGACTCGCTCGCTTAACGCAGCTTCCAAAGTCGCGAGAGATCCGCATCTTCGCCTGGCGACGAGCGAGCGTGCATGCGTGTTTAAGCTCAACAAACCAAACAACGCCATCAACAATAACAGCAACAATATAACACCTCGGCGGAGCGATAATTACAGAGAAGGTGATTTCGATGTTCGGAAAGAATTTACACTTTTAATCCGCCGACTGACTAACTGATGCGCAAGCCTGATGATGATCGCCGGTTGCATTTCGTATTCGGTCGACAAAGCATCGTTCACCGTTGCCATCTCGAAGTTTACATTGACATTCAATACTCATATCTCTCAAGTAAAAAAAAACTTTTCCAATTTTAATTGACATTATTACCTTATAATTTCAAGTAAAAAATCTCCCTAGTTTGCTCATTACAATGGGGCTCTTGCAAACTTTAAATGAATATACTCTGTTCGGGATAAGAAGTCCGATGGGAAGTCAGGTAAAAACGCACTACATTGCAACGCAGAGGTTTCTCGGCTGTCGATTCTTCCCTGCTACGTCCGTTCAGGAGGACCGACCTTTTAGACCCTTTTAGTGAAAAAGACAATACCGTGAACTGACCAATTTATACAGTCCTTTGAACACCCACTCGAAAATTAAACTTTTGCGGCATTCGCGAATTTTGAACAACCGACTTTAAACTTAAATTCTGCTCGACTTGCACGGAAAAATGATACCTAACGGCGGTTCAGTGCGTAATTTTCCAAAGATTGCGGCTCTCGGAAATCACTCAATCAGGAATGCCAAAATCTTTGAAAAATTACTCCTTGAACCGCCATTGGGTATCATTTTCCTGTGCACGTCGAGCAGAATTTAAAAAAGTCAGTTATTCAAAATTCGCGAATGCCGCAAAAGTTTAATTTTCGAGTGGGCGCTCAAAAGACTATATAAAACGGCCAGTTTACGGTATTGTCTGTTTCAATAAAAGGGTCTAAAAGGCCAGTCTCTTGAACGGACGTATAGTGGCGAAGAATCGACAGCCGAGAAACCGCTGCGTTGCAATGTAGTGCATTTTTACCTGACTTCCCATCGGACTTCTTATCCCGAACAGAGTATAGTTATATTAATTATAATTATGTGAAAACCAGCAAAAATCACGAAAATCACATAATGCAAGTCTAGAAGTCCACAATAAAATAAAAAAACAGCTGTAAAGGCAAGATAGTAATGGCGGAGCTCAGCAGGTATCATGGGAGAGTCCTGTCTAATTTGTCACTTTCTCTACGGAGACACAGAGATACGTCTCAAATTAGATATATACCTGCGTAGCTGCTGCATTAAGCCCGATTCTGAGCGTGAATTTATACTCTGTTCGGGATAAGAAGTCCGATGGGAAGTCAGGTAAAACGCACTATATTGCAACGCAGCGGTTCCTGTGCCGTCGATTCTCAGCCACCTCGTTCGTTCGCACGAGACTGGCCTTTCAGACCCTTTTATTTGAAGAGACAACACCGTGAACTGACCAATTATACAGCCCTTTTGGAAGTAGTATAGGAGTACGTCCACCCCACTCAACCCACCTCTAAAATTTTATCCAAAATTAATATGAATTTAACCGAAAAAACCAAAGCCAAAATTTCTTGAAAAATAAATCTTCAAATAAACCATTAGTTTTCTATTTTTATTAGCCTTTTTAACTATTTTTTCAGTGTTTTTTTTTTCACTGCGCACATGCGTGCAGCCAAGATATAAATTTTTAAAATTAAGATTTTCTCATTGTTTTCACATTTTCAAGGCCCGGATTAACCACTTTTCCAAAACTGACTAATTACCTTTTTTTCACCAAAAATTCAATAAATAAAAAACTCAAAGTTTTATAAATTTTACTGTACATAAATGGATGTATTCAAAGATGCATGTGTTTGTGAAGATGAGTTTGATTTTGAAAACATTATTCCGTACTTCAAAAACCCTGCTGAGCGAACAAGGTCGAAATATGAAACTCTAATGGATCCGCTCTCTGCTAAGATTCAACATTTACCTGAATCTAAAAGAATAAAATATAGCAAACATATGATTAATATTATCGCTCATTTGAGTGCTTTATCTAGAATTATTGAAAAAGAAGTAAAAAATCTTAAAATTCCTCAACATGATTTAGAATCTGATGTTGAGATTACTTATATTCATTATTAAAAATATCCATTATAATGCAACCGAGTTTATACTACTTATATTTATGTTCAATAACCGTATGGTACAGTATCGTAATTAGGCAAGATTACTCTTTTATCATAATCAAACTTAAATTTTTTAGTCTCTAATTTATTCACTAAATTTTTGGTTTTTGTTTCTCTTGTTATTTTGTTATAAGTCAGAGCTACTGAACTCTGCCTCCGTTCGGATACACCCTCTTTTATTAGCTTCATCATTGTGTTACCATTCAATTTTTCTAAATTTTGATAATTTAATGTGAAACCTTTTATGTTAGTTACGCTTTTTCCTAAATTGGTTTCATAGTAGTAACTCTTTGGACCTGTCGACGCCCACTGTTTTATATGTTCATCTTTCTTTAGCTCATCCGTCCATTCACCAAGCATATCACCTGTCTTAACAGTTTTTTTTTCCATCATCAAAGTACACTATAGAATCTGTATCGCACATGATGACAGCCTCACCTAATTGATCCAATTTTTCATAAATCTTAGTCTAGCATTTGCTGTTGTGAATAAAGCTATATAAATATTAGTACTGCTACTATTCTCAACATAATAGTTCTTAAATTTATAACTCATCTGCACTGTTTCTTCTGTCAGATAATTCACATTTATACCAGTCAGTCTATCATCAAGTAGTATTTCATAAAATCTTCTTACATCGGTCACGTACTCTGATTGACTCATGTTTTGTCTCTGGCCGAATTTTCCCCACAGGCTATTTAAACATATTTTGGAAACTGCTCTTTTTCCAGGGTTTACTTAAATTTTTTCAGGATCCAAATCAATGTCTAATTTCTGTTTTATATCCCTTATATATTCATCCTTTGAATTATAGTTATGAGGACTGGTTTCTAATTTTATTTTCATAAAGTTTTTGACGTATCCTTTAAATAGTTTAATACTTTTCTTTTCGAAATGCCACACCTCAGAAATTTCTTGAATCTTATAACCTTTTTCAATTGCTTTATTAACCTCAATTGTTGACCATGTACCTGTAATAGTTTTTTCATTATCATTATGGGCACAGTGTTTGTTTTTGTTTTCTGCGCATTCCAAACACAACGGAAATAATAATTTTTCATTTTTTCCCATGTTAACTTTCACTGGTAATACAGGGTGATACAATTTTTTGGGAGGTAAAATTCTACATTTTATTATTCCGAACCACTTTTCATCATAATTTCTCGGGTTAAAAATCTTTGTCGGATGTCCCACCGGATAATAATCATAATACTGAACAGTCGGATACAGACTACAAACATCTGCATATCCAATTTTCTTTGATTTAGTAGATTTCGCTAATAGTTTAAATGCATTAGTTCTTCCTCCGAAGAATGCATCTCTCGGATTTAAAGGCCCAATTATTTCTGGTTTTTCAACCTTTTTATAAGTTGTTGATTTTGTCCACACACATTCCCACATTTCAACTAAATTATATCCAGCAGCTCTTATTTGATTACTTCTCTCCTTTGTTTTTTCATATAAATCACCCATCTCTTCGCGATTCACATTATTAACTGTGTCATCTTTGTAGCATTTTGGACAACCATGCCAGAAACATCCTTGATATTGATATACAGTATTACCGTCAAATCCATCAACTTTTGCTCCACAGATAACTTGTTCACCACCGTTTAATGCGTGTTTTATGTTTGAGTTTCCAAGGCTATTTAACCAACTTATTGATTGTTTTGAATACTTCTCTTCAATAGGTTCATTCACAACAGCTATCGAATTATTGTGTATGTATTTGGATCTGTAGATAGCCATACATACACCTGCAATTGTTAAATACTGGAAAGGATCAATATTAGCTATTTCTAAAAATTCCTCTCTAAATTTTAAACACCCTTTTCTTAAAATATCTTCATCTGACCTACAATATTCTAAGATTTCTTTTTTCATTTCAAAAACGTAATTTTCTTGAACTCTTTGTAGATACCATTCTAGAAACTTTTTCCTTGCCTCTGGTTTCATTTGATTGTAACAATAATATTTTTTATCCGGGATAGGTCCAACATAATTCTCATTCTCTTTGGTGTTGAATAAATGTGGAAAGTAACCCTTCTTCAATTCAGTTAATCCAAATGTTTTTGGAAAATCACTCAGTGGTCCGTTGATAAAATTACTACTGTCGATGATTTTTAATCTTATTGAAGGTATTTCTAGTAGCATCAGTTTTGTACCATTATAAATTGTATAAGGTTTGAGACTATTTTCCACTCAATATTTTAGAATGAACTGCGAATCATAAGCTTTTTTATAATGCGCTATGCAAGTATAATCTTTATGTTGTTTAGATATTAACCAACCACAAAATTCTTCGTTCGTTTTGAAGCGAAATCTTTTACCATTAAAATCTTGAGCAATTACCAAATTTGGAATATGAATCCCTGTTTCTTGCTGGGCCTCGTAATCAAAGAATAGATACTTTTCTGAATAAGTACATTTGGGCAGTTTCTTCTCTTTTTCTGACAATTCCTTCAGATTTAGTTTACCTTTACACAGACAAGTTTCTCTCTTGTATTTTCCGCCTTTCTGTCTTTTCCATTGCATATAACATTTATGATTTTTTATTTCCACTTCTTCTAAACAGTTTCGACATGTTTCAACCCCACATTTATGGGGTTCTCTGGAACAGATCTTATTACAAGTTAAGCATTTGTACACAGTGTCACAAACTTCTTGATGGTTGTCAAAACAATCCTGATTAAAACAATACCTATTACAGTCTTTGCAGAAGATTCTCTTCTTTGTTGATTCTGAATGCTTCACGTGGAAATATAATTTACATTTACCTTCCTCTCCTTTACACTTATGACCATCTTTCTGTTCATAAGGTTTATTGCACTTCTTACAAAAATAACTAGAACCAAGAAATCCTGACATTGAGGAAATTACATCAAAATGATTACCGTGTTTATACAAATAAATCTTTATATCTTTTTCAGGTCCTCTATAAATAACAGAATTCAAATTTTCTGCACAAACAACATTAATCTGAATATTCAATAACTCTTCCAGATTTTTAATATCGTCCAAAGTAAACCCTTCCTCATTATAGTCACCCAATTGATTACACAGTTGGTTAGTAAGATCTGTTTGTAATTTTCTTTCTTCTCTAATGTATCTTATATCGTGTTTTGAAAACCTCCTCTTAAATATATTCGAAATAGGTGGATTTTCTATCGGATAAGTCAAAGCCACAATTACAGCTCTCGGGCAGCATAAATTATCTTTATTTTTTATTTGAGTAATTGAAGATTTAGTTTGCTTGGCTTGAGCTAAATTTAGAATCTTTTCACCTTTACCACCCTGAGGCATGGCTAAAATTTCTATATTGAACGTTGATGTCCTGAGTTCTAATTCTTCATTCGAAGTTAAAATACTTGATACAGTTTCCATTAATATTTGCACTAATTCACCGGTTGAATTTCCTCTTTGATATCCTGTTGATATAGGGGCTCGAAGTACAGGATTCATAATAACAATATTTACCCTATCTCCATTTCTAAAATTAGTGCGTCTTTTTGCTACTTCAATGATTGAAGTTCAATCATTTCTTCAAGAGCTCTTGTTATTAAATCTACTTGCTCATCCACTGAAGGTTCTTCAGTTAACTCATTACTTTTAATAGAAACCGTATAATCACACGAGTAAGCATTATACTTTCTTATAAACCTAGATCTAGTTTCTATGATTTCAATAAGATTTGTATCGTTATTATCTGGATTTTCCACCTCTGGTTCAAAGAGAGATTCATCAAAGTCGAAAACATTGTTTATAATTTCGTCAACCTTTCTTATAGCATTAATTAGATCTGCTTTCTTCATTTTATAGTATCCTTTTATTTTTCTCTCCTTTGCAATTTTTCGTAATTCTTGAACTGTCTGAGATCTTGTAGTAGCTTCAATATTCAATACACGTAACAATTGATCTTTCTTCATTCTACTGTAACCTTTTATGTTTTTTAACTTTGCAAGTTTTCTTAATTCTTTTACAGTGTTCATATTTTTATTTAGACGATTTCAATTTTATTATATTATTTATTAGACAAAAATTTTATAAAGAAAAATATTTTTCCCTTGTTCTTAGTTTTTTGTATTATTGAGTTGAAATTAATACAAAACTATTCTCTTTTATAAATTCTAGTCTTGTTTTATGATAATTTGATCTCAGGTGAGCATTGTAACTTAAAAATTTAACTATCCTTCCACATTCACATTGTTTCTCAACGAATTTCTTACTCTCTACGTACTTTTTCATTATTTCGTTTCTACATTCTTTACACCAGTGTTGACTTTTATTGAACTCGCTTTCTTTTTTTATTTGTTTACACTTTGAACAGCGACGAATGTCATAAGTCTCTACTAATTTTAAAATATTTTTGAGTTTATTAGACAAGTCCATTTTTCTTAATGTATTTATACAGAAAAAAATTTAATAAGAAATTTATTAAGAATAAAATAGGTCTGAAACCTTGTCAAAAATAGACTAAACTTTTTAAATTATCTTCCCTGTAATTACCTTCCAGTCGATTCATTTTTGTTGGATAATAGTTGCATCATTATTTATACTGGGGACATTTACAGTTGTTATTTTTTTAATATTATTAAACCTAGGTCCTTTTCTAGGGTCTGATTTCATTTTTTTTAATTCATCTGGAGTCAATTCTTTAGTCCCCCCTTCTGAAAAGACAGGTTTGAAATCATCATGAAATTTTTTATCTTTCAGGGATTTTTCATGTACTTTGATAAATTTTTATCCTTAGAATCTACTATGATAGTAGAGAAGACATTATTTAGTTCCTCGACACCAGAATTATCATTATGTTTTTCAGCTTGAGATTTTATGATTTTTTTATATTTCTCTTCCCTCTCGAGCAGAGTTTCTATCAACTCCTGATTTTTAAAATTTGCATATTTATAAATATCTGAAGTCATACTTGTTTGTTGTAGAGCTATAAAAAATTGTTTCATAATAGTTTTCATGTGACTGTTGATATTTTTTAACCCATCTATAGCTTGAATTATTCGCTCTAAATTACTTTCCTCATCTTTTATCAATTCTTCCAATTCCTTATTCTTTGAAATTATCCTATCTAAACCTTCTAGTTCACCTTTAGAAGGCATGTATCTTTTTATTTGACTTTCCATTTATTAGACTAAAATTTTATGTTTTTATATTGTATTGTAAAGTAAGGTACTGTAAGGTAAGGTAATATGGTCCTGAAATAAGGTAATATTGTATGGTAATGTGGTACGGTATGGTAAAAATAAAAAAAAAATTATATAAATAAATGACTCTTAACGAGTTGATTAAAATATTAAAAGAATACAACTTTAAGAATAATAGTGTGAGAAGCTTTTCTGTGAAGTATAAAATAACTGAGAAAACTATACTTAAATATTTAAAACAGCATAATATACCATACAATAATAGAAGCATAAGTCATGAAATGCCTAGAAATTGTCTTGGTCAGTACACGTTTAAATTTGCAACACCAAAACAGACTGGTGTAAATGATAAAGTTGTTAATAAATCGTGTGATATAAAAGATAAAAATGTGACTAATGTTGAGCAAAAGTCTTCAAATAAATATTTAAACGTGGATAATCAAATAACATCACATAAAAAGAATCCTGTAAAAAATTTCAGTGAATTTAGTAAAAAATATGACAAGTTTTTTCGTGAATCTTCATAGTTACAAAAGTTGATTGTCTTGTCTCTATAATGTGTAGTTTTAGAATACATGACTTTGTCGTGTGTATTACTTGAATCGTGACGTAAGAATATAATCAACGATGAGAAATTGGTGACTCAAGTAAAAATGTACGGTAAGTAATTATACATTCGAACCTTTTGTTTAGAATAGGTATATTATCTGTTTGACAACTCTTTAGAAGAGATTGTTGTAAAAAATTAAACAAAAATCTAGAAAAAGTGAAAGATGATTTTTTCAAAAGAATGAATGAAGAAATAATTTTGCTTAGTTCAAAGAAAGGAAATAATTAATAAATAAAAAATTGTACCTACACTTTCCACTGATATCAGCTTTCGCCGGAATGATAATTGATCAAAATAATGGATTATGCACGGCGCTCGTAACCAATACACTTGATAAAAATTATCATGATGTAGAGACATTGAATGAAGGAGCTTCTGTGTTTTAAAGTCGTTGCTTTTGTATCAGCTGTAATTTTTTCATGTGCTAGAATGTCTCGGCTTTTTTTATTTATTTTCAGCATAATTATTTATGTTAATACCTGGACGACTGCGAATCAGCCTGTAAGTACAAATGCAATAACTATAATAATACATTTATTTACTAAATTTATTGGCTTCGTGCAAACTATGTCTGAGGGTAGGCTTAACACCAAAGTCCACAAAAGTCTTAAGTTCTATTTTTTATGTAAGAAAAAATGAAATTCTTACTCAGGCTTTTTATTGATGTAAAATCGGGGATGAATTAAGGAGAGAAATTACATTTGAAACCATGTAACAAGGTTAGTTACCAACAAATCTGTTCGAAACTCATTTTTTGAGCGACGGTTCTTATGCGGCTCATGAACTACGATACATCAGTTTCTAGCTCTATAGTTTTCAATAATGGCTAATTATTTCTTAATTCATATTTATTTTCAAAAATTTTCTCTCAGTTTATCAGTATTTCTTTTTCCTCATTTAGAAAGTGTCCATTTGGTTTGGAGTAGTGATTTTTGAAAAAACAATCTTCTCACTTCTCTGAAAAATGTAACAATTAACTTGCTTTCTAATCGATGTTTTCTTTAAATACCTGTTGTTTTAATATAATTACTGTTGTTGGTAACATGTGTTGTTATTTTTTCTTTTTTAAACAAGTAAGTAATTAAACTTTTATTTGCTTTTCTGTTTAAGATGCCTAACGATGAAGAGTCCCTCCTTGCAGATGATATCGAAACAATTTTACACCTAAATAACCACACAGTCGAAAAAGATCTATTGTTGCGATTTGTTTTAAGAGATAGAGCCAAATACGAAGAACTTTTGATGCGAGATAGAGCCCAATACGAAGAAAAGTTAAAGGAAAAAGAAGGAGAATTAAAGGAAAAAGAAGCCAAATACGAAGAAAAGTTAAAGGAAAAAGAAGGAGAATTAAAGAGAAAAGAAAGAGAATGCGTAGTACGTAATATTCCTTCAGTAAGTTTTAATTTTAATATATTTTAACCGATTACGTCTTTGAAAGTAATGAATACATGGAAAAATTGTACGAGTCTTTAATAACTTTTCAATATTCAAAACTATTTGAGTAGATAAATGCCAAATGATTTTTTCGTAAATAAATATTACACGTAGGCTTATGAGGTGTTTCCTCTATGCCACGAATGCCTAGCTGATTTCATAATATTTTTCATTCATTCTCATAGCTGCTCGACAAATTTTAAAACCTTTATTACTTATTTATTTGCTTCCACATTCAAAAATTTTGCGACAAGATAATTTTTCTTAACTAGAGAATACGATAGCTCAACAGTTAACATTATCAAGAAAAATCTTGATAATTTTATTGTATGCCACTATTGTGTGTGAACGTAAGCAACCAGGAAATTATCGATGCGGCAACGTTACCTAGAACGTGATTAGCGATGAGTCGATAGTTTAACATCGTAACAACGATACTTTAACGTTACTCATTAACGATGATCGATGATGTAGTATCGATACAACGTTACAAGAGAGTCGTTACTACGTTACAGGGACGTTACTATAACGTTATGAAAATACGTTTACTGATTATATGTATCTTGACTGTATCATGAGTAACATCAATTTAACGTTCTTTCAACGCAACTTGGATCGTGACTACGTCATGAAAAAGACGTTCCCTCGTTACACGAACGTTACTATGACGTTGCCGTTAGCGATGTCACGAGTAGACTTAACGAGATACGTGACATTACAAGCGATCAGTTATATTTCTTATGTTTTACATTTTTTTGAATTATTAATAGTTTTTTATGTTGGCTGTAACTTTAACTTAAAAGCTCAACCTGGTTACGTGAATTGGTTGTGGTCTAAGTAACGTTTTTAGAACATAATGGACTTCCATGTCGTGCACTCAGCACTGAAGTCAGTGAACATTTTGTGAAAGTTATTTGAAATAATAACGTCGGAACTATTTCATTATAGTAAATTTCATATATTTTTTCAGGAAACACAGGAGCTCATTCTGCAGAAGATTATGCCTTATTTAGCTATTCGTCGTAAAATCGAAAGTCTTGAGGCTCTACTTCACCCGGTTACAAGGACTGCACTAGGTGCCATGAGATTCGTCAATCTTCAGGACATAATGTCTTTCCATACCAAGATGTGGCTTGAAATTTTTGAGAAAACATATGATGGGAGAGTTCAAAGAATTTTGAAACTCCTAGAAGGTGCAAAAATCACAGTAGAAGATTTTTGCTTAAGCATTGGTGGATTTTTTGCATTATCTTCAGACAACATACATGTACCATCGGTACTGAGATACACTATAAAACAATTGATGGACGCTGTAAAATACAATACAGGTGTTGTGGATCCAACAACTTTAAAGTTTGTGAGGGTACTCAAGAAAATTTAGTTGTAGAATTCTTTAAAAGTTTGAAAGCTTCTACTTAAATTATGGTTATCACATAATGTTAGTTCATTTTCAAGCATAAGGAAACATTCTTCTTTTTTCATAGTGTTTTTCTTATTAAATTTTATTTCACTACTGTTAAAAGCTGTGTATAGTTTTCATTAAATTTGTTTTTGTTACAGATCCCTGAAATTATAGGGACCTGTAAATCATCATAAATATAGCTTAACACATAATTTGTATTGATAGTATTTTTTCTTCAACGAATGGAAACCAAATATTATCGAACCAACTTCCTAATTTAATTTGATAATTATTATTCGCAATAAATGTAAATATGTCTTGTTACCGATATGCTTGGTGAATGGACGGATGAGCTAAAGAAAGATGAACATATAAAACAGTGGGCGTCGACAGGTCCAAAGAGTTACTACTATGAAACCAATTTAGGAAAAAGCGTAACTAACATAAAAGGTTTCACATTAAATTATCAAAATTTAGAAAAATTGAATGGTAACACAATGATGAAGCTAATAAAAGAGGGTGTATCCGAACTGAGGCAGAGTTCAGTAGCTCTGACTTATAATAAAATAACAAGAGAAACAAAAACCAAAAATTTAGTGAATAAATTAGAGACTAAAAAATTTAAGTTTGATTATGATAAAAGAGTAATCTTGCCTAATTACGATACTGTACCATACGGTTATTGAACATAAATATAAGTAGTATAAACTCGGTTGCATTATAATGGATATTTTTAATAATGAATATAAGTAATCTCAACATCAGATTCTAAATCATGTTGAGGAATTTTAAGATTTTTTACTTCTTTTTCAATAATTCTAGATAAAGCACTCAAATGAGCGATAATATTAATCATATGTTTGCTATATTTTATTCTTTTAGATTCAGGTAAATGTTGAATCTTAGCAGAGAGCGGATCCATTAGAGTTTCATATTTCGACCTTGTTCGCTCAGCAGGGTTTTTGAAGTACGGAATAATGTTTTCAAAATCAAACTCATCTTCACAAACACATGCATCTTTGAATACATCCATTTATGTACAGTAAAATTTATAAAACTTTGAGTTTTTTATTTATTGAATTTTTGGTGAAAAAAAGGTAATTAGTCAGTTTTGGAAAAGTGGTTAATCCGGGCCTTGAAAATGTGAAAACAATGAGAAAATCTTAATTTTAAAAATTTATATCTTGGCTGCACGCATGTGCGCAGTGAAAAAAAAAAACACTGAAAAAATAGTTAAAAAAGGCTAATAAAAATAGAAAACTAATGGTTTATTTGAAGATTTATTTTTCAAGAAATTTTGGCTTTGGTTTTTTCGGTTAAATTCATATTAATTTTGGATAAATTTGAGAGATGGGTTGAGTGGGGTGGACGTACTCCTATACTACTTTTGAACGCCCACTCGAAAATTAAACTTTTGCGGCATTCGCGAATTTTCAGTAACCGATTTTAAATTTAAATTCTGCCCAACGCGCACAGAAAAATGATACCTAATGGCGGTTCAATATGTATTTTTCCAAAGATGTTGGCACTCTTTATTGAGTGATTTCTGAAAGCCGAAATCTTTGGAAAAATACATATTGAACCGCCATTAGGGATCATTTTTCTGTGCGCGTTGAGCAGAATTTAAATTTAAAATCGGTTATTCAAAATTCGCGAATGCCGCAAAAGTTTAATTTTCGAGTGGGCGTTCAAAGGACTGTATAATTGGTCAGTTCACGGTGTTGTCTCTTCAAATAAAAGGGTCTGAAAGGCCAGTCTCGTGCGAACGAACGAGGTGGCTGAGAATCGACGGCACAGGAACCGCTGCGTTGCAATATAGTGCGTTTTTACCTGACTTCCCATCGGACTTCTTATCCCGAACAGAGTATAGTGATTTTTTAGTGAACTCATCTTCATTTTTACAGGTTCTTACGCAAGTATCAACTCTTCAATCCCTTGTCGCAAAAGTTTGCAAGAGCCCCATTTATGTTATTACTGCAAGAACCTAACAAAAATTCCTCAGTCTGTTCTTTATTGTACCCAAAAAACATTTCAAATTTCGAATTGGAGGGGGGGGGGGGGCTGGTAAAATGGACCTGGAAAAGACATCAAGTTCTGGAACAAAAACTTTAAATGAGGAAGTTTAAAACAGTTTTTTAGGTGTGTTTAAATCTGATTAACGTCTTAAAATTCAACAAACTTAAATTTTGAAAGACGCCTAGCTTCAAAAAATGAGGCGTTTCAACGGTCATATTATGACGGGAGAGTACATTGACCGTTTCCTTGAGCTCCGAGATAGCCTGGTATCCAGCGATAATCAATCAGAAGTTGTTCCTCGTATGGCGAGACTGTTTATACATACATATATACTGGAAAAAAAGTGCTGAATTTAAATATTTACGTAGTAAAAAGTAAGGATAAAACTGAAAAACAATTCGTTGTCCCATTTAAAATAGTAGAACTACCTCCGAGCTGTGTTGATTTAACGATTTCAAAAGGTAAAACTAATGGTTTTTAAGTTTTACCCATACATTTAACCATGTTGTAAATAGTTAAATTCATGTACCACTTTAATTTTCAGTGCAGGTACTTATGGTTCTCTAAATTTAGTTGCCACGGGCTGCATGCGGGTCTCAAAATTTCTCTTATAAAAGCCCTTGACATAGGTGTAACCAGGACTTTTTTCGAGGGGGGGGGGGGGCTGAGCAGACAAAAATCTGATGACCGTTTTTTTTTTAATTATTATTATTATTATTTTTTTCTTTTTTATTTTTGTAATTTTTTTTTTTTTTGCTTCTCATGCGTTTGGGATAAGTCTAACCATCGAGCGCCTTGATGGTCTTTTTTCTCATACAATCCAGGCAAATTGGGGGGGGGGGAGACACATTTTGTATTTTACAACCTTTTTGCTTTTGTTCCTTGAATTCTCCAAGAAAGCTGAAATTTTGGAATGTGCCAAATCACATGGCCAAATGGCTAAACGTTTTTTGTTTCCAAAATTTTCTTGGGGGGGGGGCTCATTTACGCCTATGCGGGGCGTAACAACATGACATTTACATTCGTCCAGCAGGATATCACTGGCTATCCCTATTGTGCGGACGCTAAAATCGTGTTATTTCAGCGATCATAGTAAACGAATTATATTGATCCATAACGACAACTAAACATGCTGCCCCCTTGATGCGCATCAGTGGCGTAGCGTGCAATTTGGCAACGTTGCTGTTCGTCCATTTAAACTCATGAAAAATATCGAACTATTGGGTGTTCGGTGAACACCTTCGCAATCGACCTTTTTTATGGGTTTTAATGGACACATTACGACGTTGCCAAACTGCACGCTACGCCACTGATGCGCATCAATATGCGAAATTGCTTCGTACACTTCGTCGCTTCTTTTCTTCATTCATCGTCCTCATGACACACATTCCTGTAGTAACAATCTCAAAAATTAAATGTTCCAAAATGGCAACGCTGCCTGACAGTTGGAAAAAAAAAAAAAGACTAAAAATTGCTTTGCAATCCAAAGCAGTCATCCAGCCGTTCTATTTGATTTCATAATGCTCTGATCTTCATCTTCATCACCTGCCGACCGCGACCCATTGATGATGATAATTGATAATGATTATAACGCCCGCGGGTTCGGCGAATCATAAAAAATCAACTTCTCGATTATTGCAACACTAACCCAGCCGTCTGAATGTGTATACATATACGAGTAAGTATATAACAGAACTGCCGCGCCGTTCCGTTCCGTGTATATTTAATGACAGTTTTTTTTAATCCACCGATGATTCCACCGGTTGAAAAAAGATTACACAGTTCAGTTCAGCTCATGACTTTAAAACCCGAAAATGATAGCATCTGTAAGCTTTTCTCAACCGGTGGAGCTGTAGATGACTTGTGGGTATAATTATTTATTCAGAGTCAATTTTACCTGTTGAGAAAAGATTACAGATGCGAGTATTTTCGTGGATTATAGTCATGAACTTCACGGATGAAAATCTGTTTTTGGAATTACGAAACTTGTTATTAAATATATAGGGTAGAAAAAAATTCCTTTTAAAATAACAAGAATTCTTATTGATTCAACGATTCCTTTCCTGTGAATTACCAGAACGTTCTATTGGACCAATGAGAATTATTATTGGTCCAATTAAATTCTGATGATTCAGAAGAATCACAAGAAAGAATCGTTGGATCAATAAGAATTCTTGTCATTTTAAAATAAATTTTTCTACTCCAACTTTATTAACAGCTCGTTCCGTAATTCTAATAAGGAAGCTTTTTTCGTGATATTTTAACTGTGTAATCTTTTCTCAACCGGTGAAATCATCGGTGAATTAAAAAAAACTGCCATTAAATATACACGAACGGCAGCACTGGTCAGTAGCGCACCGAGAGTTTCTTCATCTCTCTCTTTTCTCCATTAAGAAACGTATGTTAGACAAGGATGGACAAGGGGTTAAAACCCCCTCTTTCTGTCCTTTTCCTACGTATACATTTAAATGGGAAATGAGAGAGATGGAAGAGATCCTGGTTGCGCCAGTGCAACGAGAGTTTCTTCGTCTCTCTCTTTTCTCCATTAAGAAACGTATGTTAGCCAAGGATGGACTAGGGGATATAAACCCCTCTTTCTGTCCTTTTCCTACGTATACATTTAAATGGGAAATGAGAGAGATGGAAGAGATCCTGGTTGCGCCAGTGGCACTGGTATATACAAGCATAGTCGTAGCCGGGAATTCGTCTTTCTCTCTCTTCGAGCATTTGAACTGGATGTGTTTGAAAATGACAGAAACATGGGGCTCAAGTCACAGGACAGCTATCTCACTCCATCGTTTTTTTAACACATGCGCTCTAATGAGAAAAGAGAGAGATAGACAAAATCCATGCTACGGCTATGTATGTAATTGTACTGTGCTTACGATCGATCATGACTGTCGGATTTATAACGATAGTTTAAGACCGCGGGGGGGGGGGGGGGGGGGGGAAAGCTTTGAAGCGGCGCGGCGCGCGGCGGTCTCGAATTAAAATTAAATTAAAGTCTGCGCGCGAAAGAGCGCGAAGAATGATAGAGCGCAATCCTGCAATTTGATGAACTCAGATACTCGAAGTTCAAAGTTACATTTTCCCATGAGAGTCTGTAATTCATTCTCGTTAGAGTCCCTAACAACCCCCCCCCCCCACTCTCTCTCCCTCTCTTTTTTTTACGAGTAACAAACCAAGAGGGTAGAAAATCTCCAATGACTAACAAAATGTTATAGACTCTACGGGAAGCCCATGCAGGGACTCGGAACCGGAGCCACGGTTCAAACGGAATTTTGCGTCTTTTGCGGCCAAAAACCTGGAAATTTATTTCGCCATAAGCTCAGTGAGTACAAGTGATATAGATAGACATATTATCACTCGCACTCACTGTAAGCTTATGGCGAAATACATTTCCAATATTACGACGTTAACGCATAACCAACGTTGTTCATTTAGGGCTCAAAAAATAAAAAATAAAATATCTCACAGATGCCGACGTTCTTGACTTTTACGACTTTTCTGTGACTCCAGTTTAAAAAGCTAAAAACTCTGCATTCCTAAAAAAAAAAAAAAAAAAAAAAAAAAAAAAAAAAAAAAAAAAAAAAAAAAAAAAAAAAAAAAAACGACTAGTGGTGCGATCCATCGGATTGAAATTTGGAAAAGTTTCGCTTGACGAAATCACCTTAAAACCTCTTTCGCAACTGACTGTGAACAACTGGTCATTGGAGCGTCCAAATTTAATTCCACCGATGATGCACTCATCCGGTGTTATGTGACGTTCCTTTTGAACTGGTTTCCGGTGTCACCAAATCAACGTAGTTCATGTGCGCGCGCGCCCAGAACTGTATCAAGACTTAGGAAGTTGCCTCGGCTTTACAGAGGAGGGTATAGCAGCTCGCTCAAGGAATAAGGAAGAGACTTGGACCGGACACGAATCGAATCGAATGAGAGAAGCGTCTCTTTTGATGTTGATACCCATTTGCTCATTCGATGCCACGGTATAGGAAGGCAGGGCAGGGCAGGGCACGGCAAGGTGCTCCACTGCTTACTCTCCTGCTTACTCCCCACGGATCGTTGAGGACTGAGACTCTGCGACTGCACCGAGAGAAAGTGTCTATAACGATGACGATAGTCTATGGTTCCATGCATAGAGTAAACAGCGACCAACTTGAACAAGCAGCAAAAGAACCAGAACCAGGCAGCGGATCGGAATCGGAAACCGGAGAATGAATCGCGTTCGATATCCGATCGTGCATCCATAACAACAGAGCAGCACAGCGCACAATGGAGCGAGTCAATAGACTGTTTCAGTAGAGCCATATATCGTATCGATTACCGTCCGAGGGCCTCTGGTTCCAAACAAACTCTGGTTCAATGTAATTTCCCCATGAGCGAACTTTTGAACGGAAATTTAGACTATTAAATCAAACAATTAATGCGACCTTTT
Organism: Trialeurodes vaporariorum; assembly: GCA_011764245.1. Classification (NCBI taxonomy): domain Eukaryota; kingdom Metazoa; phylum Arthropoda; class Insecta; order Hemiptera; family Aleyrodidae; genus Trialeurodes; species Trialeurodes vaporariorum. Next base: position 27,453,420 of record VMOF01000001.1, on the reverse strand, counting down.
TGCGATTATGAATTCTACGTCCTCGAAAATGCTTAATTATGCCTGGTTCCTTGACTAAAACTGCCGAAATCAATAAGATATTGCAGATTAAATGTTGCATTTGTAGGTTAGAATCGCCCGAAATCCCGCCAATTTCACAACAACAACAATAACATTTGGGTGATTCCCAAATGTTAAAAAAGTGTGGCAAACAAAGCAGATTCAGATCGCCAATATAGTCACACTTTGACATAGGACTTATAACATAAGGCCCCCTCTTTCGCCATAGCTTGTTGGTTAATACGCAGTGTAGAAGTTTGAAAGTAATTTCATTGGTTTCATCGTAAAATTCCACACAAGAACTCCCCTTTATAGTTTGTTTTTTGATGGCAGGAACATTCAAATTTACATTTTTAGTCAAATATTCCATGTTCGACTATAATTCCATCGACTCGCTTCACTGTGCGGCGGCGCTGCGCACACCCAGTACGGCTCACAGTGGTTTGAAACATGGACATTTATGGACATCATTTGCGGATCCAGAAATCTGTTCTTCTCTCGATCTCTTCTCCCATTAGAACGTGCGTGATGAAAAAAGAAAGATTTGGGGGCAGTCAAGTGATTTTTGCCCCCTGCTTTATTCTTTTCTAACACATGCGATCAAATGGAAAAAAGAGAGAGAGGGACAGTTTCCTGGATCCGCTAGTGATGGACGTGCAGTTGCAGGAACTGAAATTGCGATCATCAGAGGCTGAGCGTGTATTCTGCCAACGTTGCATTTATTTTTTATTAAAACCAATAAAAAATATTGAACTACATGGCTATTGGCGATAACCATTGAATTCGATCTTTTGTTTGGGTTCAAATGGACAAAATTCTACGTTGCCAAATAGCACGTTTCGCCACTGACGATCATGAATAAGTAATGTCAAGATGACGTAACATGTGTAAGGTAATACTAATTTTAGGACTATGAATGAGTCGTAATTTACGCCTCCCCCCCCCCCATCACATCCTAAAAATTATCAAACCTAATGCTTTTTTATAGGCGTCACGGAGAAAAATGTTCTACCAAAAATGACCAGAATTCTAATGAAGCTTCCGAAAAGATTTTCTGGCCGTTTTCAAGACAATTTTGGTCCGTCTAAGTAGAATTCTGGCATGTTTCACCAGATTATTCTGATAAAAATACTATAATTTCTTGTCAAAATGGGCAGAGTTATACTCAAGTAGACCAGAACTTCCTGAACACTGCCATCAGCATTTATTTATTTTCGGAAACTTTTCATTTAAAATTTTGGCCACTTTCAGAAGAACACTGCACACTGTGTTCTCATTATATTTTTTCACGATGCAGAGGACTTATGGACTTTTCAAGTAAGGGAAATAACACTTAACAGGTCGAGAGTACAGAAAATTAACTATCGTGTTCAGGAGACCAAAATTTGCTAAGTCTTGTGAAATGAAACTCTCCCCCCCCCCCCACTACTTTTCCGGACAAATGAATATTTTAGCCACTGTGCGACGGTCAAGCCGTGGCAAGCGGTCGTTCAGACGAGACGACGCGACGCAACGTCCGCGTTCGGTCACTCAACTGACCAATCGGAAATCTGCTCTTCAGTTGTTGCCTACTTTAGCCAACTCCGGTGTAGACTTCGTACTGAAAACAACAGGGGCGCCATTTGGGGGAGGGCAGGGGGGGGCAATTGCCCCCCCCAAGGATTTTCAATGTGCCCAAAAAATCAAGTCAGAGAGATTTTTTGAAGATGCGCGGCAAAAAAAAAAAAAAAGAAGAGGTCATCGAAATTTATGGAGCCCCCCCCCCCCATTCAAGTCAGAGAGATAGAGAGATTTTTTCAAGATGCACGGCAAAAAAAAAAAAAAAAAAAAGGTCATCCAAATTTTTGGAGGGCCTTGCCCCCCCCCCCCCCCCAAGGAAAATCTGAAATGGCGCCCCTGGAAAACAACAGAATTTTGAGAAAGAAATGCCTGAAGTGAATATTAAAATCAATTTCAAACTATACTCTGTTCAGGATAAGAAGAAACTTGACGAAAAAAGGTAAAAGTGTTTCATGAATTTCCATGACCAAAATTCTGTGGGCAATTATTCTTTTTCCATACAATTTTATGGAATAATGGGTCTTGCAAACTTTTGGTACAACGATTAAGAGTGTATAATCTCATGTAAAATCTTCTGAAAAGTCCATTGGTGGCATCAGAAAGTCATAAAATGCAATAATAAACTCACAAGAGGCGTTTAATGAAATCCAAGATGGCGGAGAAATATCGAGCAATTTGTATGCATGCACCACGAACATCCAAGGATAGCCAACCTTACAATATCGATCACAACCAATCACAACGTAAACAAACACATAACCTCTATACCTCCAGTGAGGTTGTCAAAGTTGGCCATCCTTGGAAGTTCGCGGTGCATGCATACAAATTGCTTGATATTTCTCAGCCATCTTGGATTTCATTAAACGCCTCTTGTGAGTTTATTATTGCATTTTATGACTTTCTGATGCCACTAATGAACTTTTCAGGCGATTTCACATTAGATTATACACTCATGATCGTTGTAGCAAAAGTTTGCAACAGACCCATTCCGTGGCCATGAATTTCCATGACCAAACTTCTGTGAGCAATTATTCTTTTTCCATACAATTTTATGGAATAATTCCGTATGGGATTCCATAACATTTTCCATTTAATTTCATGGAAAAATAATAATTATCCAGTGAATTATTTCGGTCATTGAAATTCATGGAACAATTTTGCCAGGGTTAGGATGGATTGAGGGCTCACGACCTCAGTCACCTGACAGTCATAATGGTAGAAAGTGGAAATGTCCATTGACAAAAGGTCCAACTACAGAAACGTCCAATGTAAAAATGCCCAATCAAAAGTGTCCATGAAATTTGGTCCATAAATAAAAATGTCCAGTACCGAATAATGTCCTCTGTAAGAAATACCCGCCTTAAAAAAAGTCCACGCCATCGGCTGGAAATCTGAATTAGGTCCAATTTGAACTATTTTCGAATCATGCAATCAAGCAATAGCCGCTCAAGGGAGGCAGTGGATTATGCAGTTTTTGGGATTTTTCGGGCATTTCTAGGCGTTTTTGGGCCTATCCGTCGATTCTATCAGTTGGAGGGGGTGCCTTCTGATGAGGCTCCTAGTAATTTGAGAAAAAAAAAAGACAAATCGAAAATTTCGATTTTTTTTTTTTTCTCAACTTTATTATGGGCCTCATAAGAAGGCGCCCCCCCTCCAACCGAAAAACTCAAAAAACTGCATAAAACCCAGTGCCTCCCATGAGCGCGTGACCATAACCTCCAACTTTGCGCCCTCTGGTATGAATCAAGCAAGGATAGGCTGAAAGTTTATTTAAGAGCATGTTCTTACTATCTTAAACAACCTTCCAACGCGGACAACGCAGAGGATCCTGCTGCTGCACCTTAAGCATGTAAGTTCCTGTTCGTTACTTCTACGTACCATAACCCACCGCAACCTAACTTTCTGTTTCTATGACTGGACTTTTTCACATACCGGACAACAACGGTTTAGAACTTTTCTTCATGTGGACATTTCTTACATAGGACATTATTGGGTACTGGACAGATTTGCTCATGGACCAAATTTTATGGACATTTTATGATTGGACATTTTTACATTGGACGTTCCTATAGTTGGACATTTTTCATTGGACATTTCCACTATCAACCGTCATAATCTATGATTAAACATATGTATATATGATCGCGTGGGATCTTGTTAAGATCAACCTATCTATATGTATATCTTCTTTCATGATGTCAATATTGTCTTCAAGTTCCACATGTGCAAATTTTCTCAACCGAAAAATTTACTTGGTCCCTTCAGATATACCTAACGGGTGTTGCTTCCTTTCCCCCTTTTCGCCAAGTCATCCCTAGCTGTCAACCTTGCTTTGATACATTTTTATGCTCTGTACCGGTATATATAATCTCCCTGATGCAGGCTTATTGATATGCTCCTAGGCTTGATAAGAGTTAAGCGTAAAACTCTGGCATCTCTTTACACTGACGTGTGTCTCATCAACTCCGATGTTATCCAGTGACTCAAACGCAAGGGAAGAAAGCGTGGCGACGTTTCGCGTTGGGTCGGTGGAAGTTAGGGCACTTAAGTTTATCTGAGGCTTGAAGTCTATGGACATATTATTTTCCGCCTCATGCTTTAATTAAGAGAGTGTCACTATACAGTGTGGATATCCCGTGGTCACGCCTGAAATGATCAAAATCTCTGATGTGTTCATGATCCGCCTCCAAAGTTATGGAAACTTTATAGTGGAGCAAAAATTAGATATTCACAGTGGTTAGGTTCTTCGAACTTTGAGGAAGACACGATAGTGGCAATATTTTCAGTTAAAAGCAGGGCTGCAGTTTTACAGACCTCAAGTATGGAGTTTTGTAATTCACCGATGATTCCACCAGTCAGTGAAAATATTACACAGTTCCAATTCAGCAGTATAAATATAACCCATGAAAATGCTCTGATCTGTAATATTTTTTCAACCGATGGATTTATCAGTAATTATCAAAACTCCATAAAATTGATGAGTCATTCAGATTTCCACCGGCGAACGAAATGGTTACAGATCAGATAATTTTCGTCCGTTGATAGTCACACTGCGAGTTGATTTTTTACTTATACGCTAAACCGATAGTTAAGACGGTCTATGTATAATGCTATTGGTAGAGCATTGTGAATCTTGATCGTCACTATGGTAACCATTGCTAAGTTTCCCATTAGCTATAGTTTTATAAAAGCTACTCATGGTTAGTTGCTGAAAATGGACTGTGAAACTATAGTTACTATAGCAACAGTCAAGTATCACAATTTTAGACCAGTATAGGCAGGGTCACTCATAGACATTCTTAACTGTCAGTTTAGCGAAAAAGTAAACAATCAGCCCGCTGGACTGTGCAATTTGTTCGTTATCTGGTGGAATTATTGCCATGGGCGGATACAGGGAATTGTCTTTCTCTCTCTCCCTCCATTTGAACTTATGTATTAGAAAAGCACAGCAGAGGGGGCCATCACGTGACTTTGGCCCCATCTTCTGTCCTTTTCTAACGCACGTTTTCAAATGGGAGGAGAGAGAGAAAGACAATTCCCTGTATCCGCCCATGATTATTGCTGACTTAAATAAACTTTTTTCGCAAAACGGCAGCTCTGATTTTCATTCTTATTTACGTTTCAGATTATTGATGGAAATTCTCGCGAGAGATCATTCGAGAGTGGCATATAATATAACAGCTGGGTCTAATTAGTAAAGACATGACTACTTCTGTGATCAGCAATTAACAATCTATGAGTTGATCCACGATCTTCAGCACTCTGTCGACAGCTGCTGGAGCTTGAGATCGATAGTTCGTTTCAAGCCACCTCATGTCTAAAATAATCATAATCATAAAAATACTGTCGTTCCTTGTATATTTAATGGCTTTTTCCAATTCACCGATGATTGAAAGAGATTGTTTCCGCAAAATGAGGGCGGACGATTTGAAAGGGTAAGACATCAATACGACGATACAGGGTGATAAATATATATTAATTTAGATTATAAAGGGATGATTACAACGACACAAGCTCACTGAAGCTTGTTATTAAAACGACGTAAATAGAGTACTCGTGCTAGGGAGGTAGGATAGAGAAGACGACTGGATAGAGACTTGGAGTTCCACGGAGAATCGCCGAAAGCATAGACCATTGAAAGTAGGAGAGGAGCTTCTCATGTGAGTATCGGTTCTACATGTGGGCCTTCCCTTATTCCTGAACAGAGATTATACACTGTTCAGTTAATCGTATGAGTGTAATAGAGGGTTTTAGTAATGGCAACTGCCGCTAATGAGCGTTCCAAACAAAGCCGGTTTCTCTCTCTCGCTCTCACGTGACCCCCATGTACTGCCATCTCACTCTAATTTCAAAAATCGTATATAGAGACTTATTTTGTGAAATTTTATGGCAGAAATGAATTCCTCGAGGCATTTTAATGCGATTTTGAGAATAATATGTCGTGAAACAAGGCCCTGTATACGAATTTCGGAACTAGAAAGAGATGGATATAAATGGGGATCACGGGAGAGTGAGTGAGATAGTTTGGAACGCTACGCGGGTTTTATCCCAACCGATTGCAACCGATGAGCGCATTGTTGTGGTTATTGGCTAACCGTTGACTTTGCACTAAAACCGTCTATACACGAAAATACTCGCACCTGTATAATCTTTATTTCTGAGCCGGTGGAGTCGTCGATGACTTTAAAAAGCTAGCGAATATTTTAATAATTAAACAGCGATTGCACCGATCGAGAAAATATTACAAATCCTAGTACAAATATTTTCGTGCATTGAAGTCAAACACTGAACTGAACTGTGTAATCTTTTCTCAGCCGGTGGAATCATCGCGGTGAATTGAAAAATGCCATTAAATATACACGAACGGCAGCACCACTGGTGCAACCAGGATATCTTCAATCTCTCTCATTTCCCATTTGAATGAATGAGTAGGAAAAGGACAGAAGGAGGGGGTTTTATCCCCTTGTCCATCCTTGTCTAACATACGTCTCTTAATGGAGAAAAGAGAGAGATGAAGAAACTCTCGGTGCGCTACTGGGCAGCACTGAATCAACCCCCAATCAATTTTTTGCGGCTTCCCAATTTGGATGCAAAGACTAAGCGCTACCAGACCTACCTACCTTAGTTTATGAGCCTCGAGCCAACATGATTGCCCTATTTTGGATGCAGATTTTGGTCAGTATATACTTTTACTTAAGTAAGACTATAATTATGAACAACAAATAACAATGGTCCAGCCACCGATTTACTGATATCGATGCGCATTCCTTTAATGTGCGCTATGCGAGCAGTAGTTTAGTTTATTACTGCGCAGGCGCGTGGGCGAGGAGTATCGTGGAGCAAGTGCGTTACGTAAAACGCGGTCAGCCGCATCGTGTCTAGTCTGTCAGGTCCTCCAGCGGCCGGACGGCCGTTTCGTTGCCGCTGCGCCGGACAATGAAGCAAGCCAACGGAGGAAGCCGGGCTTGGCGTGGGGACTTTAAATGCGTGTATAAATCTTTGTTAATACAGAATGTAGAAGTTTGAAAGTGATTTAATTGGTTTTATTGTAAAATTTCCTTGAAAAATCACCCTTTACAATCTATTTTATTACAGTAAAAACTTTTAAATTTTTATTTTTAGTCCTATATTTCCTGTTTGACCGCTCCCGCATTGACACGCCTCCACTGTGCGCCGACGGACGGTCCGAGCGGCGCTAAGAACAATTTTCTGAGCAGGCGGGCGCCGCCCCGCGCCGCCCCGCGCCACCACTGCAATAGTTGTGCCCCCTTCCCCTTCCCCTTCCCGGCCCGCTCCCCAAGAGTACTGCTCTGTATGCCTAATGAAGATCTAATGGTGGGAATTTTAATTGATTTTAATTCATTCTGAGTCTACGCGCGCGCATCCGCTGACACTAACAAATTCATCGCACTCGGTCATTCACTTTCTCGTGTACACCTAACGCAAACAGCAATTAACCGCTCTGAATCCCGCGCCTCGTGTTTTTGCCCCGCCCCCTTAAAAATTACGAGACAAAGATACCCTCGAACCCCACTTTCTACCCTACTCTTCTTCCCTTGTGTTTTTCCTCGAGTAAAATGTACACGTCACACTGGTAAAAATGTTCCATGGCCAATTTTACATTTTACATGGAAATCGATTTCCATGGAAATATGGATGCAATTTCAATGGAAACCAAATATTTTTCCATGGAAACTACATCAATTTCCATGGGAAACACACCAATTTCCATGGACAAATACTCGGTCTCCATGGATAACTGAGCAATTTCCATGGAAATCTACTTCCATATGTAAAATAGGTCATGGAACATTTTTACCAGAGTTCTTCAATTACTATAACGCCTTTAAAATCACAATTTCAAATTTTCAGTACAAAATCTTGATTAAAAAGAAAAAATTACCTATGAGCTGTAAGCTGACTCCTCTGAAACGAGATATACACAATGACACATGCGAAGTTGTTTCAGAAGTGTAGGCGTACTTGGACCCATCATCTTCGGATTCGCCCAACTTTATTTCTTATATTACACTATACAAATGAATGAAAATGAATTCGATAGTTGGATTTACATTAAGAGTCGCTTCAAATTTGAACGGTTTAAGTCGTAGGATTTTGTTCAGATTTGAAGGAATGAAAATTGAAACTATAGCCAAAGATAGTTGGTAAACTGCTCCTATACACTTCTGAAACTAACTATACTTACATTAGATGCGCTGCGTATTGCATATCCTAGCTATCCCCCCCCCCCCCCATAGTATTTAGTATAAAAACGACGCGCACGGCCGCACGCGCTCCAGCTAGTGCAACGACCGCCGCTCCTCGGGTACAGAAAGTAAGGTGTGAGCACAGATGGTATCAGATTAGAGCGGAGTGTCGCATCCAGACTTGGGCAAAACTCACATCCGCATCGTAACCAGCGCCCTTCCTCCCCCTCCCCACCCCCTCACCCATCTACCCCTCCCTCCATCCCCCCCTTCGCCCCTCCCTCCATCCCCCCTTCCACCCCTCCCTCCACCAAGCCAACCCCTTCGTCCTGCCTCCTCGTCTCGTGACAGCGACCGGCGACACCTGTAATTTTTGAACCCTCGCCTCGGTCTCCTTTTGCTCGTCTCTTGATCATAACATGCCCACTAATTTCTCCTCGCTGAAGCTCTTGTAATTTTGCATTTCGGGCGTTTGTATCATATCATACATAATGTATTCATCGGGAGTGGTGCGGGAGGAAAGGTGGCGTCTGAAGAGGAAGGGGGTCGTCTCGTCTGGATAAGGAGAAGACGCGACGCCCCCCTTCAGCCGAACGAGTATGCTATATGTATAGCAGCTCAGAATTTTGATTATAAGACCCCGATACTATGCACACTGCACAATGCACATGCCACACTTCCGACGTACATGCTTTCGTATTCATATTGGAAGTCCCCGCTGAGCGATTCTTGTCCTCTGTGGACCTAAAACGTTGCCAAGGGTTGCCCATTTAATATTAATATGGAAATTACTGACATTTTCTCATGTGAAATGTTGCAACCATGTTCTATATCCAGTCCGTCTCTTCCCCGCCCCGCTGCACGGGCGGATCCAGCAATTTTGCAACCATGAATTAATCCCATTCGATCGTATGAGAAACAATCGATTCTTGGGGGGGATGATCCCTTTACTAATCGATTGTTTCTCATGCACTCAAACGGGAATAATAAACAGTTGCCAGATTGATAAATTCGCCTTTGATGGATAGGTGACGCAGACTCCTCCCTGATGATTTCTGACCTCCATTACTATAGGAAAGGCAATAAGCTAATAAAGTAAGTGCGCCATTGAATTTGTTTTTAAAAGGCAGAGGTGTATAGTCTCCGAGAGACTAGTCTATAAAACATCTGCAGTAGTAAAGCATGCAATCTGATAACGCATCATATTGCCCATTCGAACCCATATTATGTGAACAATTTTTTATTATTATTCGGTCTTGGGTGAAGATTTGAAGTTCGGGACACTAAACACCAGAATCAACAGAACTATTTCTAGCCCATCAGGAGCATTGTTTATTGTTACCTCTCACATTTGAGAAACTTTTTTTGTCCCCTCAAAAAGGTACAAATCAGGCCTCCGTATTCGCTCAACCGTTTGAGCCGTTTGAGCAATCGTTGAGCCGATATTCACCAAAAATCATAGGTGACCAACTGTTGCGCGTTGAGGCCGAACATATTATTATTCCTTCGGTGTTTGTAAACAAAACCTGTGGTTTCGTCGAAACAAATCCTCTAAATAACTTGATAAAATATCAATTCCATCATCAACTGTCCGAAGACAATCAACTCCCGCCGTGTTTATTTTTGAATTCTGAAAGTGTCTTGTTGCCTTACCTACTACATGTTTGATGGAACTGTTTGACCGTGTATAATATGGAGCGTTCAATTTCGCTTCTTGCGTTCATTTAAACCCATGAAAAAGATCGAACTATTGGTTGTTTGGTGAACACTTTCGTTTCCGACATTCGACCTTTTTTATGAGTTCAAATGAACGCAATAAAACGTCGTCAAAATGCACGCTACGCGAAGCACCCACGAGCAAACCTCATTATTGGACTTACAAGGGGAGGCTCAGAAGTTGCCGCCTCCGATTTTGAAAGCAATTGCACGAAAATGTAGCTGAAGTAAAACTAGTAGACCCGTGTTTCTCACTTTTTGCCAATGAGCCTTCCTAAAGCGCTAGGAATTGTTCAAAGTTGCCGAAATTCACGTAAAAAACCCGAGCGGAGAGCGTTCCGAATATTTACGTGAATTTCGGCAACTTTTAAGAAATTCCTGGCGCTTTAGGAAGGCCCATTGGCAAAAAGTGAGAGACACGGGTCTAATAGATTTACTTTAGCTACATTTTCGTGCAATGGGTCTGTTGCAAAATTTTGCTACAACGATTAAGAGAGTTTCATCTAATGTAAAATCGGCTGAAAAGTCCATTGGTGGCATCAGAAAGTCATAAAATGCAGTAACAAACTCACAAGAGGCGTTTAATGAAATCCAAGATGGCGAATAAATATTGAGCAATTTGTATGCATGCACCACGAAAATCCAAGGATAGCCAACCTCACGATATCGATCACAACCAATCACAACGTAAACAAACACATAACCTCTACCTCCAGTGAGGTTGTCTAAGTTGGCCATCATTGGATGTTCGTGGTGCATGCATGCATATTGCTCGATATTTTGACGCCATCTTGGATTTCATTAAACGCCTCTTGTGAGTTTATTATTGCATTTTATGACTTTCTGATGCCACCAATGGACTTTTCAGGCGATTTTACAGCAGATTATACACTCTTAATTGTTGTAGCAAAAGTTTGCAACAGACCCATTGCTTTCAAAATCGGAGGCGGCGACTTCTGAGCCTCCCCGTGTTAACCCCAGTATTAAACGAGCGGCAACGTTAATTGGTTTTTCGATTAGAGCAAAGAAAAACAGAAAAAAAAGAGGACAGTATCAATCTTCATATTTAGTCCCTGATGATGAAAAGTCGAGATTGAATAGATGGTCAGATCGATCGATTGATTCGTATCTTATCTTCGGACGACTTGGGCAAAAATGGTCCCGAGCCAAGTCGCCAAGTCGCTAAGGCTAAGTCCCCGCTTTTTACTGTTAGTTATGAAACATGTTTTGAGAAAGTGACATGGCACATGCATGCCTCCTCGTATCCGTGCTTATGGCTTATGGGTTCTTTAGTTCGCTCGCTCGCTCATTCGACCATTCGTTTCGTTTCGTTTCGTTCGTACATTCACATTTTTAGATTGACTTGGCGCGGTATGCGGTATGGCGCTGCGTTCCTCCCAACCCCCCTCCGTAACACTATACACCCCCCCTTCCGCATCACCCATAGCGGGCATCTTGATTGAGGACTTGACGTACCGTATGGAACGTCTTGAATACTTTTACTCTGTTGCCAAAGGCCTGATATTGATGATAGAGTACTTTGAAGCAAAGTTGTCCTGAATGGGGCTATTGCACACTTTTTCTATAAGCGATTTAATAGTCGATTATGGCGTAAAAACCTCAAAAAATAACGATGGCGGCACTAAAAACTTCCAAAATCCACTCCTAAACTCAATAAACGCAGTTATTTGCGCGAGCGTAATGGTGGCCGAAGGCACTAACAATGGGAGATTCCCATCTAACAATTCTGAAACTCTTTCAAGAAGTGACCAATAAGCGACTACTTTCATTTGACACCGGTGTCACTAGATGTTGCGGCACCATTCATCGGATGTGGATCATCACTCTGATGACTAATTACTCTGTGAATCATCCTTGTCAACATAGAAAGAGTGACGAAATTAAGATAGGAATCTCCCATTGTTAGTGCCTTCGGCCACCATTACGCTCGCGCAAATAACTGCGTTTATTGAGTTTAGGAGTGGATTTTGGAAGTTTTTAGTGCCGCCATCGTTATTTTTTGAGGTTTTTACGCCTCAATCGACTATTAAATCGCTTAAAGCAAAAGTGTGCAATAGCTCCATTACAAAAACGCGTCTATCAGAAAAATTAGTTTCAAAGTTTTAGAATGAAAAAACTTTCATAAAATTTTGCGAAAAATAAAAACATTCAAACATTGTTGGGAAAGATAAAAAATCTCAATAATTTTTTCCAAAAATGAAAAAAATCAGAATGTGATGGTGGCCCCCCACAAAAATTGACTTGATCTTTAGGAAAGTGCATTCACACATGTTTAAAAACCGATAGTGAATGAAGGAGACGCGAGTTCTCTCTGCATTGAAATCAGATCCTTTTATACACGAGTACAGCACTTTCTCTATTCTAATAGGGAGTGAGAAAGTAAAAAACGCGAGAAAATTAAACTTTCTGCTAGGTGGACTTGGTTTTATTATAAGAACGCAACATTGATGATATTAGAAATGACGTGATGTAAATTTGTACATACTTTTGTGACATACTCTTCATATCATCGTAAAATGCTTTTAAGGAATACCGTCAAATGTTTTTGTTATTCTGAAAATTTAAAAATCTTTCATATGAGTTCAAAATGTCTTCATAAAAAAAAGAAGAAAAAAAAATAACAAAAAAATAACAAAATCTTTATAATTTGAAAATCTGAAAATTCTGAAAGAGTAACAAAGACCCGATGTCATTATAATACTTTGAACGCACCAATGACTGAGTGTTATCGACACACTAAAACTAGTAATTTCTCTAACAAGAAAACAAAAATTGTTGTTGAAGTTGATCATACGTGTGGTTGATGTGGGCCGCACCTCAACTGAATAGCCTCGTTTATGCGAGAGATCTGAACCTGGGTTGAGTCAACCCGAGTTGAGTTTCAACCTGGGTCCAACTCGGGTTAGCGCATAAACACGCGTTATATTTGAACTCGAGTTCAAAGGATTTCTTTCTTCTTCTTCTCTGTGTTTGTTTACATTTTTGACGGAAATGGCGGCGATGCTTGGTGCGGTACGAACAAGTGCGATCGCATAAGACGCGTGTTTAACCTCGCTCGGATTGGTGACATCGATGCCGCGTGAACCCGGGTTCTGAACTTCGAGGTGTTTATGCGTGAAATCTCAACCCGAGTTCACTGACTCGTCTCGGGTTTGAATCGGGGTCGAGTCGAACCCGAGTTCAGCGAAATCCGAAGTGTTTATGCGAGCATCTCAGCCCGAGTTCAGCTGAACCTGGGTTCTAGAACCCGGGTTGAGATGCTCGCATAAACGAGGCTAATTATAAACTCTATACTTGACACCTGTGATTAACGTCATCATCTAAACATCGAGTGATTTAGACATACTTTTGGGAAGTTTAGCTAGGTGTATAGTAGATTTTACTCCATCTCTTGATTGGAGTCAAAATCGCAACTATGTGTATGGTAAATTACATCGCCCCCTCTCCCCGAGTAAGTTCGAATAAAAATTATGGAGTTCGCCGTTATTCCTGCAGTACTTCGTCAGTACGGATTGTTAACTCATTTAAAATGGCTAAGAATCCGAAAGACTGTAAAGATGGGGAGGCTTGAATTTTTTTTTTGAGCATGTATACAGGGTGTGGCAGACCACCCGTCCACTATCTTTATCTCAAAAACGGCCGAAAATTGAGCTTCGGGGGCAAAACTTTCATAAGGTATATCGACCCCAAGGAATCCAATGAAAATATTTTCAGCCCCCCAAAACCACCCCTTGGGGGTTATTTAGGGGGGTGGGTACCCGTATCTCGAAAAAATCAAATGGAAAGGGTATGTTTTGACATTGGAATCTAATACGGCATAAAAAAATACAACTTTTTTATCCTTAAGTTTTTTTTCTAAAAACCACCCTTTTTTGAGTTAGGGGTGGTTTTCAAAAAATGTAGGGGTAATCTTTGATTGACCGCTGTGACCCTCCAAATCATTGGATTTCAAAAAACTAAAAAGTTTCTGAAAGGGCAGACCAAGGGCTTTCTTTTGATGTATCACATGCCTATTTTTTGTGAAAAAGGGTACAAGGCCCCCTCACCCCAAAATTTTGGGGCTTCGGGGGGTCCTACGTAAAAAATTTCAAATGTAAAGGTATGGCTTGTGATACATCATTTGAAAGGTCTTTCAGAGACAAAAAAAGTAATACCCCCCAAAAGTCGTAAAATCAACCCCCTTCCAAAATGGCGGCCGTTTTAAGGTTAGGGGGCTCAAGGGGGGACCTTCAGAAAAATGATCCAAAAGTGAACGATACATGGCTAAAAGGGTCTTAAAAAGAGAAAAATAATGGTTCAAACCGCGAGTCAAACCGACTTTTCGATCCATAGTTACGGCCGATTGAAATTTAGGGGTGCCTTTTTGGGGAACCCAACTACCCCTAAATTTCAATCGGCCGTAACTTTGGATCGAAAAGTCGGTTTGACTCGCGGTTTGAACCATTATTTTTCTCTTTTTAAGACCCTTTTAGCCATGTATCGTTCAATTTTGGATCATTTTTCTGAAGGTCCCCCCTTGAGCCCCCTAACCTTAAAACGGCCGCCATTTTGGAAGGGGGTTGTTTTTACGACTTTTGGGGGGTATTACTTTTTTTGTCTCTGAAAGACCTTTCAAATGATGTATCACAAGCCATACCTTTACATTTGAAATTTTTTTACGTAGGACCCCCCGAAGCCCCAAAATTTTGGGGTGAGGGGGCCTTGTACCCTTTTTCACAAAAAATAGGCATGTGATACATCAAAAGAAAGCCCTTGGTCTGCCCTTTCAGAAACTTTTTAGTTTTTTGAAATCCAATGATTTGGAGGGTCACAGCGGTCAATCAAAGATTACCCCTACATTTTTTGAAAACCACCCCTAACTCAAAAAAGGGTGGTTTTTAGAAAAAAAACTTAAGGATAAAAAAGTTGTATTTTTTTATGCCGTATTAGATTCCAATGTCAAAACATACCCTTTCCATTTGATTTTTTCGAGATACGGGTACCCACCCCCCCTAAATAACCCCCAAGGGGTGGTTTTGGGGGGCTGAAAATATTTTCATTGGATTCCTTGGGGTCGATATACCTTATGAAAGTTTTGCCCCCGAAGCTCAATTTTCGGCCGTTTTTGAGATAAAGATAGTGGACGGGTGGTTTGCCACACCCTGTATTTAAAAGAATCTAAAAATTGGAATTTGAATGTACGATGAAATTACAGGTTAGGATATTTATTTGTTATAATAGAGATAAAGTTGAAATAATCCATGGAAAGCGGGCTCTTTTAATGCAAGCCACTGTTGCCAAAATTGTTTATACGCCTAAAAAAATGGGGGTGGGGGCGCTGTTGGAGCTTGAAAAAAATTGCCCTCAAGTCCCAAACACGCCACGCGCCCATGCCCTTTTACTATCACATTTAAATTAAAAGAATTGACCGAGGCTAAAACTCGCTCTGCTGTAGGTAGTTAAATATTCGTGCTTCGCAGTGTTGATTTTGCCTATACCGGAAATTGAAGGAACTCGATGACACAGTATTTTTCAAATATTAAAGGGGTAGCTTTTACTGTCAATAAGAGATCGAAAGCGAATTATTCGGGCATGAGTTTGAAAGGGTTAAGCTGGTTAAGCACCAAGATATCTTTTGTGTTCATCTCATCGTAATTTTGATTTGATATAGTGTCAGAAGTGACAACGCCGAGGCTTACATGATGGTTTCGATGTTCGGTCGTTATCTCTTCTCTTGTTGCGGTTTAAGACTCTCCCAACAATAGAGGCTATGAATTCTAATAACAGTTATTAGAATACCGTCTAATTCGTTAAGTTGCGATATTTTTTTGTCACGGTGCGTGGATACGTGGATACATGGATACATGTTAAGATATACGTGCAAGTGTGTATTAGTGAAGGTGAAAATGTTAGCGTACTTATACCTTGTATTTCTCTCGTTATCAGAGAGCTCTCTCACTCTCCTTAGCTCTGCGGCAACGCTGCGCTGTTGACGGTCATTCTCATAAAGATTTTCCGCTCTTTCATACGTGGATAAATAGCTCCTCCCAGCGCAACGGAGGTGAGGCGCCGGCCGGCGCGGCGCATCCATAGCATGTAAGCACCTCTCGTTCTTGAAAAGGGTGTTGACTCACACATGAAACAATTCTTAGCATTTGAACTTTGAACTTTAGAGAAATTAATTTCATTCTGCTGGTTTATTTTACACACCCAGATTTCAGCGGGATGCCTTGTCAGCGCTGTTGTTTTGAGGATTTTTAATGAAGTTTTAGGGCAGTATCATTGGCTCCCAAACGGCTGAATAGGCTCCGGTTTGAGAGTAGTCCGAATGGGGCAGTTGCAAGGGTCTGGAATTGTGTGTTTTTTTTTGTTTTTTTTTGGTTTTTTTTTGTTTTTTTTTTTTTTGTTTTTTTTTTTTTATAAAATAAATAAAAGTATACTTGATGAGCTGAGAACAAAGATGCCTTTGGTTATCAATTAAGTCCCATTGTTCCGGAGATGAGATTTTGCCCCAGAATACATTGTTTTAAATAGGAATTCCGCGTAGTGACGTCACTATGCACACGATTTTTTACAACTTCTATAGTTCAAAATTGTGACTTCTGAGATTGAGATTGGGTATTCTATGCTAAGGGGTTTCCAAACAATGGACAGTGGCTCATCCAGAAAATTTTTTTGGGCGGGGGGGGAGAGGGGGGCACGCCTGTGAAATGTTTAAATTTGAAGCGTTGGTGGAAGCAATTTCGGGCTATTTTCTATAGATAAAAGGCAACATTTGAGGCTTCTGGGGGGGGGGGGGCACGTGCCCCCGTGTCCCCCCGTGGATCCGCCACTCACAATGGACTATCGGAGGGGGCTGAAAGCTACCGACCAGACCTGATATGTGGACCTTGGGTTTAACATAGACAGATATGTAACGTTTATTAGATTGCAGGCTACGGCATAGGTATCTTTGTTTGTAAATGGATGCATTTTTTAAAACAAAAAACGATAAAAATACCCCCCCCCCCCACAAAAAAAAAAAAAAAAAAAAAAAAAAAAAAAAAAAAAAAAAAAAAAAAAAAAACTATAGTCGTTGGACATGATTGAGTATGCATGAAACATCGCTTTCTAGTTTTTCAGCCTATGGGAGTTTTATCGTGTTCACGGTTTTTCTTTCTCCATTGACACAAGTTGAAGAGTACAGAGGAGTGGAGTCTGTCATTCAAATTACCAAGAGTCATGGAGAGTCCGTCATGGCACCATTTTTTCCCATGGTGCCTTGCGGCGATCATTTCTCAACTGCGCGGAGCTGATGCAAAAATTATGCACCAGAAAACTGCATTACGGAAGGGGGGAGGGGCATTACGGCTGCTGCATACCACCGCTTGGTGTATAGTGGAATGGCGCTGCACTCATGAGTAAATCTATGGCGCTGCGCAGTGTGTTACAAATCGGCAAAATTATCTGTGAACAGAGTCCATGCAGCGAGTGCTCGATTAGAAACAGTATGACCCGGAAATGACATCAGAAACTCACGAGGGAAGTATAAACGGATCGAATTTCGTCACACCATTTACCGTGTTTTCGACCACCGTTTTTTTTTTTTTTTTTTTTTTGTGTGCAAAATAAAGCATAAGCGTAAAAAGCATATTTTTTTTTATCAAGTTCGGGCGAGGATTCAAGGTTCGGAACTTTTCGGGGGACACCGAACGCATTAGTCAACAATACAATCTCTAGCCAATTATAATAATTATATATAGGAGTGTTGTTTATTGTTGTCTTTCACCAATCACCTTTTGAGTTACTTTTTTCGCCCACCTCGCGGAGCTGGTACAAATTCCGAGGTTCGGGCAGTTGGTGAAAATCTTCAAGCAACATTGATAGTATATAGAATTCGCTTATAGAGTCTTTTAGTTATAAAGGCAAATATGTTCTGTTGTAGCTGGTGTTTTCCTCTCTACGATGTTTGCTAATTAGGGCATTGATGCATATTTCACTGTGATTCATTGCACCAAAAGACTGAGAGGTGCCTATGAGCAGTAAAGCGGCGCAACCGATAAGATAGTTGGTTGTCCTCACAGGGAAAACCATTATATTTATGAAATCCATACATTTAGAAAAGTAGACGCACCTAGATCCATAATCTTTCGAATTTTCCAACATTATTTGTCTTGTTGGCTTGTTGCATGTTGGCTTGTGGCATGTTGGCTTTCCATTGAAGAACGCTTGAAAATAAGCAGTTTCAAGTTGGAGGCAAGTTTTGCTATGATTTGGAGGAATGAAAATTGAAAATTGGTGCGCCTACACTCCTTAAATGAGCTCTACTTGATTTTGGCCTCAACCAAACGATTTGTCGAATTCCACTATAGACTCCTGATTATCGTCATCAAACGATGAAGTAAATTTAACATTAATCTATGAGAAGTTTAACCAGACGTCTTTCTTCATACGTTGTATTTGGGGCCAGAACTAATATCCAGTATTATTTTCATCAATAATACTTCCCGTCCCCCCTCCTTTTTGAAGTGCTCGTAGTTTTCACTCTAATCTCCTATAGCCTAACAGAGCTTAAAAATATCTATATACTTCAAATTTTGAGGAATTTCGTGATTTTTTAATGTGCTCATCGTAATTTATGCTGGGTTTTACGCCGGAATGAACTATTCTATCGAATGTTGCAAAAGGTAGCAAGAGCCCCATTGTTCGTGACGGTTAATGGGGCTCTTGCAAACTTTTGCTATAGGGGATCGAAGAGTTCATTCTTGCATACAAACCTGTAAAGATGACGATGAGTATATGTACACTAAAAAATTACAAAACTCAGTCTCAGAATCGGGCTTAGTGGCGGCTTAACGCAGGTGACCTATCTAAATTGAGACATATCTCTGTGTTTCCGCAAAGATAGTGACATAATATACAAGAATCTCCTATGATACCTGCATTGGATCGCCATTACGAACTTGCCGTTATAGCAGTTATGTGAGTTTATTTCTGACTTTTAAACTTTCTCAGTGTGCATTTCGCGATTTTCGCTGGTTTCTACATCACATTGGACTATATTCATTTGGTCACAGCAAAAGTTTGCAATGCAAGAGCCCCATTGCGCTCATCGACTCTTCTAATTACAACACTGTGGAGTTGGATAAATATAGAATTAGAATCAATCAAAACAGAAGCGACGAAAAGGGAAAAAGAAGTGTCAAAGGAAGAAGAGGAAGTAAATTATTTTCAATAACGCTCGAGGCATTTTGTCGTTGGGTGAAAATAATTGTCGAACTCGTTGCAAATTGACCGCGGGCTGCACTGTAGTGTGCGGCTTAAACGCTTATTCTACTTCGTCCCTCTTCCCCTTACCCGAGGACAGCGTAACTGAGAGAAGTAACTGTAAAGAAAGAAAAAAACAAAAAACAAAAAAAAAAAACAATTTGACCTCAAGTCACTTTTCATAATATCCCCCCTCCCTCCTCCGTTATCCCTACCGCATCAGCAGCAGGTCGTTTGCCGTCCCAACATCCGCTGCAACTTGCAAACTGCATTCTGCGAGGGCCTTGCACGCCTTGCATACGGCGCGCCGCACTGTGGCCTGAGATCGTTAAAAAGTGGCAACAAATCAGTGGAAAAAAAAGTCATCAAAAATCATAAATGTCCACCTTTTAAGCTTAATTTATAACTTTCCAGTGACATTTGTAGGATTAAATTACTTGTTGTAAGTGTTCTCAGTGATTAAAATTGATCTTGAAAGTTTATAAATGATAAATTATGATAAGACTTTTATGTTCTGATTTTTGGCCAATTTTTAAAGACATCTGGATTTTTGGCCAATTTTTAAGTATATCTGGATTTTTGGCCAATTTTTAAAGATATCTGACCATAGTGCGGCGTACGCGACCCATCAACGCCCAGCTGCCTCGCGCGAATGCAAACTTCGCGAACTTGACACGGTGTGCGTTTACCAGTGCGAGCTCCGTGTCTCATTAAATTCCTGCTATCGTGCAATCTACCTGTTTGAGTTAATCAAGATACGGAGAGTCTTATGACAGCAAGGTTCTTTTTTTTTTGTCATCTTAATCGTATATGAAGATTTTTTTCTCCCATATAAATTCGCACTTATTTTATCACAAACAATCTGTGAACTTATATGTAGCAGTGTTTCTTGTACAGAAAAAAAGTTTGGCTTCACAATTTGACCAATATTTAAGGCTTATTGCACCGGCAGCAGTTTTTGCAATAGTTATAACTTCAGGGAAAGGACCAAAATTCATCAAGGTGCATGCGACAACTTTTAAGTCTTCTCTAACTTCTATTCTGAATTTCTTCCAAAGTTCGATGAGTCATTTTCTTCGCAAAGTTGATAGTACATATATGTATACTAGTTCCTCAATTCAGTCATTCTCAATGTCATGGATACTACATTTTTGACTTATTGAATGGTCCCAAAAGTCAAGCTAATTCTTAAAAAATAAAAATAAAAATAAAAATAAAAATAAAAAAAAAAAAAAAAAAATTAATGAAAAAATGTTGTTGAAGTAAATTGAGATATCCCACTGAAGTATCTGAAATTTCTATCCGTTTTATAAAGTCCCAAAGGAACTGCAAGAGAAAAACGGAAGTTTCAAAAAAAATCCCTTATTCTTAACCGACCAAATTTAAATTCAATTTCGTGCTCACAAATAGAGGATGAAAATTAATTCTGTTTTCAAGAATGAGCTCCTGAGAGTATTAAGTTTCTTAAAAGCGGTTTCTCCAAAAAAAAAAAAAAAAAAAAAAAAGTATATTTTTGAGTCACTCGTAATAAGTTTGGACTACACTATTGCGCAAATGTTTGCAAAACGTTAAAATCCCGATTCCTTACAAACCCTAATCGGTATCACAATGGGGTTCTTGCAAACTTTTGTTGCGTGGGCATCAGGGGATTAAAGAGTTGATTCTTGCATAAAAACCTGTAAAAATAACGACGACTACACTAAAAAATCACAAAATTCACTCTCAGAATCGGGAATCGGGCTTAATGGCGGCTTGACGCAGGTCATGGGAGATATTCTTATCTAAATTGAGACGTATCTCTGTGTTTCCTTAGAGAAAGTGACAAATTAGACAGGAATCTCCAATGATACCTGCGCGTAGCTTCGTCAATATGATTTTGCCATGAAAGCTGTTTTCTGAGTTTATTACCGAACTTAACACTTTTTAAGTGTGACTTTCGTTGGTTTTTACATCAGATTGGACTATTCAATTGGTCAAAGCAAAAGTTTGCAAGAGCCCCACTTTATGGCAGCAAGTAGCTCCACAGATCTCTTAGCTCTTACATTGAATTTTTGGAATGACTTTTCTAAACCACGAGCAAACATTGTGAGAAGTGGAGTCCTCGAATTCTTGTGAGTGTTGTGCTCGATTCTCGAACTCGATGACCAACGAACCTCTCCTATACAACTTTTACGGTCACGATAGTTGTGGCCCATCCGAAAAATGTTGGACTTGTACATGCTTATCAGCCGCGCCTTGTCGCAACCGTCGCACGGTTGGACGAAATTCGTAAATTTCAAGGTGAATTTTTAGTTTTTAACCATTTCGATCCCAGGTTTGTTTATTACAGGTCCGCTGGCGTGAACCTTTTTTTAGTAACGTGAACTAATGGTAAGTCCACGGACGGGATCGACCTGGTTAAAAATTTACAGTTTGTTATTGTGTCATTTTCTTTGCTAAGCACAGTTTGAAATTAATTTCGAAGCTCAAAATGGTCATTTTGCAAGTCAGAGGACAAATCAAAGATTTGGTCTTGATCGGCTGAATCTCTTTTTTTCAAAATTTTTTCCGACAAACATGATTAGCACATAAAATGGGGCAGTTGCAAGGGTCTGAATTGTTGTGTTTTTTTATAAATAAAAAAAATGAAAGCTCTCGATGAGCTGAGAAAAAATATGCCTTTTGGTTTCTAACTAAGTCCCATTGTTCCGGAGATGTGGTTTTGGCCCAGAATACATTGTATTAAATGGAAATCCCGTGTTGTGATGTCACTGCGCACACAATTTTTTGCAAATTTAACGTGTTTATCTCCGAAATTGGGACACTTAGGAAAAAAACAAAGGCACCGTTGTTCTCAGCTCATCAAGTACTATCATTTTCTAAATAAAAAACACAAAGTTTCATACCCTTGCAACTGCCTCATTACAGACAGTCATTTGAAAAATCCAAAAGTTCTTTTTGCTGGCTTTTACTCATCTAATTCCCCCCCCCCCATGTTTTCAAAAGAGTTTTTAAAAGAGGGGTTTTAAGAGAGTTTTTAAAATAGAGTGTTTAAGAGAGTTTTAAAAGGCATTTTTAACAAAGTTTTTTTTTTTTCCGAGGAGGTATGTAGTCGGTTACAAGACTTTTCGTCCTGTTTCTTTTGTCCACTTTTTTTTTCGTCCACGACATTTAGCCCTTGATAATTCGTCCTATCAATTTTCGTCCTGTAGAACTATTGGTCCACTCATCATTTTCGTCCTCTACTGTAACGTCCATGAGTTTTTAGTCCAATTATTTTTAGGTCCAGAGTATGTCTTTTGTCCTGTAATTTCAGTCCTATGTTTTTTGTCCTCAAAAAAAAGTTTGGTTCATGTAGTCGCCTCGTTGCATGATTTACAAAGTTACAGACTAAGCAAACCATGCTAATACTTACTTCTTATTGGTTTGCGCGGTATGACCAGCGGGTTGAATATAAATCGTACACCTCAAATAATGGTACACCACCAAATAATGTTAGGTCCCGAACGTAACTTACGCTTGGTCACATGACCGTGCGTAAGCTCTCTGATTGGTCGAAACCGCACGCAAGATGCACGCAATTCAATGCTCGGGACCGAACATTATTTGGTCCCAGGAATTTATCTTTCTCCCTCTCAGCCTATTTGAACGCATGTGTTAGAACAGGATGGATATAGGGGCTGTCACGTGACTTCAGCCCCTGTCTCTGTCCTTTTCTAACGCTTGCAGTCAAATGGACGAAGAGAGAGACAGACAAATTCCTGGCTACGACTATGAACTCAGGCACAGGGGATTACAAAGACTATTCATGCTAATCATTTAAGCCAATGGTTCTACAAATTTTCCAAAATTCATTCAGTTCATTCCATTGTGCGTTCCGATGACCGCGCCTCGCTGTGCCATCTTGAACCCCAAACTAATTTGCATCCATTGCGCATTACTTTTCCGGCTCTCGAAGGCAAGATAAGAGCAGCGCTGCCAGTTTAAAGATCAAAATTACCCAATCTCTGAGGGTCGTGCGATTTATGATATGACTTAATTTACGCATGTAGTTGGGGGGGGGGGGGTTCCATATGGATAAAAATAATTCCTAAATTCTAGCAATATTACCAGAAGGACAACGATACACAAACCGCGGGGAGTTTAGTATTTTGACCAAAAAATTCTGGTGACTGGTGATAATCATTAGAATATTGTCACAGTCCTAGAATTTCCTCTAAATTGTTACAGAACGTGGTACAAACTCTAGACTTCTAGTAACAGTGTCACCCCTACTTTGGTTCACGCATCATTATACTTTTGTTTAGCCCTTTTTTTCAGTGCAAAAGGAAAGTAGCCATTTTTTTAATTAAGGCAAGAGAGACATAGATTTTTTTGGTGCCAAGGTGTGAATCAACTGAACCACCTTTACCTATTGTGCCTCTGTTTTTAATCATCACATAAGAAAATTTTTATAGGAATGATTAATTTTGACGCTCACAGTTATCTAGGGGGCAATCCAAAAGAAAGGACACCACTTTTCTTTACTCAGGTAAGAGAAACATGAACTTTTTCGTTCACGACGATGAGTGTAAACCTTCTTTACTGTGCCTCAGTTTTGACTATAACATAATTATAATAAGACTTATTTTAAGGGCTTCTTTAATTTTGACGCACGTTGTTGTGGATGAGGGGACGAGGGGCCGAAAGAAAAGTCACAACTTTTTTTTATTCAGGCAAAAGAAATATTAACTTTTTTGGTGCCGAGGTGAGACCCACCTTTATTGTGATACTCTTTTGGTAAGAAAAAAAGTTTATAATAGCTTTCTCAGCGACTGTAATCACAAGTGTAAATCCGGTTTGAGGGTGTATGACTATTTCGAATTTCGAGACCGCAAATTCAAGCCCTGACTGAATGACATATAGGCAACATGCAACACAGGATAAGATCTCTTTGAGATATGTTTGAAGACGCGGGATTCTCGGGAAGAGGGCGGGCGAGCCGATCACGCGAAACCCGGTTCCGCATTCTATACTCACAATCAGAATAACCCGGGAGAGGCGTGGTCCTGCAGCGCCCGCTTCAGGAATTTTGTCAACAACCAAGGACTCGGAAGACTTCGATACGAAAGAGTCAATGTTCAAGTCTTATTATACTACTTGAGCACAGGAGCGTCGCGTGCCATCTGCGGCAACAATGGTACTCCTCTATTTAAACTCATTAAATACATCGAATTTTCCCTGTGCACTGTGCAGGTGCACTGTCTGAATTCGACATTTTACATGAGTTTAAATGGATAGATTACAGTATTGCCAACTCGCAAGCGATGCCACTACTTGAGGTTCAGTTTGCGGTTTGTTGCTGGAACAGCTTTGAAACCAGAGCTGCCGTTTTGCTATTAATCGTATGGAACACATTTCCATCGACTCGTCCAGCGCATCAGGCTGATCCTCGAAATTCCCGACTTTTGAACAGATTGGAGGAAGATGGAAAAATGTGATTGGTGAAGTGAAAATGAGTCACTTGGTTGCCAAGTCTAATTAAAATACTTAGTAGATTAGATTGGTTGTCAGATGATCAAGATTTTCTGATAGCTAGTCGATGTAATCCATTTCGTATTTTGATTCGACTTGGCAACCACGTCACTCGTCTCCACCTATCGGCATCTTTCATACTTGTTCAATCTGCCAAAAAGTCGGAAATTTTAAGGATCGGCCCGCAGGTCTACAGTTATACTAATCCAGCGGCGGCTCGAGCAGTCTGGCAACTATGCTCTTTTGTCACTTAAATCTATGCAAAAGGATCGATACTATAGGTGAGGCACGACGCCTCACCAAAGAATCGATTATTTTAAACAGTTTTAAGTGAAAAGAATCCATTGTTGCCAAATCGCACGAGCCGCTAATGAACAAAATGTGTACAAATTATATATAACTTGACAATGTGGCTCTTGCTAATTTTTTCTATAAGCGATTAAATAGTTAATTTTTTAGTAAAAACTAGAGAAATTGGCACTGAGCAAATTTTAAAAAAAAATACGAAATTCACTCATAGATTCATACAAAATGACTTTGAAGTTTGAGGCTTAATGGTAGAGCTAGAGTCCCTATGTATGAAAGAGTCAAGACACGTGAACAGAAGTGAAGAAGAAGAAGGTGTCTGAGGAGCCTGGAGGCGCGCCTCTTGTTTACATTTTTATCCAACGATCTTCCCGCCAAAGATTACTTATACATGTATTCGTGTGGAAGTAATCTTTTAGGTCAACCTAACCTCCAATACCCGTTGGCTTCACTGCCTGTTTTAAAAGTAATGCGTGAATTTTATTCTGTTCTGAACACATTTTCATCAATTTCTAATTCAAATTTCATCAGTACAATCTAAAAATGCCGAAAGTTTCCTCAAAGCTGGGCAGCAGTGAAGGTGGTTCCATGAAGATGTAAACAAGAGGCGCGCCTCCAGGCTCTCTCTCTCTCTCTCTCTCTCTCTCTCTCTATATATAGAAACACTTGCAGAGGATATCCTCAAATTAAATAAAAGTCTCTCATGGTACCTGCGTAGTTCCGTCACTACGCCTTAAACTTTAAAGTCATTTTGTGAGTAAATTTCGTAATTTTTCAATGCGCTCATCGCAATTCTCGCTGAATTTTACTCATGAATTGACTGTTCGATTGCTTTAGCAAAAGCCAGTACCACATTTTGTATACCTTGACAATCTGTTCTAGTATTGAGAAACAGCTATGAATAAATTCTGCTTTAGGTGTGAGACAAAAATTATGAGACCCAATTACCGTGGAAAAATCAGTCATTCGTCCACGATTGGGGGAAGGTTGCGACCATTAAATTTCGGCAGGAAAGCCCCCTCATCATTATTGTGAATTTGCGGTGAGGAGGTTTATGATCAAATTAAATCTCTAGGCTCTATATTGATGTCCTCTTCTATTTCAGACGAAGCACTCAGATCTGGAATCATGTCTCATCTCAATCACTTTTGATCACTTAAAGCAAATTTTAGCGATCGAATATCATTCACCGTCGTATATGATATTCGATGGATTTGCATTTTATTTTGATGATATTCGATTGTTTCGTTGGTCTCACCGGAGACCGTTGAATTCCAACAATTGGAAATTTCGAATTCACCTCCGGAGGTAGATTCTATTTTCGAATTGTTGCAACCGTTGTCAGAAATCTCATCTTCTATCCTTTTCGACTCCTTTCGCCACGATAATTTCGGAAACGACGAACTTTTCGAATAAAGTTTATTGTACAGACCATGCGTAGAAGTCATTTTCCTATGAGACAAACATAATTTCAGCTTCCGAAACGCTAGTTTTTTTTTTTTTTAAAAATGGCCGTGTTATTCAGAGCTGATTTAGAGGTTATGTTATGGAATAATACTATCGCAGTTTTCATTTTCACGAGAATATCATTCAAAAGTTCAGTCTCGACTCTCATTGGCTAGATTTTTCACCGATCAGCGGCATCAGTGAACAATCATCAATTCTTGAAGTGAACGATATTCGATCTCTAAAATTTGCTTTTAATAATTCGTGAAAAAGATTTCTCTCCGTGAAAAAGTATTCGGGAGGATTATCATCCCAATCCGAAATCGGTCGATAAGTCAAGGCTTAGGCTTCGGTTAAGTGACTGTCAGTAGTAGTGTCAGTGGATGGTCCATTAGATCAGGAGATTCGTCTTTCTTGACCCAGTTACCTTCCTCCACCGCCAATTCCCTTATCGCGACGATCGACGAGATGAGACGCGACGCGCCAGTAGCGTAACTAGAAATCATTCTATCTCTCTTTTTACTCATCCGAATGTACAGGTAGAAAAAGGATAGGAAGAGGGGATTGATCCCCCTTTCCTATCCTTTTCTAACTTACACATTTTAATGGACAAAGTGAGAGAAAGGTAATTTCTAGTTACGCCAGTGCGACGCGCGATTAAAATGAAGGCTCGCGAAGACAGGGACGATGATGCGTGACGCGATGCTCTGCTACCGTGGCGTGGCTGCAAGGTCCGATGCCCCGATGCCAAATCTAGATCCATAGACCCGATCATATTGGCCTATAGCAATAACATAGTAGCATCGTCATACTCTAGGTCAATAGGTCTCTTGACGTCTTATGAGACGTCGGATTTTTCCGGCCTTGGAAGAAAACCCCACAACAGTGATTCATACCAGAGTTGGGCAAATAGGAGTGTAATCGATTACACGATTACTGAGAATAATCGGCAATCGTCAAACCTTTGGATGGTATAGTTAAATGTATTCTTCACAGAAATACAGTAAACTTTGGGATCTTTCCGATTAGATCTAGTTCCTCTGCAACTAATATGATGGGTGGCTTGTAAAAACTCAGCATTGATTATACCATGAGATAACCCTCCGAAAAAACGACGATTACGATTACTCGGTAATCGTGTAATAGATTATCACCCCCATTTACCCGATTTACGTTATCCGATGGCTGCGCCTTCATTTTTTAATGTAGACTAAAACGTTGCAGTCGTGAACGAATAGTTAACTACTTTCCAACACACGACTACCGTTATCCAATGGATGCGGCTTCATTTTTTAGGGTTGACTAAAATGGTACAGTTGCGCACGAATAAATAACTACTCGTCAACACACAGCTAAAGGTATCCGATTTAAATAGTTAAAACTCCTTTGTCCTCCTGGAAGTTCCCGAGATTCCTCGGCTGGAGACCGCGTCCAACTTTTATGGATGCGCCTCATTTTTTAAAGCAGACCGAACGGTACTGTCGCGTACAAATAGTTACAGCTACCGCTATCCGATTCAAATAATCTTCCCGAAAATTCCCCAAGTTCGACTGACTGACACCAAACCTCACTGTCATGAGATCAGAACAAAACAAACAAAATAATATGGAAAACAAAAACTACACAGAAAAGCTGACAATCATCAATAATGACAAAGACGCAGTCTGAATCCCGTGAAAAGGCAGAAAAGGCCAGGGAATCATCTATTAAAGTTTATCTTTGAAGTGTGCTTTAGAACGTTACTTTTGACAGTAAGGTAATCACCATATTCATGGAGGCTACCTTCTTTCCATCTCTATAGGGAAGGGGGGGGGGGTCTTCTCACAAGCTCCATCGCGGCCGGTTCAAAGTGTGCGTCCCAGTCCGCCTCTGGTCATTACAGTTGCGGCTCGTGAAATGCAATATATCGATGTCCATTCCATTTAAAACTATAAAAAAGTATCGATCTCTCGGGGGTTCAATTTCACCCCCTGACGATCGATACTTTTCCATAGTTTTAAATGGAGTAGACATCGATATATCGCATTTCACGAGCCGCCACTGGGTCGTTACCAAATTACACGAGCCGCAGTGTCGAGGCTGCATTTTGCCCATTTAAACATCAATTTGAAGAAGTGCACTTTACGCCCCTTTAAAAGTTTGACCTTTTCATGCGTTTAAATGGACAAAATTCAGCGTTGATTGCTACTGCACGCGACGTTATTGACGAGCCGCTGTGCAGATTCCATCCTTTGCGTTGCGGTTAGTCATGCCCCTTAGCACACCCTTGATTAAAATGTGTTTATTAAACTGCAACTACTGAAGGCAACATGTAAACAAACGCAAAACTTTCTTGACATCTTAAGAGGTTTCAAATAACTTAATAACATAACTCTGAAGAATCCACTAACAAAACTCATTTCTTTGAAAAAGTTTCCCTTGATGCAAACAAATTCACAAAGAATGTAATATAAACACGTATTAAACAATTTATTTTTAATCTATAGTGTTATACACATAAGAGCATTCGTCAATTTATGCCGATACGTATATTTTACTGAGTATTAGTTTGCTCTTTCCTACTCTCCTGAGGTGTCATAAGCGTTTGCGCTTGAATTACTTTTTTTTTTCGTTCTGTGGCATCTTTCCGCGCTGTAACCGTTCAGATGTAGGTGAATATGTTCGCATTACTAATCTTACTAACATTCTTATTTGTAAATCCTTATCTAAATTTTGGTGTCGCTTTCTCATGTTTCAGGACTCTGGGCCGTAATAAACACAGCAGGCATGTGCCTCAAAGGTCGCTTAGACCAACAAGAAAGTTCACTATGGGATGCCATGTTCAAAATAAACGTCATTGGTGCCTTGAGAACCGCAAGGGCGTTTCTCCCTCTTTTGCAAATCAAACAAGGTCAGTCTAAAAAATTTTCTGTGGAAAAAACAAAATAAAATAAAAATTAAACCAAAATGATTTTTTTTTTTTTTTTTTTTTTTTTTTACATATTACGGAGTAATCGTGGCCGAACTATTCAGAATAATTAGGACAGGAACTGATAGAAGAAGTAAGTAACTAAATTGAGCAGAAGCGGCCTCCTTTGGCATTTTATTTCTCTTTTCACAAATCTATCGAAAAAAACAAAGACAGATAGAACAAGGATCAGCTTACTTTAAGAGGCCCCAGTATAGAAGTTTTGGCTATCAGCCCCCGCCGCCCTGCTATTCCCAACTTGGGGATTGTGGGGGTCGTGACAAGGATGTAAAAACTCGGTCTTTGCCTCTCCCAGAGTTCTCTTAATCCCTTCTTGTACTCAAAAGTATAGATAAATTCATCAAGAAAAGAAGAGGGAAAGGGATAGAGAGAGAATTTTCACCAGCTGCCAGCGCACATGGATCACCTGTTGTGTTATTCCTGTCACTAATTTTAAAAAGGCTATTTGTAAGTGGGAAAAAGCATAGTAAATTCTCGAAAAGAAAGTGCAGTCAAACCAGCATTTTTAAATTTAGCCTCAAGCTCGCGTCATTTTAGCGAGAAAATGTGATATACTCATTAAAATGCAATGCTCATTAAAATGGCAGGAGAAAGGAAGCTCAACTTTCCTGCTCAGCTATATGCGTTTAGATTTTCATATCCTTCAATGATATCATTCATTTTAAACTTGCTTCTCTTGCCTTTGTTAATGATCCTGCAATGAGCTAGCTGTTTCAGTCAACCACTGATATCCATGCGGAAAGGCATCTGATTGGTCCAATTAAATTACCCGCTCTTCCCTTAAAATAGTCTATACTTATGCATGTATGTTTTCAACGACGATAGTATTTCATATACGTTTTTCCTTATTGGTTTCTTGCAGGTCGACTGATCAATATCGGCACGAGTAGCGAACGCGAGCAGGGTTGCGGTTTGGTTGCCTACACGGCGGCGCGATATGCAGTCGCTGGGGCCTGCTCAGCCCTAAGGCAAGAGATCGGTCCCTTGGGTGTCCGTGTTATCACCATTCAGACTGACGCCATACCGTCTGAGAAGCTCTTCACTTGGCCAAGACTCACAAAGTGAGTATCTTCCATAAACGCCTCTGACTACTGCCTTCGTTTATTCTATGGCTCCAGAACTATTTGTTCAATTTTTGATAAACAAATTTTTGTGGTCCATTTTTTTTTTATTTTTTTTTTTTTTATTTTTTTAATTTTTTGTTAGAATACAATTTGCCCGAGAATGTTGGTCCTATCAGTTTCGAGTTTCCGTCCAATAGTATTTTATGTCGTGTGTAATTTTTTCCTTTGCCATTTATACATTAGATCTTTTTAAACTAATGCACAAGTACACTGTTAATATACTAAGAGTGAAAGTTACCCAAAACTTCATTTTTGACAAAACTTAAACTCAAAGTACGAACACTTGAATCATGTTTTTGGTTTTTCCACAAAAACTGTGGCTACTTAAGATATACATTTTCCGTGGGCTATCTTGTAAGTACGACAAGGACATTATTTCGAGACATTTTATAGAAATGTATGAACTACTATATAATGCAGTTTTATCAAAATGCAGGACGAAATCCTTTTTAATCAGAGTGTTTTCTGCGTGGAAATGAAATCTTAAAAATAAATCTCACGAAAGCTTTCACGCCATCACCTGTGCTACGATTGTGATTCGCAGTTCGAGTTAATCGACACAGTCATGCTATGCAGGTGCTCTGCAGTCTGCACCAAGCACTCCACCTGAACGATTCTTTTATCTCTCAAGAATCAGCAACTTGTCTTATGCGTTCCGTCGATTCAAAAATATTTTTCATCGATAAAATGGACAAAAATAGACATAATTTCATAACCATCTACACTGATCGATATACGTTTCCATCGCCGTCTCTCGATTTCCATTTTCCATCTCAATTCTCGATACTATCGTGAAGAACGCGCGAGGTCTGAGACAGAGCGTGATGCATTTGGTGCATGCATGAATTGATGCACGATCCAAATAACTTCGTGCGAAAATGATAAAAAAAAAAAAAAAAAAAAAAAAAAAAAAAAAAAAAAAAAAAAACTGGTCCGTCCGGACGGAAGCACTTTAAACCGTTAAAAATAATGATGTAAATAATGAGGGGAGGGGGAGAAAAAAAAGTTCTCATCGGCTGTCTCTAAACTCGTCAGTTGCATATGAATGGAAAAGTAGTGTAACGAGTTTTTCTCGATATTCGATACGGATGACACGAAATATGGGTGCTTTGTCGCGCTGCGCCCGCGTCTCATACGACCTGCCTTGCTGTTGCCACTGCGGCGCGTGAAGAGAGAGAGAGAGAGAGAGAGAGAGAGAGAGAGAGAGAGAGAGAGAGAGAGAGAGAGAGAGAGAGAGGGAGGGAGGGAGAGAGAAAAAGACAGAGAGAGAGGGCGGGAGAGAGAGAGAGAGAGAGAGAGAGAGAGAGAGAAGAGAGAGAGAGAGAGAGAGAGAGAGAGAGAGAGAGAGAGAGAGAGAAAGAGAGAGAGAGAGAGAGAGAGAAAGAGAGAGAGAGAGAGACTCAAACTGAGAAAGAGAGAGAGGGGGGAGAAAAAGAGGGAGAGAGAGAGAGAGGGAGAAAAAGAGGGAGAAATCCGTTTGGTATAATTTTTCATTATTCCCTTGTGAGATTGAAAGAAAAAGGAAGGAAAACAGAATAAAAACATACACGGCGCGGCGGCAGCGGGGAGAGAGAGAAAAAAATATATTTATTATAATAACGCGCGAAACGAGAAATCCACGACTGCTCCTCTCTTTCATTCACTTATGGCCGCGTCGCGTCGCGCCGCACTCGCGTGAGACTCGACATGAGTCGCGCGCCTACTACTTTGTGAATGAAGTGACTGGCAGAAAAGAAATGGGGAAAGCAGAGATCGAATTCTTTCTCGAGCATGCACCCGCGAAGAAAAAAAATACATACAGCTCTTGATAATAATTTATGGTTTTCATTTTTACTCCTTTTTCTCCCATTTTTTTATTTTTATTTTTGGAGACTGATGCGCATACATACTGCCTGTCATACTTTGCGATCTACGCTCCTTGGTCTTAAAAATTCTCTGCCGATTCGAAAGTGGAATATTCATTCAAAGAATTTACGCGCGCTGTGGTGGCTCGTGCAATGTGGCAACAATGGATTCCCTCCATTTAAACGTAAATAAAATAATCAATTCGAAGAATCGATACTATTGCAAAGGTTCAAAGGCAAAAACGCACTGTCAAATTGTAGTAGCGGCCACTGGGTGCATTGTTTATTACGCTCGTGAAGCATAGTTAATTGTGAACCCTACTTTCGGGACTATAACGACACATATTACGCGTTTCTCCACGTGTCGTTTTTCTGGCAAAAATCTCATAATTAATTTGACATACTTTGAAGTATACATACTCAAAGTTTCAAATCGAAACCCGAATTTTTCAGCTATAGTTATGGCGTTTTAAAATTTTAAATGCGGAAAATGACACATAAACCCGCGAGAGGTTTAGACCTTTCCTGGAAATCTACAAGGCTGTAATATTAACTCTTTTGATATCACGCCCAAGCATATTCGTTTAAATAACTTGCGATCCGACTCAAACAATATCAATCCCTTACTAGCTAGCAATTAAAGCTACATCAAATGGTTCACAAATTAACAAAATGGTATTTCGACGAGCGCCTTCAATTAGAAGTATAGGCAAAATAAACACAGCGGAGTAGGAATAGTTACCTATAGCCACTTAATATGAGTGTTCTGGCGTTGACTTTTTCTTGTAACCTGCAGACTGAATGTTTACTTTTACGTTAAATTGATATTCAAGACTGTCTATGAGTGACGCTATTGGTTTAGAATTGTAAAACTTGACAGTTGCTACGGTGACCATAGTTAAACTGTTCGTTTTCAACTTCTACCCATAAAGTAGCCTTCATAAAGCTATAGCTGACGGGAAACTTAACTATGGTTACCATAGCAATGGACAAGCTTCGCAATGCTCGACCAATATAGCGTCACTCATAGACTATAGACTTAATTGGTTTAATGTAAATGTAAACAATCAACCCGGATGGGCCTAAATCGTGTTAATTATCGGTGGTTTTCTTATCACTAGGATACAACTGAAGGGGGAAATCCGTATACTGGTTTATTTAAATGAAACATAAATATTAAATGAATATTAAATCCTAATGGTTTAATTATTCTAGCCGATAGGCACAATTATTTAAACTTTTGAACTTGTTTTTCTCGAAATGTTTTTCAAGCATCAGCGAAAAATTTCACTGATGCTTGTCATTATTTCAGCAAGTTTCACAATTAATTGTGTGAAGATCACTATAGGATTGTGTGAAGATCTCTATAGGATTGTGTGAAGATCACTATAGGAAGGGGTCATAATATCATTTTATTTCCTTCTGAATCATGTATGTATGCGTAAAAATCAATCACCTATATGAGAGCTTGTTTCAGAAGTGATTCATTCATTTTATTATTCTTCTTTTTTTTACAGGGTTGGCGGAGAAAATGCTGATCTGATGGAGAGGTTTTTGAAGTACAAACCTTCGGTGATTCCCGGCTACGGCATGGAAACTATCGAAGAGGCACTCTTATCAGAGACGCCGAAATCATCTTACCAGCTAAGCAAACCAACAGGTTTTACCAACTACATGTCGGCCATAACCCAGAAATTCCACCATCACCATCAAACGCAGCAGTGATGAATGTACCGCGACTGCGCGATGCGACGGTCATAGTGGATCGTGGATTCGTGGATCGTCTCACCTAGCATCCATATGACACTGCGTGTCACCATTAACTTGTTTTCGACTGATTTGTCATTAATTATCGTACTAATTATTCTTTTCTTTTCCACAAGCGCTGACTCGTTATGAAAGGGTCTGAAGAGAAAAGAAAACCTGTTCCACAAAGACTTAATCAGCGGCGGGGTGAGAAAACATAGAGCTGCCGTTCCGTGTATATTTAATGGCATTTTTCAATTCACCGATTATTTCACCGGGTGAGAAAAGATTACACAGTTCAGTTTAATGCATGACTGTAATGCAAGGAAACACTCGCACCTGTAATCTTTTCTCAACGGGTGGAGTCGTCGATGACTGTAAAGAAAACTTTCGGATGTTTTAATGATTTAACAACGATTGCACCGACCGAGAAAAGATCGCAAATGCGTGAGTATTTTTGTGCATTACAATCACGAAATGAGCTGAACTGTGTAATCTTTTCTCAACCGGTTGAATCATCGGTGAATTAAAAAAACGTCATTAAATATATGCGGAATGGCGGCTCTGCGAGAAAATTCCATCGCGCTGCCCAAGAACTGTACGACAATTAGAACAAAGCCATGGAGCCGTTCGTTTCTGTATTAAAAGCGAATGGAAGTTACATAATCTTTGGGGTCCAATGTTGAAAAAGTTTCTACTTCCTTTTGATCAAAGCTCAAAGATTACACATCTCACTCGCTTTTATATCTGAAACGCGATCAATCACTTTTTCCCTCGTTTCCCATTGAAGGAAATTAACATTGTACATTTTATTCCGTCAAAGACCGTTGGTTTTTACAAATATTAGATATTTTGGCCATACGCGCGACCTTCCAACAGGACACTGCAAAGAAGTAGCGTTTTTAGCGTTATTTTGCAGTGTTTTCAAGGAATAGGTCAAAGCTTTTCCTCATCACTGGAGTTTTTGGGAAAAGTATTTCAAGAGTTAGAAAACTTGTGAAAACTCGTTTTGCAAACACCGCGGTGAAAGAAGCAAATCTGTTAGTGTCTAATTGTAAATCTTGTGTTCTGTTATTTTATTATTAGTTAGCAAAAGTAAAAAAAAAAACATTGGAATAGATTTAGTCCAATATAAAATATATAAGTGCCAGCTCTCCGTACTCTTTTTCTGCGAATTTTTAGCAGAGTAAGTTTTTCTTTCATCTTCAAGCGATAAAAAAGCCGGCCTTAAAAAGAAAAGAAAACGGTCGAATCTTAATCCCTTTAAAGCCAAAAGTATTTTTATTCTCACGTTTTCCGTCAAGGCTAATTTTTCCCAATCATTATAGTCTTTTATTCACCGTGGTCGCACAAATGTTTGTACCACTTTGGCGCGATAATGTATGAAATGCAATTAACTTATTGGTAGGTCAAGGTTCCAATGCCAGAGATAATAACCTACACGTGAATGCGGAAAACTGAGCGTGCTTTAGGACAGAAAAAAAGTGTCACATAGATTGAGGGAGTAAGTCTCTTGTTATTTTTAATTGTATTTTAAATAGCACCATTCTTACCATAATTGATTCGAGGAAGTCTCAAAGAGTCAAGAGGTTGCGGTAAAAAATATATAAAGCATTCGTCAAGAAGTCAGATGAAGGAAAGCACGTAGCGTAATCAACGAGTTCAAGATTCTTCGAGTCGTTCATGTCTGATGGTGTTGTCGCGAGTAAAGTTTCCTCTGAAAAAGGAAGCTGCAGCTTGGAATATTTACTTTCAACCTGAGAATGCGTTTGCTTATTTTGGGCGCGGTGATTTTGTGCGCCTTTGAGATACTTGTTCAAGTCGATAGCGCCAATGGGGCTCTTGCAACTTTTTTCTTCGGGTGATTGAATAGTTGATTCTTGCATAAATACCTGCAAAAATAAGGATGAGTACACTGGAAGATCACAGAATTCACTCTCATTGTCAGAATCGGACTCAATGGCGGAGCTGCGCAGGTATCATAGGAGATATCTAATTTGAGACATATCTCTGTTTTTCTAGAGAAAGTGACAAATGAGACAGGCATCGCCCATGATACTTGCATAGGCCCGCCATTACAATCTTGCCGTTCCAGCTCAGTGTTGCCAGATTGGGGTGAAAAAGCCGTACGTTTTACATTGATTTAAATGGGGACGATACGGCTTTGTACCATCGATCTGGCAACACTGTTACAGCTGTTTTTTTTTTTGTTTTTTTGAGTTTATTACTCAATTTTGAACTTTTTTAGTGTAATTATCGTGATTTTCGGTGGTTTTTACATCAGATTTTACTATTAATTTGCTTACAGCAAAAGTTTGCTAGAGCCCCATCAAAGCAAAACGTACGCAATATATATAGCTTTCAGAATCGTTGAAAAAGACATACCGTTGCGTGTCCTTTTACTAATCAATTAAACTGCAAAGAAACCTGAATTCCAAGACCTTCAGTTGATATGAACCGAGTTTTGCCAAAATGGGTTCTTTATTTTAATATGATCACTTTTGTTTTCTTCTAATGAAATTGTAATCTGGAGCTGCCAAATGTTTGTACGAGTAAAAGCAGGATTGCAGTTGTTCAGCTTACAGTGCACTCAGCAATATTTGCAGTTCACACGGTGAAAGCGGTAGCTTTTTACTTGTCAGTGTGCCTATCTACCCCCATTCATTTCTTTTCGTTTTAGTGCCATTCACAAAAAATAAAAATAAAATGCGCCTAGTGGCACAGTAAGGGGATGCGGTGCCCAGTAATATATTTGTTAAGCTTTTTGTAAAAAGGTCATATAGTTTTTATAGGACTGAAGTAAAAGAAAGATATTAAATTTCCAAAAATTGTAATTGTGACTCAAAAATTTGCTCATTCCTGTTGTCACCTTACTGAGCCTCTGAAAGTGCATTCAATCAGAGAAACACTTACGCGCTACAAATTACTTATAATTATTTATAGTACCGATCTAGCATTCATTCATTCATTCATTTACATTGTAAATAATCATTTTCACGAAGGTTCAGACCCTCTCATCAAATATATTACTTTTTTTTCTTCCTGTATAGGTTTCATTTCATTTTTTTTTTTTTTTTTTTTTTTTTAAATTCTAAAGTTGCTCCGTGCAATAGTTGTGTACAAGTCTATTTCCAGTCAAATCGATTCAACTTTAAGATACATCAAACTATTTTACTTGGTATTTTTACCTCGGAAAATTTTCGAAATTAACCCTTTCCGACACGGTGTAAACATAAGTGTACAGGGTTTAATACGGAGTCTTAATAGGATTTTGAAAAAATAGGGATGCCCGTCAATTTAGATGAGAAAAGTTCAACTAGTTCAATGACGTGGATCCAAGATTGATGTGACTACTTTTTCATAATGCGTGTCTCAAAGGGTTAATTTCAATACTGCTCAACAGTGACGTAGTTGTGTATGGCCATTTGAACCCATTCAAAATTAAGGTCGAAATCAAAGGTTTCCACCGCACTTTCTTTAATTTGATATTTCCAATTGGTTTTAATTGACAAACTGCAACGTTGCAGAAGTACACGCCACGTTCTGCAGTTTTTCCATGCGAAGAACTGATGTAATTCTTTTTTTAGAATGCAATATGATCAGTGGCGGCTCGTGCTATTTTGCAACAATGTCTTCGCTCCATTTGACTCTATGTTTAACAATCGATTGCTGCCTTGAAGTGCTGCTTCACTTTCGAATCGATTGTCTTACATACAATCAAAAGTAGGGATAACATTATTGCCAAATTGCACGAGCCGCCACTGGCACTGAACTGTATGGAAGTCAATACAGTGTCCAGCCAATATCTGTAAGATCGTAAAATCAAATAAATAAAGATTGAGGACTCATTGCCCCACCCTTGCGCGGAGCGATAGCTTTATTTCTATATGTTTCCCATATAAAAAAATCCGATTATGATTCTGTAGAATCGCGTATGTGAGCCCTAGAAAGAAATAATTTTGAAAGATAAAAATGTCGATTCAAATAACAACCGAAGATTATTGTTCAGCTGTGAGCATTTAAAATTCAAACATTAATTTACTCTTTTTTGTTTTGATTAGCGGTAATGATAATTGTTAGTAGACAAAGGCATATTCAGTAATCTGGCAACTGTGTATTTTCGCATTTAATGGATGAATTCATGGTTGCCAGATTTGCTGGATCCGCCCATGTTATAGTAGAACTCAACTTATTCCTTGGGGTCACATTAAATTTCCCGCTCTGTTTCATTTCCTTTTTTAATGTATTTTTTGTAACAAAAGTAGATTTCAGTTGTTTTTGTTATTGTTTGTAATTATTATAGTTTTTAAATTAAATATCAAATGATAAATTAAATGAAACATCTTTTTATTATTAATACACATCGCGTTCCGTCCAATCGATTCGATTCTTTTTTTCTTACTGAATACATTTTATGTACCCAATGGCCAATGTACTCTATAGTTGGTACCAAAATGTATTTTAAGCATTCGAATGTATTTTTGTACTTAAAATGCCTATTTATTAAAGCAATCATCATTATTTTTTAGAAAAAATATATACGACTTCTCATTTATTTGTCACTCGCAATCAGTAGCGTTGTGTGCAAGTTAGCCAAGTTGTATTGTATCCATTTAAACCCATGTAAAAGGTCGAATGCAAAGGTTTTCATCGAAAACCCGGCGATGGTTCGATCTTTTGCATGAGCTGAAATGGACGAACTGTAATTTTGCAAAATTGCACGCTAGCTGCGCCACTATATTGTCACTACGTGTTTACATACATCGATGACTTGAGGAGGGTGGAATCCGCGTATCTGCAAAATATCAGCTTGACTCTTTCGAGTTCAGAGAAAATTTATTGAGCATGGGCCAACTTAGATCGAGAGCATTCGATTTTTCAAAATAGGATATTTTTGGATACGGGGCAATGGGGGGGGGGGGGGGGGTTCGCCCGAATAGATTACCCCCGTGCCGTCATTGTCACAGTACGGAAAATGCAGTGCAGTGACGAGGCGCGGTCGGTTCATTAGGATGTATCCTTCATCAGGCAGGGTGACCGAGACCCCCCGTCTCTGATATTTTTATCACCAGTGGCTGATTGAAAAGTTTTGAGACAAAAAAGTGCCAGATAGTGTATTGACCCCCAAATTTTTCATTTTTGATATTTCCAAGAGCCCCTGTCAGGCCCTGGCCTTGGGGCGTGTATGGGGTTTTTTAAAATATCAAAAATCAAAAAATTTGGGTCAGGTTTTCTATCTGACTGTTTTATGTTTCAAAACTTTTCAATCAGCCGCTCACATGGAAACTTGCATGCGAAGGATGGTCTGAGTCACCTTGTATCTGTTTTAAAGGCATGGAAAATATTATATGTTTTAAAGACATGGAAAAGATTATACGATTTGTTGGTTCAATTGTACTTTTAAAAAATTGGTTAATTTATAATGGATGTAAGGCTGCGCTCAAATTGGATCCTCGAAAGCGTGTTTTCGAGAATGATTTGGCTTGAACTCTTTACCCGATACGATGGAGTTGTTGGAAACCAGTAAGCATCAAGCTCATCAGAATCGGTCAGGCGCGCATGAAATGGGCGGAGCGGGAGTTATAGACTCATAAAATAACTTCAGAGTTTAGGGTTTTCAGCATTTAGTGCCGATTTCTGCCACCAGAGCGCTGCCGCCGTTTAACTAATGTCAAATTACAGTCCGAAAGTGATTTATATTTAAGAAAACGGAAAGTCAGTTACTAGATAATCATCTGAAGTACGTCTCTGCAAAATGTCGTCAATAACTTTAAAATTAAGGCTGAAAGTACCAAAAAAATGGAATATCGCAAATCGATTCTTGTATCGAAATGCGATATTCCATCATCTATCGGTCCTTTCCACCTTATTTTTGAAGTTATTGACGAGGTACAGAGACGTACACTTCAGATGATTATCTAATAACCGACATTCTGTTTTCTTAAATACAAAATTACCTACTTTCGGCCTATAATTGGACATTAATCGAACGGTAGCGCTCTGGTGGCAGAAATCGGCACTAAACGCTGAAGAATCACCTTAAGGCGTAATGGCAGAGCCATACGGCCATACGCAGGTATTATAGAAGATTCCAATCTAATTCGTCACTCTCCTCTCTAAAGAAGCGCACATAAGGAAGCCTTAACATAGATATATCTACACAGTCTGGTCAAAAGTTCTGCCAGTCGAGGCACCGTCGGTTTTTTGCGTGTACATGCAATGCCGTTCCAGATAAGTACATAAACCCCTACATATTCTAAAAGTAGACAAAAAAAACCTACAAAATGATGCTAATCAAATTTGAAAATACCGCTTTTAAATCCCTTTTATCGAGCGTCCAACTTGCAACCTTCTTTTTTCAAGATATCTTTCTGGTCGCGATGGTCACTTGTCAGATAAAGATGTTTACCAAATTCATTAGACAGGTAGCCGTTTGGCGTCGCTTCGATGAAGTGTTTAATACATTATGTAATAAGTTTAGTGCTAATTGCAAGCGTGCAAAGTGCATTTACTGCATATTTTTTGTGGAAGTGTTCCGGTTCAAAAATGGAGTGGGGCACGTACGAAAATCGAGTCGCAGTGATTGCCTTGCACCGCTGCGGTAAAGGCCCAAAAGAAATATGGGAAACGTTAAGTTCGCTGGATATTTCTGAAAGTTTTGTGTTTAGAACAATTGAAAGGTTACATTTTCTTATTTGACACCAGTAGTTTTCATTTTCTTGCCTTTGAAAGAAAAATAAACATGTAATTTTTGGCTGCGACCAAAGAGAAATAAAAAAAGGGCACAAGTTTGAGGCCTGATTTGGAGAAACAAAAAAAGGAATTTTTTAATTTAATTGGTACCATTTTGCAGGTTTTTTTTGTCTACTTTTAGAATATGTAGGGATTTATGTACTTATCTGGAACGGTATTGCATGTACACGCAAAAAACCAACTGTGCCTCGACTGGCAGAACTTTTGGCCAGACTGTGTATGTTGAGGCTTCCTTCTAACTTATCATCCTATAGGATTGTAACCCATGGTCAAATCAACCCATGGTACTTGCGTAGCTCTGCCATTACGGCTTAAACTTGAATGCATTTTTTAAGCCAGTGAGTGAATTTTGTATATTTTAGTACATACTCATCGTCATTTTTACTAATTTTTACGGAAGAATCAACGATTCAATCGCGTCACGAGTGTAGCAAAAGTTAGAAAGAGCCCCATATTATTTCAACGCAATGTGCTGAATAATTTTATTCCATTAATTGTCTGTAGTTCAGTGCAAAACAATACAGCGAATTGGCTCGAAATTCTTCTAACAAACTATTTTCATTTCCATCCATTCATTTATGAGCTGTGCTGATATGCAAAACGCAACTGATTTGCATTATATAGGTTCAAATGAGGTAGAAACGATATAATCGATTGTTCACGACCCAGCCACTTTGGCTCAGAGCGGCATAAGATCTACAGTTGCGTCTCTGCATCGCGTCAACACGTCGACGCAACCCAATTTCACGGTCAAGAGTTTACAGTTTTGAAATTATAACGATCGATAAACAGAAGGCAATTTTCGTGTAAGAATTCTGTCGGGAAGAGCCATTGAAAAAAATAATATATACTTAAAAACAAAAAGAGCTGAATACAGTTCCATGAATTCGTAACTCGTCCCGTGGAGTAGATTGTACCTAATTTTTTACGCATCCAATTGACTCGATTGAATATTTTATGTATTTTTCGGAGGACGGATTCCCATTAGAGTATTACACGGTCAGCGAGCGTTCTCGGCGGAAGCCGCGCCTTCAAATCTGTGAGAGCGGCAACCCGCCGCGCGGCCCGAGTTGACAGTCGAGTCGAATGTATAGCTGAAGGTCGGTTCTCGGTTCTCGGTTCGCGAATTATTGTGATTTTAAGGCTAGTTGATATACATAGAACAGGCAGAGCTGCCGTATTGCGTTTATTACATGAAATTTTTTCAATTCATCGATGATTCCACCGGTTGAGAAAAGATTACACAGTTCAGTTTATGACTATTTAAGCACAAAAATAGTCTTAACTGTAATATTTTCTCAACCGTGACTTACAAACACTAGCGGATATTCCAATAATTTAACGGAGATTCCACCGATTAAAAAAAGATTAGAGATAATAGTATTTTATAGCATTACAGTCTAACACCAAACTGAAAAGTGTAATCATTTACTCAACCGGTAAAATTATCAGTGAATTAAAAAATGCCATTAAATATACACGAAACGGCAGCACTGAGAACAGGGCTCCCGTTTTGCATACATATAATATGGGGCTCTTGTAATTTTTTGCTACGGAAGAGAAATCTTATGTAAAAACCAGCGAAAATCACGAAAATCTTACTGAAATAGTCTAAAATTCAGTACTAAACTCAGGAAACAGCTGTCAAGGCAAGATCGTAATGGCGGAGCTACTCAGGTATCATGGGAGATTCTCGTCTGATTTGTCACTTTCTCTGAGGAAACACAGAGATATATGTCTCAAATAGGTAGGGATCACCCATGATACCTGCGTAGGTTCACCATATTAGGTCCGATTCTGAGAGTGAAATTTGTGATGCTTGTTTAGTGTTCTCATCGTCATTTTTTCAGGTTTTTATGCAAGAATCAACTCTTTAATCAATTGAAGCAAAAGTCTGCAAGAGCCTCACTATACGCATTTTACCATATACACGGAAAAAAACTACGGTGAGAATAACCATACGGATACCTGATTTTGGCACGTGCTAGATGTTATGGTAATGTTAACCAGACGTATACTATGTTTTGACTAGGTACTAGGTGATGTTACCTGATTGCATGTCGAATTTACTCTAAGTATCGGTAAATTTACCATACTTCTGGTCTAGTTTACCATAACATCTAGCAGGTGCCAAAATCAGGTATCCGTATGGTTATTTTCACTAATCTTTTTTTTTCCGTTTAGCACAATTAATGTAATTTTTTACAATTTCCCGTTAGATTTGGTAACATTGTTATAGAAGTGTCGCTCTGACTTTGCGGTGACCACAACTACAGAGTAACCGTAATAGCCCATCTCGCGATCAAATTCACGCCTGGGGGTCGGAAACCGGATGAATGGCGGATGGTGCCATCTGACGAGATTGCCGGCTTCGGAGTCTCTCTACGACACGACACAGGTTTTCAGATCGGTTTTTGTCCGTCAATAACTGAGGCTATAGCTTCCCGCGTCCCGTCCTATCTATGAGCTTCCATCTTATAGAATAGAGTCTATCAGAGTCCTGTTATGTAATTGAAATTTGTCCGTGGTAAATTGATAAGAACATGGTGGTCACACGGACGGTAAATACGCATAGATATACTTTCTGGATAAATCGTTTTAGTTTCAAATAAAGCACAATAGTTATATTTAAACGTCCTGCAGTTGACGATTTAGAGTTATAAGTTACCGAGAAAGAAATCGGTCTTTGATTTTCGAGGAATTGAAAGTTGTGGCCGAAAAATGAATCTCAATAATAGCACAGACATGGGCGGCGCGTGGGGTCAAAAAGTGGGGGGGGGGGCTAAAAATCAACAGCTTTTTTTTTTTTTTTTTTTTTTTTTTCCCTCTTTCTTTCTATCTTCACCTTTTTTACAATAACGTTTGACGCAGGCGGGGGGGGGGGATAAATAACCTTTTTTCTTCTTTTGCTCTTTTTTTTCTTTTTCCTCTTTCCCTTTTTTCCTTTTTTTCTCGTTCAAAAATTTTTTTAGCCCCTTGTTCCCAAAAAAGTGGGGGGGCTATAGCCCCAATAGCCCCTTATACGCGCCGCCTATGAGCACAGAATAATACAATCAGAACGGAAACTCCCATTAGAGCCCATGGAAGCAAGTTTGGAATTTAACGGCACCAATAGGCAACGCTGTGGTCCTATATCCCAACATGGCGGACGAGTGTGATTTGTGTTGAAACTCATTTTATTTCTGTAAATTCTGGAAAGAAATCTTAATTTTCCGGCCTTACTTTTATTCTAATGGCATTTCAGAGTAAAAATTTCGCGAATCATGTCCAATTTTTTTTCTTCGCGCGCGGATCCAGATGTAAACATCCTATATTCCAACATGGCGGACGCGAAATGAATTTGCTTCAAAATCCGACAGAGTTTCCGTTTTGATTGTATTATTCTGTGATAATAGGTACCTAAAGGTTAAATTTTGAATGATTGGTCCACGGTTTACCATTTTCTGTCAAAATCGGTTACTGCGTCTCGTAAAGACCGTTTACTTTCCTCTTATTACATTCTATTCCTTCCTTCTTATTTTCTTTACTCATTCTTCATTTTTTCGTCCATCTTTTCTTTTCTTTTCTTCTTTTTTTCGTACCTATTTTTGGGGGTGAGCTCGCCCCATCGCGCATCGTAGCCCCATCGAAGTATGCTTTGTTATTAGTGGTAACTCTCTTAAGCTTAAATCATATATAGCCACGATGCTACGAATTTGAGTGAAAGATCGCATATTGATTATAGGGCTGTTGAGTGAGTCGGGGATTCGTGATTTTTCTGTGTGATCTTATAGACCTAAACGCGGGAAGAACGAAGATGGCTTCAGTTTTTTTCTACGTTGCGCCGTTCCTGAGAAAATTGAAGTTGAAAATTGGATCCTCAAAAAACGGCTTTTTGGCGGGAAACTGGCTGCGCGGTGCATTGTGGGTGCCTTT
The DNA here is from genome assembly GCA_011764245.1 of Trialeurodes vaporariorum. Taxonomy (NCBI): domain Eukaryota; kingdom Metazoa; phylum Arthropoda; class Insecta; order Hemiptera; family Aleyrodidae; genus Trialeurodes; species Trialeurodes vaporariorum. Next base: position 27,408,557 of record VMOF01000001.1, on the reverse strand, counting down.
TGACGTCAATGCTCCGGTTCTCTCGAATACCATCTGAGAAAGAGGGGCTCGCTCGTTATCCTCTTTTTTTCCCATTGCGCTTAGCAGCTGAAGAGCGAGTCGAGTCCTCTTTTCTTCTTCTTTCCCTCCCCTTCTCCTTCATTTCCCTTGCATACAAACACAACACTGTCAAGCCCCACCTTTCCTTTCATACCATCTTACCGGTATACACAGCTCGTTTATCTCGATTCTCAGTTGAGGGGCTCAAGCGTCTTGCTTTCAGCACAGCGAGACCGCATGCGACCCATTGATCATGCGGCAGTTGAGGGGAGGCCGCCAGTGGCCCCGATCAAGCCGTCTTCTCACGCCATTTTCTCGAAAACCGTAAGTCTCAGCAAAGAACCGACTTGTTTGATCGAAAGAACATAAATTTATCCATTGGGATGGTTTGGTTGTTTTTTTTTTTCAGACTTACCTACGAGACGAGTAAAGAGAAAATCACATGAAAATTAAGATTATAGAACGAAACTTCCGATAATCCCCTTCTATAAATCTCTGTCCCCCAGTTGACATAGCAAAGTTCAAAAAATCGAATGAAACATAAGTATCGGAAATTTTACGCTCTTTAAATTTGTCCTTTTGTGTTTTTCTCTCAAAATGGACGGTAAACAAGGAAAATTGAAAAATTCTGCGAAAATGTCGGATTTTCAGCGATATTCCGGGAATCGAAATTTTTGAGATTGGCTCGTCATCTGACTCATGGAAGAACAAAAAATAATATAAGTGTAACCAATCGAATGGAAATTTTCTAATCTTCCTCTTTGATGACCAGAATTTTTCGTGTAAGACGCATCGGTACCAAAATATTGGTGAAAAACTGCGTCGAGTTCTGGGTTGAAATGACACTCTCACCATCAAGATCGTCCAAGTTGCTGCTGTTTTTTGCATTTCCCATGGTTTCGGTGCGTCTTACATGAAAAATGATAGAAACCAAAGAGAAAGATTAGAAAATTTCCATTCGATTGGTTACACTTATATTATTTTTGGCTCTTCCATGAGTCAGATAACGAGCCGATCTCAAATATTTCGATTTCCGGAACATCGCTGAAAATCCGAAATTTTCGCAGAACTTTTCAATTTCCCTTGTTTACCGTCCATTTTGAGAGAAAAACACTAAAAAACAAACTTAAAGAGCGTAAAATTTCAGATAGATATGTTTCATTCGATTTTTTGAGCGTTGCTTTGTCAATTGGGTATAGACAGTGATTTACAGATAGGACTGTCGGAAGTTTCGTTCTCTAACCTTAAATTGTTATCTGATTTTCGGTCCATCCGTCTCCTAGGTAAGTTTGAGAAAAAAACCACCAATCCATGTCAAATGATAATTTTGTGCTCTTTCGATTAATTAGATTGGTTTGTTTCTGAGACTTACGGTTTTCGAGAAAATGGAGTGAGAAGGCGGCTTGATCGGAGCCACCGGCGGCTGCCGTAGGATTCAATAGACCTGCTACGCTGCCGTCCGGCCGACAGAATAGGGATGGGTACCTCCGCTGAGCAAACCGAAGAAATGACGTAGCTGTGACTCGCTAGCCGATGTTTCCCGCCACGGGCCGTTTTAAATCTTATCAATTTTTCGGCACTTTGAACCCATTTTTTTCGGTGTTCCCGCGTCCAAATGAAAAAAAGAAAAAATATGGGGTCCTTAATTTTTCGCCTTCTTTCATAATTTGAATTAAAAAAATTCGACTCAACAGCCCTATTGAAGTCATTCTACTTCATTTTACTTCGAAACCCTGTTAGATGCAGTATGGCCGCTCTTGCAAGACAACTATGTTTTTTGTCCATTTGAACCCATGTACTATGACCTTCAGAAGAAAGTCCTCTCATCAAAACGGTCCTTGATTATACTGTCCTTTTTTTTTTTTTTTTTCAACGAGGCTTAGATTTTTGAAGGCATACTTTCAAGTGGTAATGCTATTGGACCTGTGAAGACTGCAAACATTTTTAAAACTGGTCGAGAAATGGAAGAATGAAAATCTCTACCGGGATACTTTCTTTCGAAAGTCATAGTGAAGCAATCAAAGCAATCGAAGCAGCAAAGCTGCCGTTTTGCGTAGAATTAATCGAATTTTTCAATTCACCGATGATTCAATCGGTTGAGCAAAGATTACACAGTTCAATTCAATGTATGAATGAAGTTCACGAAAATGCTCTGATATGTAGCGGAAGGGAACCAAAACAGGACCGCTGTTTTGATTTTGGGCTGTAACTCAGCTAAAAATTGATCAAATTTAAAAAACTTTATATCAACATGTACATAGAGCTCTTACCTTCAAAAAAATTGCCTTGGTTTAAAATTTGAGCCATTAATATTTTTGTGAGAAAGAAAATTGCTACAGAAGTCAAAAATACCGTCTGAGAAAAGGGGCTCCAAAACCGGACCGCCTGGTAAATTTCGCTCATCATCACTGATTTTTTGCTCTACATGCATATTTTTTAACTTAGCAACCATGGCTAAGGCACGCCATGAGAGGAAATGAAACAAGTCAGCATTTGTACCTTGGAAAATCCAAAAATGAAATCTATCGTAAAAATGTTGATGCAAGAAACTGTGATAAAAATAGGAAAAATATCAACAATTAAAAATCAATTGAAATAAAGATTGAAAACATCTGCAAACCACCAATATAACAGCTAGGTATGCCCACAATGCTCAGAATGTCATCAAAGTTTCCTAATCTACGTCAAAAATCTAGGCGGTCCGGTTTAGGGGATTTCAGTGCTAGAACTTCCTAACCTCACTACGGTAAAAGAAATGGGAGTAAAGTAAAAACTTAGACAGATTTACAAACCTTAGGTGTCACCAAATAACATCAAATCACAAAAAATCACTAACCTTTATCTAAAGTATAAATTTTAGGCCCCAACAATAACCAACTTGGAAACTTTGACAGTCACGAATCGCCGAATTTTAGCCTTAAATGCGTTTTACGACAAAAACAATGAATGAACCTGAGGTTTCGATGCACGAGCGACACCTACGGGTAAAAGAGAGTAACTTCACGCCATTGTCGCTACAGCACAGCGCCATTATGGTGGCGAAACGCGAGGCGCTCCGGTTTTGGGGTACCGGCCGTCCAGTATTGGCGACCCTCCTCTAACTTTTTCTCAATCGGTCGAAACTCCGTTCATTAATTAAAACACCCGCAAGTTTTTTAAAGGCATTACCAACTCCACCGGTTGAGAAAAGATTCCAGATGCGAACATTTTCGTGCGTTACAGTCTTACACTGAACTATGAACTGTGTAATCTTTTCTCAACCGGTGGAATCATCGGTGAATAGAAAAATGTCATTGATTATACGCAAAATAACGGCAGCTCTGCGAAGCAGTTGGTGAAGCTCCAGAACCGATTGCTCTATATGTAGAGTCAAATAAAGGAAAAATGGCATATCCAAATTGCGCCGAAGCGGCCACTATACTACTGCGTGATGGCCATTAGGTCATTCATTGGTGGCTTCTTACAGCATACAGATTTTTACAGCTTCTTAAAGTCTGCAAATGACTGAGATCGCTCATCAAGCATGGGCGCGGATACAGGGAATTGTCTTTCTCTCTCTCCTCCCATTTGAAAACGTGCGTTAGAAAAGGACAGAAGAGGGGGCCAAAGTCACGTGATGGCCCCCTCTACTGTCCTTTTCTAACACATGAGTTCGAATGGAGGGAGAGAGAGAAAGACAATTCTCTGTATCCGCCCTTGTCATCACGAGTAGACGAGCAAATGCCTAATGCTGTAAATAGTTGAAGTTTCTTTTCAGTTCGCCCGGGGGACTTAAAGGGTCGAACTTCTTCTCACACCATTTAATCTATAACAACGCCATAGTCTTCACGGAAGTCTTTTCATAATCGAGTACCCTTGAGACCACACAGTGGAGGGTTGGTACGAAACACCAGTTTCATAAAAATGTTTGGTTACAAACTTTATCATCCTTCGTGCTGGTATTTTTTCCCGATTTACATGATCAGCAAGTATTCCGGCGTTCTTCCGGTCAGCATTGATCGTCAAGCTCTAGAAAACACCTACGACGAGAAAAGTAAGTACTTCTATTTACTACATCTAAAATGGAGCTGCAGCAAACTTTTGCTTCAGGCTTATTAACAGTCGATTCGAATGTAAAATCCAGCAAAAGGGACGATGACTTCACTTAAAAATCACGAAGTCTATCACCAAACTCATAAAATGCTTCCAAAGGCGAGATCGTAATGGCGGTTATATCCATTTAAAACTTATGGCTATTGTATGTTTCTTCTTCTTCTTCTTGTGAGGTGTCGCGAGAACACCTCGTGAGGATGCATAGCTTAATGAGATAGGGAACCCCAATGTAGAAGGCGGCTATCACCGCCATTTTGATCTCGAGTTTGAAAGCATTTTGTGAGTTTGGGAGTGGATTTCGTGATTGTTTCATGCGTTTATTGTTGTAACTTTTGCAGGGTTTATACATCCGAGTCATCTACGTGTATTGATAAGCCTGTAGCAAAAGTTTGCTCTATTACCATTTTTCGTGATGATATGCACTATCAAACGCAAAAGTTTTGGCAGTCAAGAATTCCAGATAAGAAACGAGACCTTGTGTGTAATCAAAGCGCAACCTGTGTGCATTCTTGACGGTCAAAACTTTCGCGTTTGCTAGGATATTTTTAAACGAGAGAAATTCAAAAGAAATTTTACTGTATAAATGATCAATCAAATTATCAATATTTTACTGATATAAATGATCGGCTAGAGATAAGATCTTTAAAACTTCCTTCGAGTTGTTACATTAAAAAAAATATTTCCAATAAACTGAGTCCGATACTTTGTTGGAAATGTTCCATGACCAATTTTCCCTGGAAACTACATTAATTTCTATGGAAATTGTTCTGATTTCTTTGAAAATCGTTGTATAGTTTCTGGAAATTGGCGTGGATTCCACAGACGAAAACACCGAAAATGACACTTTGGGATAGCGCGCTGACAAAACCTTTTGTAGAAAAATGACCCAGGAAAAGGCTTAAGTTGAGCAAACGAAATCTTTGGTTCACTCAGCAAAATCTCTTTAGTTAGGCATGCAAAATCTTTGGTTAGCTAAACTAAAGTATCTTGCTGGATTTTTCTACCGATGGTTTTGTCATAGTTACCAAATCGTTTTTTTTTTTTAATCTAAGTGGAAATCGAAGTGATTTCTGCGGTTATTGATGTTGTTTCTGTGGAAATCTATTTTCATGGAAAGTTGGTCATGGAACATTTTTACACGGATAGTAAGTCACTCTTACAACTTATTATGAACTTGGATATTCATAGAGACGACCGTGTTCAAGACCAGTTTCCTCTCTTGGATCCTATTTCTGGGTTGGTGCACGCTTGACGTCAAAATTTTCACGTGGATCTACGAGAAAAGCGAAGTCGCCTGGAGAAAGTATGACTCGTGCTTTGATGAATTCTGTGCCGATTACATCTGTAGAAGCGTTTGCGCCCACTTCGCCATCATCTGGGTGGTTGATCTGCAATGCGCTCTCACTTTACTCACCACTCTAGTTTACCGCTCAAAGAAACAAATGAGACTAATCAACAAGCTCCACGATCAATGCAATCAAGTCCAAACCAAATTCCCCGCAAGTCTAATGATAGCTACTTTTTTCCACGCTGGTAAGTAGGATTTTTGCGCTTATTGCTGATGTCCAGTTTTGTGCGCATCGAAGTTCTATGTCCAAAACACATCGACATTTTATCGATGTACAGTCGCCCCTCGATAATTCGAAATTCAAGGGAATGAGGGATTTGTTCGAACTATCGAGGTTTCGAATTAACGAAAGTTTAAATTAAAGAGAGGAAAAACGGAAGAATTACGATTTAAAGAGGTTCGAACTGTGGAGGGAAATTAATGAGTTTGTTTGAAGTACAGAGGGAGTTAAATTATAAGGAGACATTTTTTTTATGATTAGAACGGCACTAATCACACCAGGTTCTCTATTGAATACAAATTTCTCAGGACATGTAACCTAGCAGAGGGGTTTGGTTATCTGTTGACATCCATAACATAGCTTGAAAACAAAACACCCAAATATTTGGACCAACTGCAATCAATTGCCTTCGAATTATAGAGGGGCAGTCATATTTACTTCCAACTATTCGATTTACAGAGAGAACTTTTTGCTCAATTTCGAATTATGGAGGGGCAAAACTGCCTCCAAAATTTCGAATTAACTAGGGGAGTAAAATACATTGATTTTTTTCGAACTGTAGAGAGATTCCCAAGGGAACTGGCCTTTCCTTGGAATTAAAGAGGTTTTCGAATTAAAGAGGTTCGAATTAACGAGAGGCGACTGTACTTATCAAAACAAATTTTAACAAGTCAAAAATGAGAAATCATTGGAAATCATGATTTTTTTATGCTTTTGAGATGAATTAGGTAAGAGGAAAAAACGACTCTTAAGGGTCTATTTTTAGTCAAATTATATCGATGAATAGCGAGTTTCGATGAATCGATTGACATCAACGTTAGTATCGAATCCATTCGATGGCAGAAAAACATCGAAACTTCGATCGATATATCGAATATCGCACAGGCCTACTTATTGCGACGTATATAGCTGTGTCCGCTCTCAACCTTAATAGTAGTTAGAAGGAACGGATGTTTAAAAAAAAAAGAAATGTATTTTAAATTTGTAAATTTTACATAACGCATCAATGCCAAAAGGAAACGCTTTTTTTCACGGTTAACTAAAGTTTAAATAAGTAGGAAATGAAGTTAAATAGGCCCTATGATAAGTTTTATTTGAAGCAAGTAGCTGAGTGGGTGAATTTAAAGAATTGAAAAAAAAAAGTAACAGTATGACTTTTTCCATCTCTAAAATAATGATTTATAACGTTTATATATGACAAAATGTAAAAGTGTTTAAAGGAAACACTTTTTCTAACCTTTACATACTTGCTAAAGTTATTTAACCAATATACAAGGCTTATTGACTTTTTACTAACTTTGCATGGAGAATGAGGACAAAACTAGAGCCCCTAGAAACAAAAGTAGGTTTTTTTCTGAAGACAGTGGCGTCGCGTGCAGTTTGGCAACAATGTATTATATCCATTTAAACTCATGTAAAAGATCGAATACAGGGGGTGCACAGTGCACAAGGAAAATTCGATATATTTAACGAGTTTAAATGGAGCTGTTGCATTGTTGCCAGATGGCACGCGACGCCACTGTCTGAAGATCAGGCCTCTTCTCACGTTCCTTTGCGTGAATTCTCACAAAAATTGACCTACTATCAGTTCGAATTCAGCCTTAATCTTGGTCGAGACTATCCTAATTTGTACACAATTTTAACTTTTTTGCTAACAAAGCAAAAAAGTTCAGTACGTGCGTGAAATCGGGGGAAGTCAAGTATAGATAACAGTGGCGTAGCCAGGACGGGGGGGGTGTCCAGGGGGTGTGGACACCCTCTCCCCCCCATTGACACAAAAATCTGTCCTAAAAAAAGGTAATGTTATGCGTTTTCAGACAAATTTGACCAAATTAGTATCTTTGGACCCTCCCCTGAAAATTTTCGGACCCCCCCCCACTTCAACAATTCCTGGCTCCGCCACTGGTATAGGAATTCATATAATTTTTGAAATTACAGCGTCCTAAATATATCATTGATCAGCACGAATATATTGTATATTTTATTTAATATTTTATAGTCTATTTGAAAATTAAAGCTATAACTTTTTCACGGTTGATTCAGTCACTGATTCCTAAAATTCTTAATTTTTTTCCATTCCATTCATTTGTTTCCCCTATCAAAGGAGTTCACTTGACGACCTTCTGGATACAATGGCACAAGACTCACTACGGTTGGGTATTTCTAACCCAGTACGGACCCACTTATTTGGCCCTCATGACACCCATGGCCAGCGACGTCCTGATGACGTCTCTCGTGACAGTTATCGAGTCCTTGTTCAAGGACTTGAACTCAGAGCTCACCGAAATCGGCGCTATGGATACCAGCGCAATTTTCGGCCACGGAGTAACGAACAGGATCGAGGCTCTGATGACCCGCCATTGGAAGATGACTAAATTGGCGGCGGATCTAAACCGTTGCTTCCAGTTCGACTTTCTCATATCAACACTCTCGTTTGTCTTTCGCGTCATTTACTTTGCCTTCCTCAACCTTAAGTTTCTCGTCTCCGCCCCCAAACACCGACAGTCCGTCAATATCCCCCAGCCAAAGAATATCATCTATTTCCTCACGCTTGCCTCCAAGTTCGTTTACTTAAGTTATCGATGCGACTTGGCAACGCTTGAGGTGAGATTAAATAGATGTAAGACAAAAAGCAAATTTTAGCGATCGAATATCATTCACTTCAAGAATTGATGATTGCTAACTGATGCTAGAGTCCCTATATGTAGAGAGTTAAGACAAGAGAAATCATGGGCGCCGCCATTGGATGCGATTTTGCACATTTGTTTACATTCTGAGGCCGTTGTTGTGTTTTGCTCCACAGCAAAGATTACAGTTTCGCTAAGTTTGAAACGATGTAATCTTTCCCTGCTTGTGTTGATCGACATGTATTAACGCTTTTTAATGATTCTTTTGAGATTTATGGACATTCTTGTGGTGCATTATGATTAAAATTAACAGATTCGTCGCAAATTAACTCTTTTATCTGTAAAAGACCGTTGGTAAACAAAACAAAAGTGCAAAATCGCATCCAATGGCGGCGACCGTAGATCCTAAAATTCATCGACCAATCAGAAGTTGACTACCCTCTTGTCTTAACTCTCTACATATAGAGACTCTAACTGATGCTGCTGATCGGTGAAATGCTAGCCAATGAGTCGAGAATGAACTTCTGAATGATATTCTCGTGAAAATGAAAACTGCGATAATAATATTCCATAACATAACCTCTTAATCAGCTCTGAATGACATGGCTATTTTTTTAAAAAAAAAAAAAAAAACTAGCGTTTTCGAAGCTAAAATTATGTTTGTCTCATAGGAAAATGACTTTTATAAGCATGGTCTGTACAATAAACTTTATTCGAAAAGTTCGTCATTTCCGAAATTATCATGGCGAAAGGAGTCAAAAAGGATAGAAGATGAGATTTCTGACAACGGTTGCTACAATTCGAAAATCGAATCTACCTCCGGAGGAGAATTCGAAATTTCCAATTGTTGGAATTCAACGGTCTCCGGTGAGGCCAACGAAACAATCGAATATCATCAAAATAAAATGCAAATCCATCGAATATCTTACGACGGTGAATGATATTCGATCGCTAAATTTTGCTTAAAAATAACAAATTTCGAAGGTTTCTGCCTTCGATGGAGGTAAAAACAAAAAAAACAAAACAAAACAAAATACAAACAAAAACATTCGGTCGCAGATGAACAGCGGTAGAACTCATTTCAGAAGTGTATGCGCTCCTAGACCATGCTCTTTTGTGAATATTCAATTTTCATTCTTTCGAATCAAAACAAAACTTGCCTCTGACTTTTGGAACTTTGATTTTAAAGCGTTCATGAATAATTGCCAACAAATGAATTTATGTTCATCAATTTTCATTTCGTTACGTGAAAAATAATGTTGAAAAATTCCAAAGATTATCGGCCTAGGTGCTCCTACACATCTGAAACGACCACTAGTCTTGGTTTATTGTCAGGAATTTACTCAGCAGATATACTCCCGGCAATTTACTCAATATTTAGGGAATAAACTGTTTTTAATTTATATTATTTAGACGAACGTTCAAATTTCAATTACAACGTAACTGCGTCTGAATTTTGGAATTTGAAACTCAATTGAAAATAAAAATTTACAAAAAAAAAAGAAAAGAAAAAGAAAAGAAAAAGAAGAAGAAGAAAAAGGAGTAAAATCCGTCTAGAAAATTACCGGTTCGGATCAGTATAAACAGAGGGTTTTCATCATTGATCATTAGTCATCACTGTATCACGATTTAGATTAAAACCCTTTACTGCGCGATTTTTTTTTTTCGTTCGAAAATATGATTTTTCAATTGATTTTGACTCAAAATGAAAGGGAAAAATAATGAAAAAATTCCTAGCATTAATTCTTGCGCCCAAGAGAACTACAAAGTACTAAATTTAACATGGGCCAGTATAGGGAGAAAATCAAGGTCAAACGGTTAAATATGTTTTCAAATGCTCAGATGGCCCCCAATGTGGGCCCTTGCTTTATCAGACTTCGGTGAAAAATCGAAATTTTTCCTCGATTTGTGCCGGAGGGATGACGACGTGGAAAAAAATGATATTTTAACTTTAAGAGTTCAAAATGGAGGAAATATATTTTGTGCCTCAGGGGTGCCATGGCGCAGTTAAGGGTTAAGTCACGGAAGGAATGATGAGGCTTTCGTAACTAACTAATTGAAAGTAGTTCAGAACTATTCTGAAATGAACAGTTCTCTCACCTAATACAAGCATTTTATTGGAAAAAATGTCTTTTGAGATTTCTAGACTGAAAAGAGAAGTAGCTCACTCGTGCATGAAATAACTCAGCTTGTATCGTTTTAAACCTGGCAAGTTTCGCTCTCCGCCAATGCAGTGGCGTAGCGTGCAATTTGGCAATATTGCAATCGTTCCATTTAAATTAATCCATGAAAAAGATCGAACTATCGAGTGTTTCGGTGAACACCCTGGCATGCGATCTTTCACATGGGTTTAAATTAACACAATACTACGTTGCCAAATTGCACTCAAAGCCACAACGCGACGCACGCTTTGTAGTAATACATACCCTCACGTGGTACCTTCGATCTTTTTTGTGAGCAACTCATCGTACCTAAGTGTCTTGTTTTTGCATACCCGCAAAAATGAAGGATATCTGAAGCGCTCAACGCGCGAGCGCCAGCGCAGCGCTCTGATGCGGAATAATTCTATTATGTTTATAAGTTTGGATGCTGACACAAATGGCAGCATGTTCTTCAGTCTACCTCAATTTTGAAGAGTCAAACTAGGATCTTCCGTTTCAATTTCAATTTGTAAGGGTTTTGAAAATACTTTTCAGAGAAAGAAAGAAAGAAAAAAAAAAAAAAAAACTATTCAAAAAGAGTACCATAAGAACTTGCATAGGAATTAAATGTAGCGAATGCTTGAAATGGAGCTATCATAATTTCATAGTATAGTTAAGAGATCAAATGATGCAGAAAACCCGAAGGCCGATTACTTTTTAAAATCTCCAAAATGATCAAAAAATTAAATCTTGATAATAGAACAATGATCCACTGTGCATGCGTCCCGCCGCACTAAAATACACGGAAAACAAATGGACAAATTACTCGCTTAGATCTAACCGAAAATCCCCCATGGTGGTTACGCAGGTTACCCATTAAACCGCCACTCTAGATAAATGTCCAGCTCGTTGGATTTGTAATATTTTCTCAACCGGCGGAGTCGTCAAAAACTTGTGAATATTTCAATTAATTAACGAAGTTTCCACCGATTAAGAAAAGAGTACAGATCAGAGTATTTATATGTGCAGCATAGTCATGCACTGAACAGAATAATCTTTTCTCAACCGGTGCGGTGGAACCATCGGTGAATTGAAAAATTCCATTAATTACACGCAATTCGTAAGCTCTGTGATAGTAGGTTCGTGTTACATGTAATGCGGGTTGTGTCAAATCGTAGATGCAGGATTTATGAAGCTGCAGCTGCATGAACTGGATACTTTATGAGTATTTGATTATTTTGTTGGTGAAATAATGAATGTCTTTCTAACTCATCGAATGTATTCAATTTAAATGAAAAGAAAATATAAAATCATCATTTAAATATTTAAATAAGCAGCTGTTTAAAAATGCGTCCAGCTCACGCTAGATTTTTTTTTGGACAGAGCGAATTCAAATTTATATAAAACTTTTCTCTGCTTGTTATCTTACAATGTCTCATCAAAACTATTATTTCAGAGTCAAAGGACGGATACCAAAGTAAGAAGACTGCTTTTGAAAAAGGAGATCAGATACAACAGAGAAGCAAATAAGATGGTGAGGGTTCCGTTCAATTTCAGCCCTCACTGCCGTAATAATGGTGTAGAGGTTGAACGAGTCGAGTATATCAGAACTAGAACTAGAGGTTTTAATGGTTGGTGGTTGACACTTGTCAGCAAGCAAACAAACAAAAGCCAAACCAAGATGAGGGTCGGCACCCCCTCCCGTTAAGCCGAAGATGGGGAACGCTGAGGGAGAAAAAAAGAAAAAGGGGATCACCGGGGAAGAGGAGGAGGGGTGGCAAAAATCCCAAGTCCCCCCCCCCCCGTTCGTGAGGGCTGGATCCACCAATGAATGTGTTTAGCGTTCTGAATACGAAAGGACTTCCCTCTTACTAAGGCTGTATCTTGAAACACCTTCATTTCTTGACGTATGCAATTCTGTCGTACACATGCATTGCTGATTGCATACACTCAAAATTAAAGGCATTTATATTGAATGACAACAACGCAACGTTGCGGTGCGGATCGAAGATGAAAATGCACAATATTCGTGTCTCTATTTAGTACGTGTAACAAACTTATTCTCGACCTTTTATTTTGACGTTTTGTCACATTCTCGCTGAGCCAAATGAGCCAGATTCTGGAAAAAGGGCCCATAAAATAATATGTGCGCTCTTTGGTCATAAAGTCTCCATTCCAATCACTATGCTGATTTTTCAAGAAGAGCACACCTGTTGTTTTTTGGGCCCTTTTCCCGGAAATGACTGCAAATGATCTTTCCTCTCCTATCACCTGCAATAAAGAGTAATGTCCAATGAGTGCGCTACTCATAATAAGTAACAATATTTTATGAGGTAGGTGTACCCAATAAGGCCCACCAAAGCTTTGAGGAGTTTTTTTTTAATTTTCTTAAAGGGGCTGAAAAACTTTGAGGCAAAAAATGAACAAAACAAAAACATTGCTTCAGGCACTTGCATTTCAAATTTCAAGTTGATTTGATAATTGAGGAAAGGGGGGCGGGGGGGGGGGGGGGGGGGGTCATGGAACAACATTTCTCAAAAAGTGACAAACGGGCCATATTTGGGTACTTATGATCCTAATATGGCCGACCATTATTTTTAGGTGAGAAAACGTAAATAAATGAAAAATTTGTGATAAAAAGTACGCATTACAATAAATTGAACTAGAATTTAAGAAGCTAGGGCAAAATAACAAATCATCTAGCCACTTTTTTGTTTTTTAATTTTTTGTTTTTTTTTCCATGCATATTGCATTGCTTTCCAGGCGATGACCATATTAGGTGCACTCCACCCTCTGTGCTCTTTTGATGATTACTCAAAGAATAGGGCAGAGAAATTAAAAAGTCAACCCGGGTTTTAAACCTTAGAATATGGGCTGAAAGTATAGGTAAAGTGCAAATTAGTAACTTCCTTGAGTGAGTGATCACGTCACTGTGGGTTTTTAGGGGTATGGAATACCCCTCAGGTTGACGGGGGCCCCGTTTTGGCCCAGTACGAACAGTTAACTACCTTCCCTGTATAAACGGAGGAGTGGTGTTCTCTTGAACTATAACCTGGTCAGGGTAGGACTGGCCAGGGCCACTAGGCTGCGAAAGCAGCTTTAACTTTCGCTTTTTGAGGCCCGAGGGGGCCGCCAATACGAGAAAATGGAAAAATTTAAGAATGAAAAATGAATCATATATCAAAGAAGACAGTAAATACAAATCTTCGTTTTAATCCATTCGAAGGCTCCCTTTTTATCCGGTCGTGGGCCCCAGATTTGCCAAATATCGCTCCTCATCGTGAACTAAAGCGGACTTGGCCAGTCTAAATGCATTTTCGATCCTTATATTAAGCTAATTCAATTAGCTTACAATAGTTTTTCTTTAGTGTAATGTATTTACTGTCTTCTTTGATATATGATTCATTTTTCATTCTTAAATTTTTCCATTTTCTCGAATTGGCGGCCCCCTCGGGCCTCAAAAAGCGAAACTTAAGGCTGCGATCGCGGCCTAGCGGCCCTGGCCAGTCCTACCCTAACCAGGTTATAGTTCAATAGAACACCACTCCTCAGTTTATACAGGGAAGGTAGTTAACTGTTCGTACTCGGTGGAGTTGGAATTGCCTATCCGATGAATTGAAGGCGCCCGATGAGATCTCATCTTTATAGTGTTTTCATCTATATTTGCGTTTATCCGGAATGAAGAATGAATCAATGTGAAATAGACTCGAGGAGAAACACGTGTTTACTCGGACGTGGCCCATAAGGGGGTTAAGGTGATTCCAGGCGAAATATCCGGCTTTCAATCCGATGGATAGTGCCACTAGTCGCTTTTCGGAAAAGTCGTGTTTTTGACGTTTTAAACTGAAACCATAGATGGGCCCTTTTTCCGGAATCTGGCTCATTTGGCTCAGCGAGAATGTGACAAAACGTCAAAATGAAAGGTCGAGAATAAGTTTGTTACACGTACAAATAGAGACACGAATATTGTGCATTTTCATCTTCGATCCGCACCGCAACGATGCGTTGTTGTCATTCAATATAAATGCCTTTAATTTTGAGTGTATGCAATCAGCAATGCATGTGTACGACAGAATTGCATACGTCCAGAAATGAAGGTGTTTCAAGATACAGCCTTTGTAAGAGATAAAACTTAAAAACATGACGTTTTCAGGTCTCGAATTATAAATCTTTTAAATCCATTTCACAGATCAAGCAGTTTATGAACCAAATCAACTGTCAATCAGTTTATTTTACGGCTTGTGATCTTTTCACCATAGACAGAAGTTTGTTGAAGAAGGTAAGTGTGAATGCATCTCATAAAAATGTTTCTTAAAATTGAAAAGGACCCAATGAAATGAAAATGCCGTAGACGATAAAGACGTTTTCTGATCCATTTTTTGGCTTCATCAAAGAAGCAGTTCGAACGAAGATAAAAATAAAATAAAATAATTTAACATCAATGGTCTGTTCGTCAAACCACTTCCACTTGGACTTCCAACTGTAATGGGGCAAAAAGAGAGAGAGAGTGAGAGAGAGAGAGAGAGAGAGAGAGAGAGAGAGAGAGAGAGAGAGAGAGAGAGGGAGGGAGAGAGAGAGAGAGAGAGAGAGAGAGAGAGAGAGAGAGAGAGAGAGAGAGAGAGAGAGAGATGAGAAAATGCAAAGGGTTCTGTCACAATGTACGAAGCAGATGAAGAACTTGGGTCGGGTGCAAAGCACTTGGTTGAATTAAAAAGGAGATTAAAAAATTGATTACTTGCCACCGATATTCTTATTTGGAAAATAAAAACACTGGCTGTAGCTTATAATCCATGAATAATTGTTTCAATTCAAAGCTTGAATTTTTCTCTGCTTATTGTGTCCTCAAAAAAAAAACCAACTATCCACAGGGGCGTACACAGGTGGCACGAAGGGTCACTCCCCCCTGAAAAAACACCACAGTGAAAGGGAAAACGGCGGTAAACTGCCTGAAAAGTGTCGACAACTGGGCAAAAATTGAAATCCCCCCTCCACTTATTGTGCACTGGATATGCCCTTTATTCTCCTGCAGAAAAAATAAAATCTATGGTTCCATCATTTGCAGATTTGTGGTGTAACAATGACCTACTTCATAATATTACTCCAATTCCAAACAACTGCTGATGAGTAAACTGTAGATTGGCATTCCTGTGGAGATTTCATACTATGGGTAAACATGAATTCGTTTTGATATCAACTGCGTCAATTTTTGGTAAAACTGAGACTTAATTCAAAGGGATTCCAGGCAAATCTTTTCCAGATTTGAATCCGATGGATGGCGCCACTAGTAGCTCTTTACAAATGTCAAGTTTTCTGCATCTTAAACTGAAACCAAAGAAAAACCGCCAAATCCAAGAATATTAGCATCGGTGAATTCTTTTATTTTATTTTTTGAGCTCTAAATAAAAAAAAATTGGTTGAAAATTAAAGGTATATTGGAAGTTCATTTCACCATAAACTTAGTCAGTGTGAGTGATACTATGTCTATCTGCCTCACTTGCACTCACTAAGCTTAAGACAAAATGAAATTCCAATATATTAGCTTTAATTTTGAACCAATTTTATTTATTTAGGGCTCAAAAAATAAAAAACGAATTTCACAAGTGCCAATGTTCTTGAATTTTCGGTTTTTTCTTTGGTTTCAGTTTAAGATGGGAAACGCAACATTCCCAAAAGGCTTATTAGAGGCGCTATCCATCGGATAGTACCTGGAAAAGTTTCGCCAGGAATCACCTTAATGGTCGTATCCAAATTGAATCTTTTCTCAAAATCTGTTATTAATTTCTTATTCTCTTTCACTCTTCATCTTAGCTCATAACTGGAGATAATAATTTATTGGTAGTATGCAAGGAGAAAATTTTTGAACATTTTAGATCAATATAATTAGGAGAGCAGGAACTAAGAGAGCAGGGAACAATTGATTCCAATAAAAAGCATAAAATATGTAATCAAAAATTTATTAATAAAACAAATTAAATACTTTTTTTTAACACAAATGTACAAAAATATTTTTACAAAACTCCTAATTTTACTTTTACAGTAACAGACACAAAGACAAAAATACAAGGTTTAAAATCTGTTTAGATTGTGATTTATGACCATTTAATTTACGGTTTAAAAATACCCTCATCATAGTGTATAACTATTCTGATTTTTAAAATACCCTCTTAATTGCAGAACAGATTAATTAACTTTTTTTAAAGGTAAAAAAAAAAAAAAAAAACAAAACTGGCTTGGATAGATTTGGAAAATGGAGAAAAACTGTCATCCCCTTGAGGGAGAAAGAAAACAATAAAATGGTGAAGTCAAACATTCATTTTGATTTTGTATTTTAAATTCTACAAAAACAGTTTATTATAGAAATTCATAGAAGTTCATCATCAAAAAAGTGAAAAATTCCCGAGACAAATAGAGACGGAGCACTAACTGGCTGCAGCAGAGGCACACTGAATTCTCACGGATTCAACAAAACAACAGTCAACACCCATTTGATGCCGCATGGAATTGAATGGTGAGCACCCTCTTCTTCACTTCCCAGCCCATCCGCCCCCTTGTTTTCTGAATGTCACCGTTCATCACCGTGCGACATCAGAGGGGTGTTGACTGTTGTTTTGTTGAGTCCGCGAGGATTCAGCGTTCGTCAAATCTTCCCTATGTCTTGAAGCGTAGTGCTCCATCTCTATATGTCTCTGGAAAAATTTGTGGAATCAACAGTAAGATTTCTACAAAAGACATTTGACGGTTTTTAATGAAAAAAAAGTTTGATGGCAGGCAAACTTGACTTACAAGTTACACATCAATAGTTGTTACGAAATTTGTCAGTTAAACAGGAGATAATTTGATACCTCCAAGTTGTTTAGCACACTGATTTGACCAATCAGGAAAGGAGGTATATTGAGAGCTATATGTATCTTTGTTCACAGAATGGTGAATAGAACTTTCCGTGGCACCAAAAATTGATCCTGTAAAAAAAAAAGGGGGGAAAAAAAACGAAGTGTACAATTGTTTCTACTACAGCGCAAAGAAGAATTACAAATATTCCAGGCAAAATAATTCAATTTTATAAATCCTGATGAAACAATAAACTGTATTAGTACAGTGATATATCGAATCAATTGGTATTTGGGGACCTCTGCAGGCTGATTATGAACAATCATATTGTTATGCCATCAAGTCGATGATCAAGTATGAGTTATTCTCAAAGGTGGTGTCATTACGATAGGTTCTATTTGGATACAAATCAATTCATCTTTACGAAAATTCACCGATGACTCCTGAGCTATCATACACAAATCGTAGAGATTGAAGGGTTTCTATCGGAATGAAACCTATCGTAATGACACTACCCATTAGAATAACATGTACTCGATAGTGACTCGACACTTTTATGATACGATAGGCGAATTTTCGTGACGAATATATTCAACAAAATTTGACAAAACCATTGCCAACCTACGCATGACAACAGTGGATGACACGAAACTGGATCGGAACTTTTTCGGTGTTTTCAGTCATCGATGGCATCAATTCAATTTTGAATTCAAGTCCGGAGGTGAAATCAAAATCGAATCGATGCCATCGATGCACCGAAAACACATCAAAAAACACAATTGAGTTTCCTCGAATATGTAGTTAGGTTGGTCTTGTTTATGATCTTCGATCGCGAAAATTTGCCTATTCCTTAATGATTAGCCTGCTGGTTTGGAGCAAATTCTGGTTCAATGTAATTTCTCCATGAACGCATTTTTGAACAAAAGTTTTGGCTAATAAATCAAGAGTATAATGCAACTTTTCTGCGATTATGAATTCTGTGTCCTCAAAAATGCTTAATTAAGCCTGGTTTCATGACTAAAATTGCCAAAATCAACAAAATACTTTACATTAAACTATGCGATTGGAGCTTATATTTGCCTTATTTCTCGTGCATTCCACAACAACAACAATAGCATTAGGGTGATTCCAACCTCCAGATGCATCATTTAATCTGTAATAAATGGTTAATTTCGGCAGTTTTGGTCTTGCACAGGTTGATAAAGCAACATGGCTACTGTGCACTGGCATACCAGGCAATTTGGGGCCATCCCGCAATGTTGCAGTTGGGGGCCATCTACAATTTACACAATGAATAAGAGGTCTGTAAGGTAAGGACCCCCCCCTGCAGCTAGAAAAGACAGGGGGGTTCACGGGTCTCTCCTCGAAACTTTAGAAAATTGAAGGCTCTCAGGATGTGTTTTCACGCTGTTTTAGTTCTAAAATTCCGTTTGATTCCAACGAAAGGAAATGGCAAAATTTCTTCTTTTGGCCACCTTGTAATATTTTTTTCATACCCGAAAAAACAATAACTACAAATTTTTACAGCTAGCAAAGCAATAAACCTGCTTTTATTTTTTCATGTTAACACGGATTTTCTTCTCTTTCCTCTATCTTCACTCTTTCAATTTATTCTTTGACAAAATTCTTTGATCGGATGTAAACTTAGGAACCTACAAGCTGATTATGAACGATCGTATCATAATGCTTATCGAGTCGATCACCGAGTGCGTGTTATCTTATTAGTGGTGTCGTACTGAAAGGTTTCATACCGATAGAAACCCTCCCATCCCTACAGAAATTCTCCGATAGCTCAGGAGTCATCCGCTAAATTCCGTAGAGATGGGAGGTTTTCTATCGGAATGAAACCTAACGGAATGGCACCACCCATAAGATAACTTGCACTCCATCATTGACTTGATAGCATTACGATACGATCGTTCATAATCAGCCTACTGGCTGCATGAGGGATCCTGCAGAGCCCTTTTGGTCTGGGGCCTCCAGTGCGCCACTGCTGCCGTGAACCAATTACAAAAAATATGCCAATGCACACAATCATACCCTGCAGACATTTGGGAATAGAACTGCCCCTACACTTTAACCTAGAGGGGGATAAATGCCAAATTTAAAAAGAGACGCAAACAGACACTCTTTTTCAAATCAAAATACATGCTTGAGATATGACTATATGCATTTTGGCAGCCTTGACAGCTGATAAAAATTCTTCAATATGAATATTGCAGAGAAAAACTTACCACCTAGCCAAGCAACACAGTTTGCTTTTGTTGGAGGGGTATGATATTTAAAAGATGTCAAAAATAGCTTATCACTATAAGCTGGAGTTTTAATTAGAGCCTTTAACTCTGAATCTAATCTTGCTTTGAAGCCCTGAGCCATACTTGTTCCACCAATAATAACAATGTTATTAGCCAATTGCTTCCGCATATCAAGGGAGCACTGAAAAAAAGAAAGGGAATAAAGATTAGCAAAGTAAGAAAAATCTCTTGAAGACAGGGATGTGTACTGCATAGTAATCAACAAAATTTTGCGTCCGTAAATTCTCCTTTACTTTCCTTTTACAAACAAACCATTCAAACCTTCTTAAACCACACCCAAACCTTGTGTTCGTTATGCTGATATTTCACAGCGAACGACTGGACTGAGGACTGAGAATAAAAAAAGCAGAGCTGCGGCTTGGCGTATAATTAATGATATTTTTCAATCCACCAAAGATTCTACCAAGTGAGAAAAGATTACACAGCTCAGTTCAGTGTATGACTGGAGTGCACGAAAATGCTCTGATCTCAATCGGTGGAAACGCCGATAATTAAGCAAAATATCCGCAAGTTTTTTAAGTCATTGACAACTCCAGTGATTGAGAAAAGATTGCAGATAGATGCGATTACTTTCATGCATTACAGTCATGCACTGAGCTGAACTGTGTAATCTTTTCTCAACCGGTGGAATCAGCGGTGAATTTAAAAATGCGACTAATTATACGCAAAATGGCAGCTCGGAAAAAAAGGGAAAAAGAAGGAATGGAGGTACCTACCAAGGTACCTCACATTGAGGAGAGAGGACAAGAGTGAAACTGCACCAAGAGTGACACCCTGAGGAAAATAGATATCTTAAGAGCACACAAGGACTGGTATGCTCGTGGTTTTTTTTTTTTTTTTTTGGTTTTTTTTGGAGCAATTTATGTATCTTTCTCATACTGATGAATGTCTTTCTATCTCTCTTCTCTCAGTTATTATTATTTTGTTTTTTTTCTTTTTGTAAGAAAAAGGTACAGACAACAAATTTTTAATGACATGTTTACCTGCAAAATTGAATCTAAAACCATATTTGGAAGAGAATTTTGATCTTCATCTTTGGCAAACATTACTTCATAGGCTTGCTCCCGTACCGTTCCAGATATAGATAACTTGATATCTCCCCCGGAGAGGTAGTCAGCGGATTGTGGAATAGGACTAGGCTGTTTCCCTTCAGCAATTTCAAGACTTCTTTTATAAGTAGTTACAAAACAGTATCGAACTAAAAGAAAAAATAATAGTTATGAGAAATAAGAGAGTTATGAAGGAGGTATTTAACATTGAAATCATTTCACATAATCTGATTGGTGTGAGTTAGTAAAAAAAAAAAAGGGTCAATACTACAAGATCACAAGATTTTTTGGGTCACAAAGGGTATGATGAATGCAGTGACGGTCCAAGGGCTCAAAAGCAGGGGGGCTTGCGGTGCTTTCCCCCTTTTTTTAAACCTTTTCCCAAAAAAGTGGAAGGGGGATCGAGCCTTTAAAGCCCCCCCCCAAACACACACAGACCGCCACAGGATGAATTCAATCGGTGGCGGTCTGTGGGGGGGGGCTTTGGGGGCTCAAGCCCCCCACTTTTTTGGGATGGGGGCTTGAAAAAAGTGAGAAAAAGAAGGGAAGGAAGAAAAAAAGAAAAAAAAGGAAAAGAAAAAAAAGTAAGAAAAAAGAAAAAAAGGAAGAAAAAAGAAAGAAGAAGAGAAGAGAAAGAGGGAGAGAAAAAAGGAAAACGAATAAAGAGGGGGAAAAACATGTTTCCTTCATTTTTCTTCACTCCTTCGAAAAGAAGAAACAAAAAAGGTCATCAATTTTCGCCAAAATTTTTCTTGACTTTTCAAGCCCCCCCACTTTTTGACCCACGGACCGCCACTGAATTCAACTAAGGCCTCTTAGAATCACAATATGATGAGAGCAAAAAGTAAGTTCTTGGATAAAAAAAATAAGCACTTATAGAGTCTGTGAGTGGATTTTGGAACTTCCTGACACTTTCAACGCCATTTTCAAGTGACTTCACATAAGAATCGACCCTCCTTGATGCAGTAGCTAAAGTTAAAGTTTGCAACAGATCCATTAAAGAATACAAATATAAGAATCTTACCTCGGATGTCTTCAAGCGTTGATTCGGATAACTTTTCTACTAAATCCTTTCTCTCTTTTTTAATATCTTCTGAATCTTGGCTTTTCTCTACATCATCAAGTAACAAAGATCTAATATTCCTATGAAAGAGAGACAGTGAGCACACATTATTACTATCAAGTGTAGTTAGAAAATTAAAGCTACTTTAATCAGATTTCTCACAGTAATCGTCAGGACAATGTTTTCAAGAACAATCGATTTCAAAAAGAATTACACTTTTCGGTGACCGAATTGCGATTGTCAAGTTTAAGTTTTGTTGATAGATCGGTACTTAAGATGCAATTCAAAAACTTAGATTTAAAACCTCTTTGGTTTTACTTGCCTTGAGATGCCTCAAGAGGATGTTTCATCTCCCATAAGAAATTGGCTGCGAATAAAATTTTTTTCATTTTTTCAGGAATGATAGAGCTATGCGGGGGGAGTTTGAAGAAGGCCAGTTTCTTGCTTTAGCCCCCAAATCTACCGTACTGATTTAAAAGAACGGGCTTTATCCAAAATCTCACGTTCCCTTCTTGTTTACCTTCTTTCATTATTCTAATTATTTATTATTAGTGTCATTTTTTGAGAAGAGGCTCTTTTTGTTTGTTTTCTGAAATGGAATTTGCCATTAACAACTCATGGAACTCAAAATTCAAGTGTGTTTGAGGTTATATCTCAGGGGGGCATACGTAATCACGATCGGTGGACCGACTCCTTGAAGGGGTTAGAGTGTTCCATTTGGTTTCCATGTAACACTCTGACTGCCCCGGCTAAACGCAGTAAAAAAATTTAATGCTACATGGGGTCTCATCATGTTCTAATAAAAATTAGCTTTGAGCTCATTGATTCTTTAAAGTCATTAATTCATATTTTTTCATACAAAAATGATTTGCTAATACTATATTCTGTGAGCTAGCAAGAAAGCCAATTAGAAACTTTGAACAAGAGAACAGTCAGTAAAGGTTCCCTTTGGGAAATTCATCAAAACAACACTTGAGCATGCAAAATTATAGATGTTACAATTTTTTCTGTACAATATTTGAGAAATGATAAACACTTAATTATTTGGAACTTTGTTGTTTAATTTTACTTGATTTTGTGGTCTACAAAGCAACTGACTCAAGCTGTCATGTCTTACATGGAAAGAAAAGACTAGAAGAATTTACCATCTATACAGCTGATTTTGGAGTCTGCCAGAGAGCATGGTAATTTTCCCTAGATTATGGTAAAATGTACCCACAAGTTAATTTAATTTACCATAAGGTACATTGCATTTACAAAACTATGGTGAAACGTACCATACTTTCTAGCACACGTCAAAATCAGCTGTGCACATTGCACATGGTAAAGTCTACCAGTTTTTTTTTTTTTTTCCGTGATAGAGAGCGGAGAACAAGTGCATCCTCTACTGAGTTTGCATTATCATGAATTGCATACACAGTTGCCATTAAGCGCACTGTTCCATTCTATTTCTATTCTAACAAAAGTTAAGGTGTTTTGACAGAGAATCTTTATCTGAACTTACTTTTCAACAATTTTTGCACCCCATGGTTGCGCTTGCCAACCTTTGAGAACAGGAAAATTTTCAAAGATGGGAATGATCACAGCTTCTTCATGACCCATATCAATGACTAGTCCCGTAGGAATCGCAAGTGTAAATATGCTTGCTAGGTGGGAGGGAACAAATGTCACGCAAGCAAACTGAAACATATCAACATAGAAAATTTTAATTTAAATCCTTCTTCCAAAAAGATTTACATGGTTGAGAAACAATTATTAAATAAAATCCCTGAACAAAGGTAATGGCCATCAGTGGTGGCACTTGAAATTTGGCAACGTTGCACTTGGTTAATTTAAAATCATAAAAAAGGTCGACATTTTGGGGGTGCACAAGTTACTCCCTCGAATCAATATGTCACAAGGGTCTAAATTTACAAAACGCAACGTTGCCAGAATGCACGCGCTGTCATTGATGACCATGCATGTTATTTCTGATTTTACTCACTGTCACAGGAATTTTGGCATTATTTTCATACTGAAACACAAGTATTTTACTAGCAATTATTCTAGCCTACATTTATGCAACAGAGCATAGTTCCAAAGATTGGTGGCACTAGAAGAATTTTTTAGATACACAGTCACTCTGATGCTGGTCAAATATGACCAGCAAAGCCTTACAGAGACTACTCAACACAAACAATCACAACTTGCAACGCAAGCAACAATATAATAATGTGCAGATTAAAAAGCCGGAGTTAATCACACTTATGAATGATAATAACTTAACCTTTTTGTTTTATAGTCCCTTATAGAGGACGTTTGTTAGCATGGATTCTTATGAAACTTCAAAAAAATTGACAAACACATGAAGTTATAAGAGACAGATTCGTTTTATTTATTAGTGACGGTCTAAGAATCGTGAAACTACTTTTTCATCTCTCAGCACTGAAACGGTTAATTTTCACATTTTTTGCTGCGATTGCTCAGCTAGTAGCGCTGCGAGATATTATCTGTCCCTCTCTTCTCTCCATTGAAAGACGTATGTAAGACAAGAATAGATAAGGGATAAAACCCCCTCAACCCATCCTTTTTCAACTTATATATTTAAAGGGAAGATGAAAGAGATTCTAGTTGCGCTACCGGCTCAGCTCTTAATTCATCAGAAAAAATCATGTATGAAATAAAGTTAAGAGAAATTGGCTTACACTATAGTGGTCGAAAAGAACTTTGACGAGTGTGTCTTTGAAAATGGTGGTTGACAAGAGAGATTCCACGATCACAACTCTACGGTTCTTTGGACTAATCAAGGCATATCTGTAACAAATAAACAAAAAGCAAAAAATGTAAGAACTACAGCGGACTAAATAACTCAACTCATTGCTTCCAGAGGAACGCATTGGTTAGAAATTAATTTAAAAAGCTTGCAAATCATACTCCTTGTCCACAGATGACAAACCTCCACGGTAAAAGAGAAAAAACACTATCTGGTTCTGGCTCCTTCAAATTGTCTACCTTCTCTTCGTTCAGAGAGATTTAATGAATGCCTTTTTCTTAGCTACAGGGACCACTCTATTTTATTAGCCACAAACCTCATCAGCCCCACAGTCTTAATATAGGTACTGATTAAGCAACTTATTAAGGAACCTCACATGGGTAAAATGAAGTCTGAGAGTCTGTTTTCAATTTCAATTGGTTTCAGAAAAGTTGTCGGTCATAAAATCAATAAAGCTGAAACTTAAAGATCTTTCATCTTTCAAACTGCAACTTCTGAAACTCAACCGCTTTCATTACTTACCCCTTAAACTTCAGCAAAATTGATTAAAACAGCAATTTCAAACATCTTACATGCATTCAGCAAAGAGTTTTGTCAGATTCAAACAGTAAATTTACAAAATTATAACATTGATCATCCAGAAAAATTGTAATTTATAATTGTTTGTTTGCAGAGAACACTTCACAATTCAAAATAAAAACTTGGAATGAACCCCACGAAAAAAAGAAACGGAGTGATTTCCTCATATGATAAGATTTTAAAATGTTGATACCGGTGGTTTCTTGTTAGGTGAGGCAAAAGATGCGAAAGTTCTGCGACAGCGATGGTTATCTCATTCAAATAGCATTGAAAACCGTCCCTCTTCAACCAACCGTCTTTAACCTTGCACCTGTTGCTTCACCTGGCCATTCAGCAACAAATTGTCACTCATTGATACTCACTTGTAATAAAGTACGTGCAGGAATTCTGCAATGAGATAGTACAAGTCCTCTTCAGACTTGTAATTGTAAATATTTCTGGTTTCATTTGTATCCAAAATTTTCACTTCAGATGGTATGATACACCGAGGACACGGCTCTCCAATGAACCCAAATCTGAGACAAAAAACAAAGCAGGCCATTTAAAACAAACAGGAGAAACATAAAAATTTAGAAAAAAAACCATCCTAGTTTAAGTACAAACATTCTACAAACATCATACAAACAGTGCGGATTTTTTAACAACAGTTAAGTCATTTTTCATTGTGCAAACTGTTATAACTAATTTAGACTTACTTCCTTCTCCTAATCTATCATATTGCTGATGTACAGTCGGCAAATTAAATAATCAGTCAACTCCTTCCGTTTTTGTTCATGTAGGCTACCCGCAATACTTAGGACTAAGGTCCCTAGAGAAAAAGAGGTACTCGAATTCAGGAATTCCCCTGCCTCATTAAGGGGAGAGGACCTCCATTCGTCTGATCATAGGGAAATAAACATTCAAAGTAGTGAAAAAAGTTCAAAGTAAAAATTTAAGACTTAAGTAAAAAATGAGAAAATCGCATCACTCAACATTGGGCATTGCTGACTGCTGAGTTTGTCAAGTCCTAGAACTGAAGCACATAGAGCATCCTATCCCGGCTTGTCCCGTTGAGCTACTGGAAACGCATTGAAACTCATCAGTGAGCAGTTGGGTAGCAAAGAGGTTAAACTCGATTCTAACCAACTGCTAAGCGGAACAGTTTGCTTTACTGCAGATGTATGCTCCACTACTTTT
Organism: Trialeurodes vaporariorum; assembly: GCA_011764245.1. Classification (NCBI taxonomy): domain Eukaryota; kingdom Metazoa; phylum Arthropoda; class Insecta; order Hemiptera; family Aleyrodidae; genus Trialeurodes; species Trialeurodes vaporariorum. The sequence goes on along the minus strand of VMOF01000001.1, from coordinate 27,382,328 downwards.
CAGAAGACCGAAACAAGAAATGCTTTAGAACAAAGAATTAATTAAGAATTTTGTTTTGAACAAAATAAGACTTATTTTCATTGCCTCCCAATCACGATAGATCCATTGTTTTGATGCTGTATCTCTGACCGTTTAGGTGAAAGATTTGAAGTCAGTGGCATGCGGTAACAGCAAGCAAGGTAGGCACTGCCTGCCATAAGGTTTTCTGAATTATTTAGAATCACCATAGAAGCCTACTAATTTTTTATAATTTCTCAGTGCTTTTGACTAAATTGTGCATACTTGAAGAAGTAAAATACCTGAAGATTTTCTGAGAGGAGTATCTGAAGAATTGCCTGCCTTAATTTTATGTCCACTGCACACCACTGTTGGAAGTTCCGATTAGGATTTTAAATCCGTATTAAGTAATCAACTCACATGAATATAAAAGAAACTGCTTTTACGTACAACACAATGCGAGCATAAAATATACTTGGTTCCAAACACAGCTAATGATATCAGAAAAAGGACGACACAAACAATACCATCTAAACATACCGTAGCCCGGAGGTTTGAGGTTATATGATTAAGTTGCCAACTTTTACACAGGGTCTCATGGGAAAAAGATAAGTTTTTGCGGTTTTTTCTAGTTTTTTCTAATTTTTCGGCTGTAATAACCAGATTTTTGGTGAGGGCACTTCATCCTGGATGTTCTAGACAGTTTCCGCGAAAAAACACTTTCTTCACAAAATTACGCGAAACACTAAAGGGTCCCCCCTTTCACACCGACCCAAAGTAAGCAAGGGTCCCCCCTTTGGTGTTATATATTTTGGTGTGTAGTTTTGCGGAAAAAGTGGTTTTTCACAGAAACGCTCTAGAACATCCAGGGAAGTGCCCTGACCAGGTCAATAACATTTTTACAGCCGAAAAATTAGTAAAAACTAGAAAAAAACTGCAAAAATTCCTCTTTCCCCCACAAGAGCCTGTGTAAAAGTTGGCAACCTAATCACATAACCTCAAACCCCCAGGCTACGGTATGTTTAGATGGTATTGGCACAAACTACAGAGTCCCTATTCAGACTCTTCATTAAGTTCGTGAGCTCCTTCTGCAAAGGATAAGATCATGGTATCTCCCAGATTTAAACATCCAGTTGCGTTTAAAAAACTAATCTCACTTTACCATCCAATACCGTGAACGCATTTTGAAATGGCTTGAGCAGCCAACGTACTTTGAAAGGCATATCCAACTATGAACTATCATCTATTGTGAACTCATGGGCGGATACAGGAATCTGTCCTCCTCTCTCTTCTTCCATTTGAACATCATGTGTTAGAAAAGGATAGCAGAGGGGGGCATCACGTGACTTCAGCCCCAATCTCCATCCTTTTCTAACGCATGCGGTTAAAGAGTAGAGAGAGAAAAACAAATTCCTGTATCCGCTTGTGTGTGAACTTACAGGATACAAAGCTGACTCGTTCCATGGATAAGAGAAGTGTGTTCATTGACTAGTAAAGAACTTACTTGGTGTACTTGTGACCAAAATCTATGATGGATGGCTGCTGGTCCAGGGCAATCCCACACTCATACAGAGTCATGGCATCACTTGTTGAAGTTCAACCTTCGAAGAAGAGTGAGGAGAATGGGCAAAAAATAACTTGATTCGGAGAACCTGAATTGGATGAAAAAATAAAATGAAGCAACAGTGGACGAAATTAATTCGAAATTCGAGCGAAACTGTATGGATAAGTCTCACAGAATACACAGAACAGAATAAGTTAAAACTTAAAGTCAAAGTTGTCAACGGAGAAATCTGAGTTCAACACATGACAATTAACCTCACTTTCTTTACAGAGATGTTTACCCTTTGACAGAGATCAACAAACGATTGACCAAAGATTATGAGATTTATCCCAAGATCTATAATCTTTCATCGACTTCGCGCTTCGCCTTTCCCGGTAAGTTTAAAATCACGGCAATTATCAAATGCCGCGCAACTTGGACTTCTAATCCATGAGTTTTCTCGTGTGTTCAATTGTTAACGCAAAACCTCCTGAAGACTCCTAGCTCTTTTGGGCACTTTATTATAATTGTAGCGTCTGTAGCATCAATTTACTAATATCTTTCGCACCCAGTAGATAGACATATTAAGTAAGTATAATTTATTTCCATTCTATCAAGAACGCTTTTTCCAGTCATGGAGGTCGGGTCCATTCGATGTGATTTTATCTTATATATCTTATAGGCACTTTTAGAATGTGAACGCGCATTAACTTAAAAAAAAAAAAAAAAAAAAAAAAAAAAAAAAAAAAAAAAAAAAAAAAAAAATTGAAATTAATTGTAAATTCGCCAGTAGCCTAAAAGGCGCGGAGGGGGCGTCACTAAAGAAAATTAACAAATCATATTCAAAGGGGCCACAATAAGCGCAATTTTGGCCCTACATGGCCCACAGCATCCGAAAACGATTCTATGCAGTTTGTTTTTACCTAGCCTCCCCCCCCCTCCTCTTGTGTGACCATAAATCATAATTTTTAAAATCAATTCATTTGAAATTGGTTAAAAATCGAAAAAATATTTTTATTTAATTTATTGAATAAATTAAAAACGGTGCCACTAGAAAAATGCCTCCCGGCAGGCCGGTAAGACGAAGTAGATTCCATGCTTGGTTAAATCATTATTTCACAAATTTAAATATAGGTTATAATTTTTGTTGAATTTTTCTCTGAATTTTTCTTTTTTATTTAATCAGCTGCTCAAAATCCAAATATTATTGTGAAAAAGATTATATTACCAATAGAGAAATGTGTAATCTTTACAATGCAAGTGAGAAATAAAAGCTAGGTTATATAAGTTTTTCACAAATTTCAATAAATAGGTTCTGTTATCATTTTATCTGAATTATTCAATTCTTTTTTTTTTATCAGCTGTTCAACATTTAAATAAAAATGCCCATGAAAAAAGATTATAGTACCAAGATAGAAAAATGTGTAATCTTTGTAACGCTAATGAGGAATAAATCTGATAAGAGCAGCTGATAAAACAAGAAAATAAATAAATAACGTACCTAAGCAACGGTGTACGTGTAAAACAAAGAAAGAGCATTTATACCAGTACACCATCCTTGTCTTTCACTTGTAAAATCCCATAAGAAACTAAATAGCTCGTAAAACACGTAAAACACAAGGAAAATTTAAGGAAAAGAGCATATGAACTAAAAACATCCTCCACCATATATACTAAAATTTACGATACAAAAAAACAATTTCTTCATATAAAAACACCGCCAAAAAACCCGAAAAACACATCACTATGACTCGCTTACAACGCAAAACACGAAAAAATGACTCGAGTAAAAAAGCTGCGTAACAAAACGGCTAACATAAATTTTCCCAAAAAAAATACTCAAAACAAACACTCCTAAAAATAAACCTCAAAAACACATTTTACGACTCAAACACGGCCCATAACGCGAAAACTAATTGTCGGATTTACACCATCTTCGAACTCATCCAAGAATTAAACCCAACGAATAGTTGAGACAAATTTCAAAAATAAAAACCAAAAATTACGAACAGGATCGTGGGACATAAAAACGGTAAAACTGGCTGAAACATACATATAAACATATATATATATATATATATATATATATATATATATATATATATATATATATATATATATATATATACAAGCCTACAAGCCTATATATATATAGTGCCTACAAGGTGATAGAGCAACTTAGGCTCAGTTGCTCTATCACCTTGTAGGCACTCACTGCGTTTTCGCTTTTATTGTTTTTATTGATTGAAAATGGACTTGTTCTAGTCCGAAACGTCTCACCTTAAATTTTTAAGTTTTCGTAGCCTTGTGTCCCATTTTTCTTCTCGTTTATATCTAGTATCGGGCTATTTAAAATTTTCTGTGTATATATATATATATATATATATATATATATAAAATTTTCAACGAGTGGTATTTTCTCACTCAGGAGACCATGAAACGTGCTCATTTGATAAAATTTCCCGAAAAATCCAACATCGCACCCTCTGCAATAAGTAGATTCCTGGAATCTACTTAAAATATCATCCCTGAAAATAATTATAAATTGCTTCAACTCAAGTTTTTTATCTTAATCATCCTCTATAAGTGCATAACCATTTTCAGTTAAAAATATACTATTAATGATGAGATTCCCACATCGCCCCGTGCCTACAGGTTTAGAAGAATAGGACTAACTACAACAAATGGCACTGGCGAAATTTTTTTCCATTTTAAATCAGACTAATAAATTTTCTTCTATTTACTTATAAGCACCAATTTTTCCCATTTAACACTTTTACGTGACTCCTGTCCCGCCCACCCCCGCTATTGCTTTTTCTGACTGCGCCAACGCATTATTTTTTCTTGCGACTTTCGCATTTGATTGTCAGTGGCACGCCACTAAATTTTAATTATCTTTTCGTGGATTGAAACCAGAGCTTTGAGACTTTTTTTTTTCTCCTTCTGTTTTCAGCGGGAATAAATTTTTATTTGTTTTTCCTTATTCTTTTTTAGATTTATTCCCCAATTTAATTGCGGTTTTAATTTGACAGACGAATTAGAATGTATGTGTAGGCTCCCTATCAAAATGATGAAGGTAAATAAAATAGGTAAATGAAGCAAAGTATAATTAATAAATTAGTTACGTAAAAATTACGCAAAACGTTGCATGAATCGTGAAATTAAAAAAAAAAAAAAAAAAAAAAAAAAAAAAAAAAATTGTACTAAATTTTCGGACACTGTCAAAATAATAAGCAAAATTTACATAAAAAGTGTTTAATGTTTGCAGACAACGCAACTTCTATGTAAATTTCAAGTAAATAATAAGTAAAACATACTTTGAATAAATGCAGGAATGTTATTACTTTTGAGAAAATTGTAAGTAAAAATTAGATACAAAAGAAGCTTTATTGACGAATTGTTTGCTCCGATTCTTACATAGCATTACTTTGAATTCATCAAAACGTTGTGTAATTCTTACATTAGATAAATGTAATATTTGGTAAAAATCACATAGATAAATTTTTCGTAAAAGAAACAGAAAAAACATTTAAAAACATATAACGTTTGCAAAAGCTCTGTTTCGGAAGTTTTGCTTCTGTAAAAAATTGGGAAAAGTAAAAGTGTGTGTTTTTACGTATTATTTTACTCCAACACTTCCAACTAAACCCACTAGCATTAATCAATACATTAATTGGTGTATATTGATAAATTAAAGGTTTTTCCGTTCTCGACTAAATTCCGCCCAGGGCAGGGTCCCTCTTCCACCCCTGCTCCCCTCTCCTCATAGATCCACCCGTGATTAATTTGAGTAGACTCTGCCGGGAAAATAGACCCTTTTTATACATGTGTACTATGTAGACTAAATTATGATGAATTTAATTCCGGTATAACTTTTTCTACCCTTACATAGTTGTAGATACGCGATAAACTCAAGCATTATAATATGGACTCATTAATAAGGAAACTCAAATACATGGCCCATCATTTCTTACAACGTAGACCATACGTAGGTGAATTTATCGAGAATATGCTTGCACGGTTGTACGGTTACTAGGTTAAGAAGAGGAAAAAAAGAAATATATAAGGAAAATAATTAATCGATTGACATCGCCAGCGCCATTTTTTCTAAGTAGGTCATATTTTCATAGTTTTTTCTAGCATGAAAACTAAAAAAATAAATAAGGAAAAAATAAGCACACATCGCATCGATACTTGAAATTTATCGTATGACCGGAAGGAAACATAGTATACCAGTATTCAAAATGAAAACGACTGGAATAAGAGCGTGCAATACACTGCAGTGGCGACTCGCGCAAAGTGGCAACAACGGATTCTCTCAATTTTTAAAGCTACGTAAAATAATCGATCTTCAGCAGATTCACTGAATCCTTGAGATTAAATCGACAGTTTTACATTTAGGTTCAAATGGCAAAAAATATGGTTGCCAAATAGCACGAGTCACCTCTGATACGCTGTGTTGACACGCTTCTAAAAGATCGCGAGAAATTATCAGAAGCCACAAAAAAATGAAATCGTTTGTATTGCAAGAGAAGAAGAAAAATATGAAACAGTGACTGTATCAGTTATTGACGCGCCGCATGTTGGAGGGAATACATTGGCTCCTATCAGAAAACAAAATTTTATTCCATCAGTCTTGAAACAATCACTAAAAGATAAAGTTATATTGAACAAAAAGACGAAAAAAAAGAAGAAAAAAAAATAAGAGAAAATGTTAAAAAAAAACAAAACAAAACAAATTTTACATAGAACTATAAGGAAAGCGCATGCTCGCGATTATTGCAGTGCGCGACCTACTGGGCAGAGAGCAAAACATCGATGACCCTTAATTGGATGCATCAAAAATAGAAAACTTTCTGAGTTGCCTCGCCGCACCGTGGAACAAGTCAATCAATAAACACGAACGAGAAAATGGAAGCTTAGCAAATAGAAACTAAATATTGATGGGACGGATTTATAAGGGAGAAAGATTAGATGCGGTGCTTGAAAATGAAACCCTGCTTTTATAATTAAGGCAATTTCTTTGTAAACACAAGAATTACATCATTTTAATGAGATAAAAACATTCGAAAAGCCATTTTGTACACATCGTGAAATTTGAATGTAGACCACTATAGTGCAAACGTCGAGTCGGTGAGCCTGTCTGCCTTTGAACAAGCATCTCGTATGATTGGTCGATTTGAATTACCCGCTCGTGCAACCAGGATCTAATAGAGCTGTTGCAAACTTTTGCTACATACTTATTAATAGTTGATGATGGGGTAAAACCCTGTAAAAATAACGATTTGCGCTCTAAAAAATCAAGAAATCCACTCCCAAACTTACAAAATGCTTTTAAACGCAAGACCGTAATGGCATCTGGGGCCGAAGTTTGTATTGGGTTTCCCTCAATGAGCTATAACTTAAGAGTGGCAGCGGGCTGGTCCACCTTGTGCCACACAGGGTAGAAGGAATCCCGGGAAAAAGCGGAATTCGGACGGCAGATTCCGAGGTTTGAGGTTAAATTTTGTAGGTCGTTCGGAATTTGGCGGGAATTTGGACGGCAGATTCGTAGGTCGTTTCCGACGATGCCCGAGTTTGTTCACGAAACGACCGGAAACAACCTACAAAATTTAACCTCAAAATCGATTTTTACGGCAAGATGGCGGCGCCCTAGGTGACAACAATGAACCAGCGGAACGTTCCTTGATGTGCCACTCTAAAGTTATAGCTCATTGGTTTCCCTATCTTCAATCAGCGCCATCTACACGAGGTGTTCTCGCAATACTACACAAGAAGAAGAAGAAGCATACAATTGCCATAAGAAAACCGCGGCCTCGGCCGCCATTACGGTCTCGCATTTAAAAGCATTTTGTAAGTTTAGGAGTGGATTTCGTGATTTTTTAGTGCGCGAATCGTTATTTTTACAGGGTTTTACCCCCTCAACTACTAATAAGCCTGTAGCAAAAGTTTGCAACAGCTCCATTGGTAAAACGAAACCGCGACACTATATTCTGAGATCGTCAAAAATTGGCAAAATTCAGAAATAAAATTTCTAATAGGTACCGAAATGTATTATTTTTTAAAATTTTAAGACAAATTTTAATCACAGAAAAACACTTGCAAATAACAAGCAATTTGAACCTAGAAATCTCACTAAAACGTTTGATATTTGCTCACAAGGTCAAAAACGTTGATTTTAAATGTTTCCCCCCCCTGATTTTTGGTGATCGTTTGTTTCGATTTCTGACCACAGTGCGCGGGTTCATTGAACAGACATCGGCATGTGAAGAGTTGCTTCAATTCTAATAGCCCCCAAGCTTTTCAATGTGGCAACGCCGCAACGCTGCACGAACTAAGCAGTCAGAGCTTCCGTTCCATGTATATATTTAATGGTACTTTTCAATCAACCTATCTACATATAGTTCCACCGGTTGAGAAAAGATTACACGGTTCAGTTCAGTGTATGACTGTAATACACGCATCCGTAATCTTTTCTTAATCCGTCTATGACTTTAAAAAACCTTGGAATAATTTAATAATTTGACAGCGAGTCTAACGATTGAGAAAAGATTAAAGATCAGCGTATTACAGTCATAAGCTAAACTGAACCGTGAAATCTTCTCTCAACCGCTGGAATCACCGATGAATGGGGCAGTTGCAAGGGTCTGAAATTGTGTGTTTTTTATAAAGAAAATGGTAGTTTTTGATGAGCTGAAAACAGTGGTGCCTTTGGTTTTTTTCTAAGTGTCCCAGTTTTGGAGATACACACGTGTAAAGTTGTCAAAAATCGTGTGTGTAGTGACGTCACTACGCGGAATCTCCAATTAAAACTATGTATTTTGGGCCAAAATCTAATCCTCGGAGCAATGGGACTTAATTAGAAACCAAAGGCATCTTTGTCCTCAGCTCATCAAGTACTTTCATTTTCTTGGTAAAAAACACATCATTTCAGAGCCTATTGCAACTGCCCCATTGTAAAATGTCATTAAATAGACATGCAACGGCATAACACTGAGAAAGGTCGAACTATTATTGGAAGTGCACTATGAACTCCCTCGAATCGATATTTTGTATGGTTTCAAATGGACGTGATGCAGTGTTGTCAGATTCCGCGCGACGCGCGACGCTACTGTCAATGCGGCAACGTGGTGAAGTTATTACTCTATTGTTACATCACTGGCGCATGAAGTCGCGAACGATGCACAGTCGTTCCGCGATGTGACCGAAATGTGTTTCGAAAACCCTAAACTAATTTCATGTGCAAAGTTAGATTAACGAAGGATGTGTTTATGTTTTGAATAGCACACGCGCCATTCTCGTGTTATCATCAGTTTCATTTCAGATCCAGTGAGCACAGCTAAAAATTTTACTTACAATTAGCAGCGCAGTTTTTGCGCTTTGTGCTTTTCCGAATCGACGCGTCGCACGTTTTAGATATTCTGTCGACACATAAAATCTCTCCATAATCCACTTTTCTCAAAAAACCCTCTGGAGTTTCTGTGATAGTAAGAACTTCAAAGCTCCCTCGTGCATAATTTTGAACACGCGTGACTTAGATTCCTCGCTAACGTGATATTTCCGTGAATTCTGTTATATTTTAATTGTAACTGTATGTGTATGGATTTTTTAAGCTAACTATTTCAAGATTTTGCTCTTGCAGGATCGATAGTTGGTGAGATAGAGGGAGGCGAAGGGTTTGCCGAGGTCAACCCTATATCTCTGTGGCTTATTAAAACAGTAGGTACCTGGGGCCAATAAATGTACGGTACACACGGGCTTTAGGTCGTACCTAAAAATGGCGGATCTAACCTCATATTTCTTTAACTGCACATCGGGGCCCAATAAATGTACGGTACAAACGAGCTTTAGGTCGTACCTAAAAATGGCGATTCTAACCTCACATTTCTTTAATGGCACTTCGGAATGTTGGGTGCGCTCCCAACTTTACGTTACTTGGGGCGGGTCTAGAGCCTCTCTATATAACCCACCCAAAGTGCTATTTTGAGGTTAGTTTTGTGGTTGCGCCATTTTAAAACGGTCCGATGCGGTCCGTTGGCTGATGGCCGATGCTTGTTGAAGTACTTAGGGCGGACTTGGGGCTGACTTGGGGCCGAGGACCGTGTGACCGTACATTTATTGGTCACAGGTGGCGATATTTGGAACGAAACGCTTAAAGAATCAACAGAAAACGGCGTGCTAGAACAAAACCGTAAATAATGGTATAACGGCCTTTACGATCGAAAATACAAAGATCTCTTATTGATTAAAGTGGATTGTATAAAATATAACATTCCAACATGCAAGAAGGAATATGGAGGTATTCCTATAAACTTGCATCTTGGAATTTTTCATTTTATTCAATTCAATGTAATGTAAGTATCTACATACGTAACCGCAATAATATTAGTGCGGCTTCTTCTCTGCATTATCTTGTACCGATTCGGAGGTTATGTTCTTTTGTTGGGTCATAAAGTAAAGAAGCACGTGAGCCCTGACGTCACAACTAAATGCTTCTATTCTACATATAGGTCCGTACTTACATACATAGGCTTAATTGTTTGGCTTATCCTTGAAAAATTGCTATCGCTCAACATTGATTGGAAACAGAAGGAAAGAAGATGAGAAATTAAAACCAAGTCTGTTTTTCTTAATTTATAATTTTTGTCCATCGGGTTCACGCCGCACATTAAGTGCAACTATGACGTAGGATGAGGGTGCTGCGTCGTGACTTGTATTGATTGTTCAGCTGCAGCGTCGGATAGTGGAGCGAGTCAATAGCAGAGGCCGGACCGGACATGTCACATGTGGCGACTTTTAAATACGCATATCTTCGTTATTACGTCACGTAGAAGTTTGAAAGTTAGTACATTGGTTTTATTGTAAAATTTCTTACAAGAATCACCCTTTGAAGTTTGTTTTTTGGCTGTGAAAAAATTCAAATTTGAATTGTTAGTCATACATGTATTTCATGTCCGACGCGTCCCCTTGACTCGCTCCACTGTGCGTCGCATAGTAGGAGAACGAAGAGGAGCTCGTCTGCATTTGAGCATTAGTTCCCGGCCGGTCGCTAAACAATGCGGTCTCCCAGTGCAGCAAATTGTACCCAGTTCGTCAACACGATCCAATTTCCTGGCTCCCGAAATAAATTATCCAAAATTGTCACTATAACATCAAGAGTTTGATTGATTGAAGTGTTCTTATTGCATAGAAAATGGTAGACGTTTAATTCGGTTTAAATCGTTTCAATGTAACACACGTATGCACCGTTTGGTTTCGAACGGAAGTTAGTGTGCATATATACTACAATCATTCTATCCAAGGTTTTTTTTTATTTTTTTCCCCAAATGGAAATAGTAACATTTGTACGAGAATTAACGAATGCGATCATGTTGCATATTATTATAGGCTGTCGAAAGAATTTGTTGGTGCAGTGTTGATGGGCAAAAATGATTTGATGAGTCAGGACATCGTCTTTTTAGTTCGATTATTTGGTATCAGGATATATTTTTGGATATTTTTGTTTTTGAATGAAATCCATCTGATTAATGTGTGCTGATTGTTTATCATTTACGACAATATGCGCTGATTTAGATAATGTTAGTCAATAAATTACTCCGATCTAGCCGAAGCATGCAATCTTACGACATTTCATTTGTTCATTCAAATCCATGCAAAAGGTCGACTTTGAGTTCAATGACTGCACTCTCAATTCATGGGCGTAGCTACTATGGGGCCAGGGGGGTAGTCTCCCCCCCAGAAAATGTATTTTGGGGGGGGGGAGAAATGCAAGAATACTTGAAAGAAAGAAAAATATAATTCTAATACTGAAAACGAAATAAAAAACACTCTTAATGGGCATGAAGTATTTTTACTTTTGGTGATTAAACGGTGTACATCGAGAGAGGAATTGTGTTCTTGTTTGTTCCACGATAGTATTACGAGTTAATTTACGAGTCGCAAAACATAAAATTGTCGTCAGATTAGTTTTTTTCTAATTAGATTGGTTTTTTATAGCAAAGGAACATAAAACTACACTTTGCGCGCGTGTTTATTTTCTTATCGTTCGCGAGATGGAGATAGGTATGACCTGAAATCACATCTTAAAGCAGATTTTGCAAAATTTTCCGAGTATGGTACCAAATATGGTTTTTACTCATCATGAGATTATCATGAGATCAACATGAAATCAGTTTCCAAACTCATGCTGAGTTTATTTTGATGATTTTTGATGAGGATTTTTAGCAGGGGGCCCTCAGAGATTTGGTAAATAAAAGATTGGTTGTTGAAGGAGTGTATCGGGTGTATCGGCGGTGTTTATAAATCCAAAAACTTCTCCCCTTCCATGAGATTGAGTAGGGATGTTTTTTTACAGGACCCCCACCCCCCTTCCAAAAACTTTTTCTGACTGTGTCACTGTTATATTTGGTTATAGGTACAGGGACTTTCCACTTCACGCTTTCTTTTGTCGGACATTTTCTTTTAGGGAAAACAAAAACTAAAAAATGATTCAAAATAAACTAACAAGAATTTACAAAAAATTTAAATAATTTTGATATATGTACTTTTAACAATGACACTTGAAATTTTGACGCGTATTTACTTCGAAAAACTGAAAATTTAATTGCTTCTCACTTACAATTTTTTCATCATGTGTAATTTTCCATGGCAACGCTTTTTCTGCACACACCATTTCCCACCAATTCGCGAATAAGCGAGTCAAAGCCTCGCGAATGGCGGGGCGATGCCGCAAAAAGTCACTCGCGAATAAGCGAATTCGCGATAGGCGAAGTCGCGATTGGCGGGGGACGACTGTATTTCGAATTTTGAGAAAAGGACACGACAGTATAATTTTAATTTAAGAAGATGCATTATTATGATACACATTAAAAAAAGAAAAATCTGCTACTAGTTCTGCAAATCAGTTCAGAGGTGTAGGAGCACCCAAACCGATAATATCTGGAATTTCCAAATCTTATTCCTCATATTACGTAACAATTAAAATGAATGAAAATAAATTTGAGCGTTGGCTTTAAAATCAAAAGGTCGAAGTCACAGGCAAATTTTGTTTAGATTTGAAGGAATGAAAAGTGAAAATTCAAGAAAGAGCAAGGACACTTCTGAAACGAACTCTACAAATAAATACTACATGCATGTATGAACAGCGCCGGATTTACACATTTGCCGCCCATGGGCCATTTGACTATTTGCCGCCCCCATCCGCAAGCTCACGTCCAAAAGAAGGTCGGGGTCGCCCCCCGCTACAGGGGTGCAAAATTTTCCGAAACGCCGGGGGTTTCACGCGATTCGGGACTTTTTCCTCACAGGATTTTCGAAAAATTTCCTCACGAAAATTTGGGAAGTGATAACTTTATTTTTGTTTTCTTATTTTAACATTTAAACACTGTGGGTACGCAAATTTACCGATATTTTTGAAAAATTGAGACATTTTCTGTAAAAAAAAAGCTTGTAGGTAGCCATAAAAAAAAAAAAAAAAAAAAAAAAAATTGACAAATTTCCTCACTTTCACGCGATCCACATATTGCTCGATCGAGCAATTTTGCAACTCTGCCCAGCTGGGGAGGGTCTGGAGGTCCACCACCGGAAATTTTTGTAATTTTTACCTCTTAAAGGTGCAAAATTTCGTGATTTTTAGAGAAATTTCCCAATATTTTCACGCGATCCACGGATTGCTTAATCGGGAAATTTGGCAACCCTGCCCAGCTAAGAGGGGGTCTGAGGGTTGATTCTGCTCATTTTACGAGACGAGACGAGATGACTCCGAGCAATACCCTCTAAACACACCGTAGCTCGGGGGTTTGAGGTTATGTGATTAGGTTGCAAACTTTTACACAGGCTCTTATGGAGGAAAGAGGAATTTTTGCGGTTTTTTCTAGTTTTTACTAATTTTTCGGCTGTGAAAACCACGTGTACTTGACCAGGGCACTTCCTTGGATGTTCTAGAGCGTTTCTGTGAAAAACCACTTTTTCCGCAAAATTACACACCAAAATATGTATCACCAAAGGGGGGACCCCGGGACCCTTGCTTACTTTGGGTCGATGTGAAAGGGGGGTCCCTTTGGTGTTTCGCGTAATTTTGTGAAAAAAGTGTTTTTTCGTGGAAACGCTCTGGAACATCCAGGGAAGTGCCCTGACCAAGTAAATCTGGTTATTACAGCCGAAAAATTAGTAAAAACTAGAAAAAAAAAACCGCAAAAATTCCTCTTTCCCCCATAAGAGCCTGTGTAAAAGTTGGGAACCTAATCACATAACCTCAAACCCCGAGCTACGGTATGTTTAGATGGTATTGCTCCGAGTCGTCTCGCCCTATCTTTTTGCATGAGATAGAGTTGTTTATCTCGTCTATCTCGTGTCCTCTCGTACGAGATAGACAGGGAGAATCAGCCTACTGGAAATTTTCGTGATTTTTACCTTCTTAAGGTGCAAAATTACGTGATTTTTAGAGAGATTTCCCAATATTTTTACCCGAAATGACTTTGATTTTAGTGGTGATAACAATGCAGTTGTTTTTGGCAAGAAAATAATCAGCAACAAGCCTGAATTCAGATGAAACGCAAGGCTACGAAATGATGCGCCGGCCGCTGGCACCGTCAACGAGCCGCCCGCCCCGCGCCCTCAAGTAGCCACTGCAATTTAAAATTCTGAGTCTTTGCATATTCTTTACTCGTCTACCATCGTGTCAGCTGTTCCAATTTCGAAGCTGCACTTGCGACAGCACCCATTTAAAAAAAAAAAAAAAAAAAAAAAAAAAAAAAAAATTGCCGTGAAAAATTTGCCGCCCCCAGAAATCTGCCGCCCTGGGCCACGGCCCATGTTGCCCGTGCCTAAATCCGGCGCTGTGTATGAATACGGCTTCAATTCGATCAATCGATGCTCTTTTAAAAGATGCAAAAGACAATTACTTCATGCTTTAGATTTTCCGCCGGGCATTAAAGCTAGGAGAGGCATCATTATGCCTGTATCTTCGGTTGCGTTATTATTTGCTGTGCCGGCTCAATGATTTCCCCATCTGTACGTTTGCAATTCAAAATGCATTATACTCCTATCTAATTCAGTATTTTCAATACCCAGGCAACGGATCGAATCCATCGTCGGATCATCTAAAACCACCTAAGTCCAATAATTTCCTTCTTTGATCACTGCCGCTGAAAAATGACACATCTCCACCGATCGAGTAGGTTCTAAACAGCGTTAGTCGAGTGAAAAATAACGCATTGAAAAAGAGCTTTCCCTGCAATTTTAGTCGATTACAGTTATCTCAAAGCGCTTTTCATTGTGACACGTTATTCCTGTAATAATAATAATCGTGTTATATACGTGTGTATGAAGACTAGTCATACAATCATTTTTTACCACCGCACATTCAGTCAATCCTGAATAGAAAAAAAATAAATAATAATAATAATAATAAAAACACACACAAAGCATGCACCAACTACTTTTTCTTCGTCGTAAGCGAATTAAACTCATGTACATAAAGGCGTTTCTGGTTTGGGTGCATAGACTGATATAGGAATTAGTCTTTCTCTCTCTTCGGTCATTTGATAGCATGTATTAGAAAAGGATAGTAGAGGGGGCCATCACGTGTCTTTGGCCCCAATCTCGCTTCTTTTCTAACTCACGCGTTCAAACAGGAGAAGAGAAAGAAAGACGAATTCCTGTATCCGCCCGTGTGCGGGTGGTAGAGGCTGTAATCGTCTGGACCGAATTGTACAGTTTAATAATAAAAGCGAACCCAATTCGTCGCCCCCCCCCACCCCCCTGGCACCGAGGAGGGAACACCACCTTTTCCTGCCATATAGTTATGTATATCCTCAGCCGCGCGGTCGTTCAGTGGTGCCAAATCTGGCGGGAAATTTAAAAAAAAAATGTCATTGAGTTGAATGAAAAAAACGCGTTTAATTATACGCCAAATTAGCAGCCCGTGAGGATTGCTTTGTGTGGCTACTGGACTCCGAGCTGCCGTTTTGGGTAAAAGTAATGCCATTTTCCAATTCACCGATGATTCCATCGGTTGAGAAGAAATTACACGCAGTTCTATTCAGAATGCACAAAAATCCTCGTATCTGTAATCTTTCCTCAATCGGTGGAGTCGTCGATTACTGTAAAAAAACTTGCGGGTACTTTAATAATTTAACGTCTTTTCCACCGGTTGAGAAAAGATTACAGATCAGAGAATTTTCGTGCCATAAAGTAACACTTTGAACAGAACTGTGTAATATTTTCTCGACCGGTGAAATCATCAATGAATTGAAAAATGCCATTAATTATACGCATAACGGCAGCTCTGGCTACCGGACTTATCCAGCAAGCATTTTCCATGGCCCTGAGTGGCATGAGTGCACTGTCTTCCACCCGGCGGATACATTTTTTTCTTGAGATACGCACAGTTTTTACTTACATATACACAATCGTGACCAGTCTCATGAAAAATCTCACGGCGATCAGTCATTTCATATCTGTCATTTATTCCCGCCGTGCCGCGCTGCGCTTTTTATTTTCTGTCTCTCGTGTACTAAAAAGAGACTTCAAAATATATTGTTATGAAAACAGTCGCTGTAAAGTTATCGACAAATTTCACTCCACAACCAATAACAATTTAAATTGACAGTTACGATGCTAGCGACAAATTATTACGCAATAGCCTCATCGCTTCGTTCTTCAAATTCCTTCGCGCGCTAAATTGTTTGTTTGTATTATACCCTGTGCAGTGTGCAATGAACTCTTCATAGTTTACAGTTTTCCCCTCCAGGTGGTGATGGTGGTGGTGGGAGTTCAGGAATATTTGACTTCACATCAATCCATTTGCAAATTAGTGTACACTTATTGTTAGTACCGCGTTAGGTTGACAGTTAAGTTAAGTCTTATCCTTGCCGACTCACAAGTCACACGGCACACGCGGTCTATAATTTTGGAGCAAATTACCTTCAGTTTGATTCTTTTTTTATCCCGGTGTGGTCGATGAGAATTTTTTTTTGTGTTTCCGGAAATCGAGGTCGACAATTTCACAGTGGTGTTTTCGATCGTGAAAATTTTCCCAGCGACGCATAATCCCCTTCGTTTTAAACATGCACACGATTTTCTAGGAATAAGAAGCCATTTATTTTGAAGCGTAGTGTCACTGAAATTTTTCGTTTACATAGTGTTTTTAGATTTCATAAGATAGTGTTGATGACTGGGATTTTTTAAAGCTCAAATTCGAATTAATTGTTTTTTGAGTCGGCCAAACCGATAGTGTTGAAATATTCGAACTCGTCGGTTTTTCTAACCAATAGAATGGAGATAGCAAAAAAAATCGATGTACTCCAGTGGATAAACTTGTACACTCGAGACTTTATACTGACTTTGGTAAGGATTATCTTACTTACACCCTTTTCATTTTTGATCAGTAGCGTCATTCGGGGGAGGGGAGAATTTTCCCTCCCCCAGTGGTTTGGCCCATCCTAAAATTTCAAAAGGATACAAATAAAAAAATAAAAAAATAAAAAATAAAATAAAAAGGTTTAATTTACTGAGGGCAGGCTAAGAAGATTTGTAATTTCAAAAAGTAATGTAAAAAAATATGCTTACTAACCCAAAATTTCCCCAAATTGTAAATGAAAAAGAACATTACACCGAAGAAAAATAATTGGTTCTCCCGACTAATTATTAGTGAAATTTGCACAATCAAATTTATTGGTTGTAATTAACCAAGAAAATACTACTATTAATCAATTAGGTACTCTAACCGATAAATTGGTACTCGGAACCAATAAACTAGTACCAGGTACCACCAACTCGATTGGATACGGAGCACCCAACATTATTGGTCGCAGTTACCCAACATAATTGGTTTCACTTACTAATTATTGGTTTGAGTACCTAATTTTTTGGGTGAGTTTTACAACAAATTAATCTGATTGCGCAAATTTCACGAATAATTAGTTGGACGAACCAACTCCTACTTTTCAGTGTAGAGTTATCAGGACCTCGAAGGTCCGAGCTTCAGGGATCAAATGCATGAGGAGCAAAATAAAAAGGTAACAAAATCAGATTTTTGCCGCCCCCCCCCCCCCGGACAAGGCCTGAAATGACGCCAATGCTTTTGATCCTCCAAACGTGATTTGAATCCTATAGTTTGCTGATACAAATGGGTGTTGATTTTTCCCCCTCATCATAAAGAGACCTAAAATTAGAAGGAAATTGCTTTCTACAACTAAATCTCAGAGCTGCCGTTTTGCAACCCATATAACCCATATATGCCTAACTTTTTTTGAACATGTTGGGTGTTTTCTGGTGTTTTTCTCAAAAAAACACCATCTTAGAGTTAAAAAAAATTAAAATTTAAAACTTGTGAAATTTTCTGGTGCAGCTAAACTATAGGTGCTGAAAGATCACAACAATGATTTTTGAGTAAAATTGGCCCATATTCATAGTAATTTGGACCAAAAAAAAACCATTAAAAGTGGGTCGTTAACGACCCAATGGGCATACATATGGGTTATTGACATTTTTTAATTCACCGATGATTCCACCGGTTGAGAAAAGATTATAAAGTTCAGTCCAAAGTATGACTGGAATGCACGAAAATATATTCGCATTTGCAATCTTCTCTCAACCGGTGCGGTGGAGTCCTCGATGACTTTAAAAAACTTGCGGATATTTCAATTAATTGGAGGGATTTTCCACCGATTGAGAAGAGATTACAGATCAGAGTATTTTCGTTCATTACAGTCATACACTGAACTGAACTGTGTAATCTTTTTTTAACCGGTGGAATCATCGGTGAATCGAAAAATGGCATTAGTTATACGCAAAATGGCAGCCCTGAATTGCTAAATCTTTGAAGTTAAATTAAAGAGCAGCATTTCTTGCAAACTTCAATAATTTTATAGTCCTTTAAAAGAAAAAAATTTGTTGGTTTTTGACGAGGTTTTATACTTTAATCAAGATGGCGTTTCCATAGTTGAGGAGCTCTTTGGAAAAACCACGTATTAACCAGAGGGTGCGTGCTGGTCCTAAAAAACTCATTCAGCTCAAAGTGTTATTGTGTGTGTTTCTGATGAAGTAAACGGGTTATAATATTAATCTGATGAATGACCTAAGCTCCAAATGTCAGGCAAAGAAGAAAAGAAAAATCCGTTTGCCTCATCAGAAACACACACAATAACACTTTGCACTGAAAAAATAAA
Organism: Trialeurodes vaporariorum; assembly: GCA_011764245.1. Taxonomy (NCBI): domain Eukaryota; kingdom Metazoa; phylum Arthropoda; class Insecta; order Hemiptera; family Aleyrodidae; genus Trialeurodes; species Trialeurodes vaporariorum. The sequence continues at coordinate 27,363,617 of VMOF01000001.1, read as the reverse complement.
ATTAGTTCGCCCTGCTGATTATTAGTGAAATTTGCGCAAACTTTATTGGTTGTAATTGCCCAAGGAAGGAGGTACTCCAACCAATAAATTGGTGCTCGGTACCAATAAATTAGTCCCGAGTACTGACTCAAAGTGGTTCGGTGCATCCAATTTTATTGGTTGCCTTTACCGAATATAATTAATTGGTACCAGTTACCAATTTATCGGTTGGAGTACTTAATTTTTTTGGTTAATGCAACCAAATAATTTGATTGCGCAAATTTCACTAATAATTATAGTTAGGGGAACCGATTCTTTTTTTCTAGTGTGATACCCTCTGCTTTCTACGTGATTTTTCCAAAGAACTCCTCAATTTTGGACTCAACTTGCTAGAATATACGAGGGTCGTTCCAAAAGTAAGTATCATGTTTTTTTTTAAAAAAAATCTATTAATGCTAAAATAAATCGGTAAAAAGGTTTCGATGCGCAAAATTCTCAGATTTTCAATGGTTTTTTTGGATTTTTGATATCTTTAAAATTAAAAAAATGGCGGCGGTTTTTCTGAGACAACCTACCGTTGTCGCGTGCCCAAAATTTTACGCTACTGAATCGTCGCGCTAATTGCGGTGTACAGTTTTTTGGGACCAAGAAGGAGTCCTATTGGTAGACTACTTGCCACGTGGTGAGACAATAAATGCCGAAAAATATTGTGAGGTCCTATCAACACTTAAAGCTCGTATCAAGAGGAAGCGTCCTGGACTTTTGACCCGTCAAGTTTTGTTGATGCACGATAACGCGCGCCCTCACACTGCCGGAACCACGCAATCATTGTTACAGACATTTAAATGGGAGATTTTTCCCCACCCTCCCCTATTCTCCGGACCTCGCACCTAGTGACTTTCATCTTTTCCCGCGTCTAAAGCTTGACCTCGGTGGTAAAAGTTTCGCGAGTAATGCGGAAGTGGTAAACGCGGTCGACACTTGGATTAAAAATCAAGAAAATGAATTTTTCTCCACAGGAATAAGAAAGTTGGTGCCGCGCTACCAAAAGTGTCTTAAAAGAGGCGGAGACTACATCGAAAAATAAGGTTAGACGCTTTTTAAGTAGAATTTTTTATTATGTTTATGTTCTTTTTGCTCTCTTCAACACAATCCATTTTTCTTGTCTGAATAACGATTTATCCGAGTGCGTAAAATTTTGGGCACGCGACAACGGTAGATTGTCTCAGAAAACCGCCGCCATTTTTTTAATTTTGAAGATATCAAAAATCAAAAAAAACCATTGAAAAGCTGAAGATTTTGCGCATCGAAACCTTTTTACCGATTTATTTTAGCATTAATAGATTTTTTTTAAAAAAAAACATGATACTTACTTTTGGAACGACCCTCGTATATCTTATATGATGCCAGATGATTGAGTTGCGTTCGAGTGCATCGTCATAAAAATTAGAAATGTTCTTGAGACTTAACTTCGTATGTTCCAGTTCGCACAACTTTTGGCCTCAGAATGCACGAGCAAAGCTAGACTGGACAATAAAACAGTCGTCATCACAGGTTGCAACACCGGCATAGGAAAGGAGACGGCGCTTGAACTTTGTAAAAGAGGTGACGATTTCTTTTCTTCTCGCATACCATTACATTTCCTTATCAGAGTGGGAGGGGGGCTGCATTTTGATCGGGAACGATGACCTTTCTCGCTGCACTGACAAAAAATAATTAGTCCGTCCTACTAAATTATCAGTGTTTGGGCAATCAAATTATAATTAAAAACAGACGAATGTCAATTGACAGAACACTGGTTTCTTAGGACACTCTGATTGGAGTCCTACAGTATATTAGCGAAAAACTATGTTTTTCAACTAATTTTCGTTCAAATTGTAATTGGTCATACTTACCCAAAAAACTAGGTCCTCCAACCAATAATTAGGAACTGGTACCAATTTATTGGTTAACCCTTTCCAGCAAGGTAGTACAGCATATTATGTACAATTTTCTGTAACATGGGTTTCAATGGAATTTAAATGGATATTTTGCAAAAACATGTGTGACCCATCAAAAGTCTTAGAAAATTGTCCTCTTTCGAACGGTTTAAAAAAATCTCAAAAAAAGTCAAATTCCAAAATGCGTGCTGGAAAGGGTTAAGTCCAACTAATAAAATTAGGTGAACCGATCACTTTGAGTTCGTACCCGGGACTAATTTATTGGTACCGTGTACCAATTTATCAGTTTGAGTACCTAATTTCTTGGGTGAGTACAACCAATAAATTTGATTGCGCCAAGCTCACTAATAATTAGTAGGGCCGAATCAATTATTATTATTTTTTATTTTTTTTTTTTTTTTTTAGTGTGGGGTACATGAATCTTCCCCTACTCCATATCGCCCCCTGACTAAAACTACTTCTCACATCGTCTACTCCACTTTGTCTATGCCAAAATGCCTTCTTCTAAAAAGGCTTCCTTCCCCTATATGATGTCCACTTGTGGGAATGCGATCCATACTTTTGGTAACTATATCGAGGTATGAAAGTATTGGAAATCGCAACTATTCATGGTGGTGTATTCTAATGTATGTTAACAGCAAACATACTGACTGGGGTATCCAAAAATCTCGCACTAGAGGGCGATAACTTTTCAACGGTTTTACCTATAAAAACGAAAGTTTCAGAATCCCCCAAAGTTAATGTTATCTAATCTACTCTTGGCGTATTTAAAACTCACAATTTTCAAATAGCAACCCCTATCTTGTGATACATCGTTTAAAATGGCGTAAAATTCTAAGACTCGTGACGCAACCCGAAGGTCGATATCGTTTTTTGATAAGGTCAAAGTTCGATTTTGACCCATTTTCAAAAAATCAGAACTCCCATGTAACAAGTCGGATTTTAAAAAACTAGAAGTCTAAAATACGCCACAATAAGCAAGCAATTTCAGAAAAAAATGCGTGTTTGACAACAATTTAGTCAACATTTGGTTTTAGAGCCCCCCCAACAGTTTTTAAAAAAATTGCCCCTCAAAGGGGCCATCTCAAAATTTTGCGAAAACTGCAGGTCGATATCTTTTTTAGTTTTTGATGCATCGAAATTTGACAACGGAGAAAATCCAAATTATACCCATTCGATGTATCAAAAATTAAAAACGATATCGGCCTGCAGTTTGAGCCAAAACTGCTCAGATTTGTCTGCCCTTTCGAGCGATGCATCACTCGATAGGGTGCCTCGGACGCACGGCGTCCTTTAGAGTTCCGAAAGAAAATATTGGGAATGTTTCGGCCTTTAGATACCGGAGGCATCGGCTCGCTTCATTGTATTTCTCATAAAAAATTATTGATAATAATAAGTAATAATAATAATAATAAAAAAAAAAAAGTTTTATATCATGGATTTTTTTTTTTTTTTTTTTTTTTTTTTTTTTTTTTTTTTTTTTTTTTACAGGTGCGCGCATTGTAATGGCTTGTCGAAACTTGGAAAGGGCTAAAGATGCGGCTGAAGACATCAGAAAACAAGTCGCCAGCTACAAAAACGCTGGAGAAGTTGTAATACAACAATTGAACCTTGCATCTCTCAAATCAGTGCGAGAATGCGCCGAAAATATTTTGGCTACCGAAGAACGCATCGACATTTTAATCAACAACGCTGGTAATTATGTACGCTCATTTTCTAGGCGCTGCTTGGTCACTCGATCAAATCAGAGCTCACCGGTTTCCGGAATATAAGTCCTTAAAACAACGAGTGTGCTTTTTCTGGGAATCCAACATTGTGATTGAATAGGGACTTTCGTCTTATGAGCGCACCTTCTGGTCCTTCTGTTTTATAGGCATTTTTCCGGAAATCGCTTCAATAATTATTCTTGACGCGTCAACAAATTAAACGTCTTATCTATTTGTAAATACACCGCATCGAGAATTCGATTGGATATAGAGCTGAAATTTGATATGTATAATCAATGTTATCGCAGTTTTGTTTATTTAAACCCTTTCGTACGCGAAGTGGTATATGTATACGTGTTATGTAACATGGGATTCAATGAAATTTAAATTCATATTTTGCAAACAATTGGGAGGTCCATCAAAATTTTTAGAAAACTGTCCTCTTTTGAACGGTCTAAAAAAATCTCAAAAGTCAAATCCCAAAATGCGGGCAGGAAAGGGTTAAACCCACACATAAATGAAGGGGTTATTATATTCCTACCGACAGATTATCCAGATCGTATCCTTGAAATTTTATTCGTGCTGCTGTAGGAGATTCAGCGAACAACCAAAACTTCACTATAAAAAATGAAAGGAACGAAAGAAGTTAAAATATTTACGAATTATAATAAAATATTTAAAGGTCTTTATGGTCGTATTTACTTTGTAATTTTAATTTAATTTTAGCACAGAAAAGAAAGCATTCCCCATTATCATTATCATCTGCTGCCACTTTATTCTTAAAATCAAACACGTCAAAATTATTATTGATTGATGCATCTACAATACCTTAAAATTGTACCATTTGGAAGAAAATTCAATTTTGTTTGGGGGAGAGGGGCAGTTTCCCCCACTCCCCAGACCTGCTTATCAGCTGAAATTTAAGAAACAATGAAAAATTGATCAAAATTAATTCTTCGTCATTTTTAAGGTATGATCGGTTCAAGGCACTTGACGGAAGATGGCCACGAACTAACATTTCAAGTAAACTACCTAGGCCATTATTTATTTACGTTACTTCTCTTGCCGAAAATTGTCAAATCAACGCCGGCAAGGATCATAAACGTAACCTCCATTGCACACACTTGGGGTGAGTATTCATTCATATTTTTTTTTTGTATAGGATTAACATCTAAACATAATTTAAAAAAAAAAAAAAAAAAAAAAAAAAAAAAAAAAACACTTCAGTCAAGAAATCCCATTTTTGAGGTGTTTCGGTCAAGTATACGTTTGAATTTTGGAAGAATAAGGTTTGAGCTTGATTAACCCCTTATGAAATAAGCCCGAGCAAACTCGTTTTTCTGCTCTAGTCTTTTTCACATCGTTCCAGTCTCACGATTCCAAATAAACGCGCTTATCCGTGTAGACTCTTTCAAGATAAGATTTTGCCGAGCGCCTTCAATTTATCGTATAGGCAATTCCAACTCCTCGGAGTACGAACAGTTAACTACCTGCCCTATATAAACGGATGAGTAGCGACCTTACGAACTAATCTGGTATTTAAAGGGTTAAATCCGTTTTAGTATGTACGAAGGTTTTATAAGTCCCGGTAGTTTTACTGTTGGTTGTTGTAATTATACTTTCTATAACACTAAATGTTGTTTCACTCTGATATTGTGCAGAGCTGATGTTTACAGACAACTCCGTACAAAACCACTCAGTATTCACCACCAGTGGCGAAGCGTGCGATTTGGCAACTTCCTTTTTCCCCATTTAAACACATTAGAGAGGTCGAAATGCCGGGTCATCGCCGATGACTGAAGCGGTCGACTTTTTTGGTGAATTGAAATGGAGAACATACATTGTTGCCAAATTTCACGCCTCGCCAATGTTCACCACTCAGCACGCATTGGCGGACCCAGCCCCACCCCAAGCAAACGTGGGGGGGGCGAACTCGGAATTTTTACCCCCCAGTGGAGTGACCCCTTTTTCTTTGTCCTCTCTTTATTACCCCCTATTCCTCCCTTCTGTTTTTTTTTTCTAACTATCCCGTTTATGGACACACGTGTAACGTTGCAAAAAAACGTGTGCGATAGTGACGCCACTATACGCGGAATTCCCATTTTAATGATTTTAAACAATGTGTTTTGGGCCAAAATCTCATCTGCAGAACAACGGGACTTCATTAGAAACCAAATGTATCTTTGTTCTCGTTCATCATCGTACTTTCATTTTCGTTATGAAAAACACAACATTTCAGACCCTTGCAACTGCCATATATTTAGAATATTTTAACGCCTTTGATACGATTATTTTGAATTTTCTTTTATGTTATTGTTATTAAAATGCTAGAGATATTGTATACTTTTTTCCATGTAGGAGATGGTTCAATGCATTTTGACGATATCACGCTGGAGCAATCGTATTCGCCGACAGCCGCATACGGAAGGTCAAAGACTGCTCAAATTCTTTTTACCTCCGCTCTAGCGAAAAAACTAGAAGGTACGTGAAATCGACAGTTAGTTTCATTTTAATAAAGCTCATTTCCGAGGTAGGTGCAAGAAACTCGTTATTCTTAGGGATAAAAAAAAAGTTAGGCGAGGAAGTGTTTGACACCTTGGAAACTAGATTTTAGAGCAAGAGATAATATTAATGATAGATGTGTGTATTAATACTGCCAAGTTAATTTTTAATCAGAACAATTAGTTCAGTGCAGAGCAATTTTTTTTATCAAAACAAAAAAAGTTAATTTTTTACTCCGTATCAGAGAAAAAAGCCGAGGACTAAAACTCAGAATTTACCGGTATCTATTATACTTACTGGGAGCGCAAGTTCATTTTAAGAAACACTGTTTTTTTTCAAGGCAAAAGACCGGGGAGGGGAGAGGATCATTTTAAAATAAAAAGAAATAATAGTTCGTCGCTCTTTTTCAATTTTTCAGGAGTCAAGAGTATCATTTTTCAAAACTGATCTCACCGGGTGTTCAGTTCCTTAGGTCCGTCTGTTAGGATAGTCTGAGAAAATTAAAGAAACGCTGCTCTTTATTTCCGTTTATTTCTAAGTAGAAAAACTAAATCTTTTTTTTTTTTTTTTTTTTTTTTTTTTTTTTTTTTTTTTTTTGAAGCTTCAATGAAGATGAATTTGATAATTGTGTGCATTGGGAACTAACTTTTCTGAGTCAACAGAAGAGACATCAACTACGTAGGAAAATCATAGTAGTTGGTTCTTTCTGCTGACACAGTAAATTTGGTTTCCGCTCATAAGGTGCGATTTTCAGGCTGGTTGAAGAAAGTAACGCTGACTAAATCATTATTACGAATGTTGCAGTTTATTCAGTTTGTTTCGATAATGTCATGACTGTGCGCAAGCCAGTGGGCTCACACTATCATACAACGCTGCATTTCGTCCATTTAAAGTCATGAGAAAGGTCGAAATATTGGGGATACCACTGTGCAATCCCTCGAATCGATATTTTTCATGGATTTAAATGGACGAAATACAACGTTGCCTGATTGCACGCGCCACTACTGGCACTTACTCATGCGTCAACTATTCGGTAAAAATGAGGAATTGCCAAAATTGAACGGCATAAATATCGTTGATAATCCAGTTTTTTTTCAAATCTGACTTTCATTTGGGACTAATTTTTCGAATAATTTGAACCATCAGTATCGCACCTAAATTGGCGTGTTTATTATTGATGATCAATAGGTACTGGTGTCACTGTGTACGCTTCACATCCTGGAACGGTTCAAACTGAAATCGCTCGTCATGCGGCTCCGATTCTACGGCAGATTTGGGAGGGTTGGTTGACGTCCTTCGTCATGAAAACACCGAGACAAGGAGCTCAAACTACCCTTCACTGTGCTCTCGATGAAAAAGCTGGGAAAGAGACAGGGCTTTGGTATATGTAAGTATCCATGCACATAATTAAATACAATAATACCAGAAACGAAAACCGAAAATCGACAACCGTAAAACGGAAAATGAAAAACGAATAACAAAAAATGGAAAATGAAAAATAAAAAAAGAAAGATGATAAACGGAAAACAAAAAACAAAGACAAAAAAAAAACAAAAACAAAAAATTGAAAACAATAAAAAACGAAAAACGGAAACTGGAAACTGGAAAATCAAAATCAAAAATCAGAAATGCAAAACGAAAATTGAAAAACGAAAATAACAAGCCAACTTAGGTTAGCTCACCAAGTTGTCCGAAAACCCTTCGAATTTAATACGACAATAATTTAAAAGTGTAGCTTAAACCTTTTTTAACACAACCTGCGGGGCTGATCGTTTACTATTATACGTTGAACTGATAGTTAAGACAAACTATAAGTGACGTTATCGGTTGAGCATTGTGAAGTTAGATCGTTGCGTTGGTAACCATGGTTATAAATTTACCATTAGCTGTAGCTTTATAAAAGCTACTTATGTGTATAACTGTTAAAAACGGCCAGTTTGAATATGGTCACCACACCTTTGCTACAGCCCCTTCTCCTCCCACAGCAAACACAGCTTTAGTGCTATTTCGCTGGAAAATCACGTGTAGCGTGAATATTCTACGTATACATGACTTTACAATTAGAATGCGTGAAACAGTGAATCACTTTTTGCGGACTCATACGGAATTGGTACCCGTGATGCATGAATGCATCATGCAGATGGAAACAATATTTTCTCGCGATGTGATGAGAATCATTCACCAGGTGTGGCGTTGGCAATCAGATGTCCCATCATACTTCGACCAATGAACGATTTTATGATCAGAGTCGAAGAAGGCGTTAAAAGCATGTAAATATTACAATTTTGATTGTTGAGAGAAGGAAATAAACTATTGAATTATTGTCCATGTATTGACGTTCTCGACGGCCGACTGCCGAGGCCTTCGACATTTAATTCGATTGCGCGGCAAATAGCTTTGGGGAAAATTGAATGATAAAACAAAACGGAATACACATTACACAGCTAGGAAACCGCCCCCTCGATATCTTATATGACATGACTATTTGTATATATTGTCAACGCTTGAGAGGGCATTTTATTAGTCTGTGGTTATAGAATCGTCAAAATTTACTGACGTCTCTGGCAAATATACAAATAATGACATTATACAACTGACTTGGGCTCATGCGAAAACGTTTGTAGTCTATTTTTTTATAAATTTTATTTTGTGAGCGTATATCACTGTAAAGAAGACGCTGCATCTTTGTAAGTACTGGTCAGACTTGCTTCGCGGATTTTGCTTCTTTTTTCCTTTTCCTGTGTTTGCCTTGTTTTTTTTTCTTATTTTTTTTTCTTAATTTGCTATTTTTTTATATTTGTCTTCTCAATAAAACACATTTTCGCATGAGCCGACTCAACTTTGAAGCTAGTTTTTTTCATTGTTAATAATATTTCGTAGATGATTTGTCAGCGGACGCCAACTTCTTGCAGCTGGTTTCGGACCTGGCATGACCACTACCAATGTGATGATTGTTACGGATACGGAAAATACTTACTAATCGCCAGAACTAAAATTTAAACAATTCAATTTTATTAACAAATAAACAAATAAATTAATAAACAAAATAAATAAAATACAAAATAAACTAAAAAAATAAAAAATAAAATTAAGACACAATGCTCAAAACCATTGGTTCAGTTACACTACCACTAACCCTCTCCTGACCGACGCGACGTAACGGTACTTTTAGCTTCCAAAAGCCAAAAAGCCATTTGCATGCATATGTATGTAGGTATACTGTTTCACTGGTTAACGGCAATGGCTTGATCTTAAAGTTACATCGTGAATGCAATCATGCGTTTGTACACATGTTCGCACAGGAGCCTGCTTTTACTAAAATTCGAAAAATTCAAGCAAAATAGTTATTTTTATTGATGAGCATATATATATATATATATTTTTTTTTTGCGCGTTGTTGATGACATACCATGCTGTACTATAACCCTTTCCAGCACGCATTATGGATTTTGACTTTTTTTGAGATTTTTTTAGACCGTTCAACAGAGGACAATTTTCTAAGACTTTTGATGGGTCACACATGTTTTTGCAAAATATCCATTTAAATTCCATTGAAACCCATGTTACAGAAAGTGGTACACATGTTGTACCACCTTGCTGGAAAGGGATAAGCAATGAGCATTTTTAAGCCATTTCACTAAATACTTTTTCTCATCAGTGAGGTTTTTTTACATGCTAAAAATGACCAGTTGACATCAGTTGATAAGTTGGTACCAGGCTGAGGTCAAACTGAGGTCCGGCTGAGATCAGGCTGATTTCAACTGATGATGTCAACTGATGTCAACTGATGTCAAATTGTCATTTTCATTAGGGTTGTGCTGTAAAGATCGAATTATAAGTAACACCCTCTGTATTACCATGTTGAAGAAGGGGGAAAAAAGCCTCAATTTTCACCTCAAAAAGCATCAATTTATCAAAGGTACTCACAATGGGTCTGTTGCAAACTTTTGCTACAACGATTAAGAGTGTTTAATCTAATGTAAAATCACCTGAAAAGTCTATTCGTGGCATCAAAAAGTTATAAAATGCAATCATAAACTCACAAGAAGCGTTTAATGAAATCCAAGATGGCGGAGAAATATCGAGCAATTCGTATGTATGCTCCACAAACATCCAAGGATGGCCAACTTTAACAACCTCACTGGAGGTAGAGGTTATGTGTTTGTTTACGTTGTGATTGGTTGTGATCGATATTGTGAGGTTGGCTATCCTTGGATGTTCGTGGTGCATACGTACAAATTGCTCGATATTTCTCCGCCATCTTGGATTTCATTAAACGCCTCTTGTGAGTTTATTATTGCATTTTATGACTTTCTGATGCCACCAATGGACTTTTCAGCCGATTTTACATTCTATGAAACTCTTTTAATCGTTATGGCAAAAGTTTGCAACAGACCCATTTAAAATAAAAAAAAAAAAAAATAAATAAATAAATAAATAAATAAATAAATAATAAAAAAAATTAGAAGGGTTGATGACTGATGAGGTAAGGTTTTTAAACTACGTTTTTAATACAAGAGTATCAGAGATTTGCTTTTTATTTATTTTTTCTTTTATATGGAACCCATAAAGACGTTCCACGGTGCGAATGAACCAAGATTATTGCTGTTAAAGAAACCGTGACAGTGATATCATCGCAGCCACAACTTCCAGAGCTGCCGTTCCATGTATATTTAATTAATTTAATGGCATTTTTCAATTCGCCGATGGTACCACCGGTTGAGAAAAGATTACACAGTTCAGTGTAGGACTGTAATGCACGAAAATACTCGAAATAGTAATCTTTCCTCAACTGGTGGAGTCGTTGATGACTTTAAAAAAACTTGCGGATATTTTAATTATTTACTCAACGGCAATTGCGCCGATTAAGAAAAGATTACAGATGAAAGTGTTTTCAAGCATTACAGTCATGAAGTAAACTGGACTGTGTAATCTTTTTTCAATCAATGTAATCATCGGTGAATAGAAAAAGATCCATTAAATATACACGAGCGGCATCACTGATATCCAGCGGCGGCTCTTGCAATCTGGCAACCGTGCACTTTTACCATTTAAACGTATGCAAAAAGATCGATACTAGGTGAGGCGCTACCCCTCACCAAGTAATCGATTATTTTACACAGTTTTAAATGGAGGAAATCCATTGTTGCCACATTGCACGAGCCGCTGCTGCTGATATCTTCTTCATAAACTTGCTCCACGAGTGATGAGTATACCTTGGTTGTGTCACACACACACACTATGAAATGCACTCGTAAACACAGTAAACACTGTAAACCCTGTAACACTGTATAATAGTAGCACCGCCTTCTGACGTCATCAGCGTCATTATTAGAACCTCTGTTCCTTCGATCACTACACACAAAACAGTTTCATTTTTTTCTATTTTAGCATAACCCGTTTCCTCGTGATAAAATGTACAAGATTTAAGCAGTGAATCCAGTCTTTAAACGGAGGCGAAGCGTGCAATATATGACAGCGAGGATTTTCTTCTATTGAAGTCAGTGGCGAAGCGTGCAAGTTGGCAATGTTGCATTTTGTCTATTTAACCCGATGTGAAAGGTCAAATTCGAAGGTGAACATTGAACACCCAATAGTTCGATATTTTTTATGGGGTTGAATGGAGAAAGTAAAATGTTGCGAAATTGCACGCTACGCCATTGATTTTCATGTTCATATGAAACAACCTTTACCAGGAAAAGCAATGGCTTTCGAGAAGATCGATTATTTTGCATAGGTTTTTTATAAAATGGGTGAGACTACCGCTGCCAAATTGCACGCTTTGCACCTGTTTTACAGACCCCTGCATCTCACCTACTGATAACAGGAAAGTTATGTGGTTTATTCACAAATAATTCACAAACATAAATTCACCTTGGGCAAAGATATTGTTTTTGTTTTCAAATTCCCTTTTCCTCAATTTGTTAACAAACGTTCAGTAACCCCTATATTTATTCACTTCGTCGAAAAAAGCGTAAAATTCCAAACAATATCCCGCAAACCAGAAGCCGATAAAACTTTTCGTGTTCGAACTTTTAGTCCAATTGACAGGAAAACTGACTTACTTATTGGCAAGTGTAAAGGCAAGGAGCAATTAATTTCGTTTTTGACAAATTTTTGACATATTTTGTAATGATTATCATTTTCCCGTTTTTTATCTATTTAGGGAATGTGCGCCCGCAATGCCGGTGAAGAGGGCTCGAAATGAGACAGTTGGCAATCAACTGTGGGACTTTAGCTGGCGTGCCGTTAAATTGCCGGAAGACTATCACCCGTTCTCAAAAAAAGAAGAAACGATTAAAAGTTCGTGAATTACTTCACCACTAAATGAAACATATTACCACTCGATAAGAGTTATACCTACCTCGAAAACTGCTTCCAATTTTCAAATTCCATCATGAAGGTTTTGAACAAGCTCATTTTGTGCCATTATACACACCTCTACAAATAAAAATATGTTTGTATTATTTTCATTTAGAAGTTGTTAGTCTAAAAATCGATACAACTTGCTAAAATGTAGCAGCAGTAAACTACTATTTGTCTGTCCTATATTTGTCTTTGATTTGGAAACCCCGCTTATTTTTATGTTTGTTAAACAGCTGGGGTTTGAGAAGCTTTTACCAAAAGTGGATCTAAAGCATAACACAATAATTCCATAATTTTTAAAACGATTTTTTGTTTCTTTGTTAGAAAATATTTGTTTTCTTTCTTTTGTTTTATATACCTAAAAGTATTAATCTATATTCATATAGATAATTAATAGTATTTTTAAATAAAATGTTTAAACTATGTATCTATTCTTTTTATTACTTTTAATGTTCTTTAATTTTCATCTTCATTTTTTTTAAACGTGTATAGTTGAAATATCGTCGCTGCGATACCTCTAACAAATTATACTGAGCCATTTAAATAATGAAAAGGGGTCACCTTTTTTTTTTTTTTTTTTTTTTTTTTTTTAGGAAAACTTAGATAATAACATGGCTAATTTTAAAATGATATTCAATATGATGATCTACTTATTCTAAAAAATAGAAACTAATACTTACACTTCCTGGATCTCCTAATTATAAACGTTTTGAAATAATACGTGAGACTGACTGCGGTGGAATTGGACAATCACCTCCTCGAGATGCAATAGAGCTGTTGGAAACCTTTGCTATAGGCTTATTAATAGTCAATCCGAATGTAAAACCCTGCAAAAATCATGATAAGCTCACCAAAAAATCACGAAATCTACTCCCAAACTCATAAAATGCTTTCAAGCACGAAATCGTAATGGCGGTGTTAGGCGCATGAATCTTACGGCAATTGTATGATTCTTCTTCTTGAGTGGTGTTGCGAGAACACCGATTGAGGAAGGAGCTTAGTGAGTTAAGAAAACCCCATGCTAAAGGCAGCTATCGCTGTCATTACGATCTCGCGTTTGCAAGCATTTTATGAGTTTGGGAGCGGATTTCGTGATTTTTGCAAGGTTTTATACCCGAATCATCGATTGATAAGCCTGTAGCAAAAGTTTGCAACAGCTCCATTTGCTTTCAGGAAGCGAGCAGTGCTGGCAACATAGCATTTTGTCCATTTAAACCAATGGAAAATTCAAATACAGAATGTTCGCCACAGTGGTGGTGACCTGTCAAAACCTTAGATAGCGAAGGAAAAATGTAAATACCCCCCCCCCCCCGGGCCCGTTTCAGGCACGCCACCACATATTAGTTTTGAAAAAAAATCGAGGGCTACGTAAATTTCAACGATTTATTTTGACTGCATCGAGCGGCGGGAACGCAGTGAATTTTAGTAAATAAGATATAAACACAGTCACTTCCTTTTAATGTTCCTTCATTGTCGAAGACAAACAAAAAGTAAACGATAATGATTCAGGGCCGACTCATTCTGATGCTGCATCATTTGATATATAGTGTTTGCAACAATGTATGTGTTTTGTGGTGTATTCGGGAACCAAAACTAACTAGTTGGGAACCGTGGGGATCGATGATTGTTGCTCTGATGAGTTAGAGCTAGGTTAGGTATTCTGTCTGTGATTTGGTATTCGTATTGCGTGTGAAGTATTCGTTATCCTTAAAACAGTGTCTTAAATTGTTTCACCAAGACACTGCATGTTTAAAATTTGAGGACCAGAGTGAACCACATGCTTTGAAACATGAATTGGAAGAAAGAGAGATATAGAGAGATACAGGGGGGGCGAAGGGGGCGATCGCCCCCCGTTCGCTCCCGTTTGCAGCCCCGTTAGACCAAAAAAGGGGGGAAAGAAGGGGGAGGGAAGGTGAAAGAAGGGGGAAAGAGGAGAGTAAAAAGGAAGAAGGGGTCACGTGGGGGCGAAAATTCCAAGTTCGACCCCTTCGTTCACGAGAGGATCCACCAATGGATAGAGAGAAAAAAAAGGACGATTTATAAAAAAAAAAAAAAAAAAAAAAAAAAAAAAAAAAAAAAGGACGATTTAATATTAAAAAAAGAGAGAAAAAGGACGATTTATTAAAAAAAAAAAAAAAAAAAAAAAAACATGATCAGTGGTCAATCTCGCTCCAATCAAAAGAAAATCGATTAATGCAAGCGGAAAAATCCCGGTATTACATTCTCTCACGGCAATTCATCGCACACCTCTAATTACAAAGTGTCGTAAAAAATATTACGAGCCTCATGGTACAATGCTAGCTAATGCTAGTACCTCGTTCTGAGTTACAGGATAAAAAGACTTGTTGCCTTGCGGCTTGCGTGGCTGGAATCGCTTTGTCGTATAAATTGTATTTAATAAGACGCACGCATTATCCACGAGATGTTTCATTGCAGAAAATAATATAGATCATCAAGAGGTGCGTGCTTTGATTCTGTTTTTTTTTTTTTTTTTTTTTTTTTCATCCATCGTCAACGCGCATCGAGGTTCAAGTTCATAGGCTTGAGACTTGGACTAAGGTTGTCAGATTACTTAAGAAAATCCCCCTACTTTTCATTTGGTTTCACATGGAAATAAGCAAATTTTCTTTTAGTACCTAGTACCCAGAGTTGGGCAAAAACTTATTCGGAGATTATTCGGTGTGTCCGGCAACGCCGAGTCAATCGAATTATTCGACGAATAATTCTACAATTAATTGACCTATACCTTCCGTGTGTTTCCCTTTCCTCAACTCAGGTAGCAAACCCAGTTTTCAGTGTTGCCGGAGTCATTTCATTATTTCTGATTATTCAGTTGCCCAACTCTGCTAGTACCCATGATTCAGTGGCGTAGCGTGCAATTTGGCAACGCGGTAATAAGTCCATTTAAACCCGTGTAAAAGTTTGAATGCGAAGGTGTTCACCGAAAACCCAATACTTCGATCTTTTTCATGGGTTTAAATGGACGGACTACAGTGTTGTCAAATTGCACGCTTCGCCACTGCAATGATTGTCAGATTACTTTTGGATAATTCGCCCACTGAAACACATGAAAATGGGCCAACGTTCCTTCAATATCTGGTACCTAACTATGCGATGATTTTTTTGTTAGATTACGTTGGAAAATTTGTTAACTGTTTGTTCGCTTTCACATAAAATAAAGACAATTTTTCCCTCAGCATCTATGGTACCCATGAGTGTCAGATTACATTGGAAAATTCACCGACTTCTCATTTGGTTTTACATGAAAATAGGCGAATAATCTTCAACATCTGGTACCCATGATTGTCAGATTACATGGAAAAATTTACCTATTTGCTTCTCATTTGGGGTTTCACGTGAAAATAGACAAATTTTCCTTTAACATCTGGTACTCATAAAGCAATAATTGTCAGATAGATTACATTGGAAAATTCGCCTGATTTTCATTTGGTTTCACATAAAAATAGTCGAATTTTTCTTTACATTAGAAAATTTGCCTGTCAACATGTGATACCCATGATGGTCATGGATTACATTGGAAAATTTACCTACTTGCTTCTTATTTGGGGTTTCGCATGAAAATTAAAAAGTTTTCCTTCAACTTCTGGTACACATGATTACGTCAGAAAATTTGCCTACTTTTCATTCGGTTTCACATAAAAATAGTCGAATTTTTCTTCAACATCTGGTACCCATGATTTCCAGATTACATTGGAAAATTGACTCTCCTCTGTTGAATTGACCATTCGGAGCAGACACGCTTGCAAGTATGTCAAGAATAGCCGCGTAATGGAAACCCGTCGCCTAATTTTACTTTCACTGTATTTCAAAGAGTTTTGGTCAGAATAAGAAAAATTTGCCACTGTTCGATTTGTATAATCATCTACAATGTTGTTCTTGCAGCTAAGCAAGAATTACCTACCGTATAGGCTCACAAATAAAAAAAAAAAGGCACGAAGTCATAGTATTTGACCCCCCCCCCCCCCCGGAATAAATTCAGTTTTTTTTTAACCCTCAAGTTTCTCCCAAAATGACTTTAAATTCATTTTTTTGGAATTTCATTTATATTGTGTCAAGAATAATACGAGCCTCATTGTCATTAAAAGAATTAATAATTTAAAAAAAATAATAATAATAATCTATATGGTATTTGCTAAAGCAAATACATCTTCATAGTTTTTAATTTACCATTCTAGGAATTTTCCAACTGCCCTCACTTTATATTACGTTTTCAAAAATTTGACTAACAGTTTTTTTGGGTCATTGGTCCCTTTTTTCTCAAGTTGGTTGGTTGTTTTTTTAGTAAACTAAAATTTACTATAAAAAAAAGAAAGAAGAAGGAAAAAAAAAAAAAGATAAAAGATTAGATGATCACTGTACGATGCATGTGAGCCTCGAGATTTTAAAAACATCAAAAAGTGTTTCTTATAGTATTTTGAGCAACTACTGAAAATGTCATCCACCTAGCATCAAAATTGTGAAAGAAATTTGAAAAAAATTAACATGGGTTCACTTGTCACCCACAGTCTACACGCCTACTCGGGAGTTAGTGTACTTCTTTATTAGCATCTGGCAATCGTCGCATTGATCGCCCCCAGGTAGCAGAGTCTCAATACTTATTAAATTAAATTAAAAAAAAAAAAAAAAACTTTATTACTTTATTACTTTATTACTTATTAAATAATGTAGGAAGTATATGATATGAATTCCGGAGCAAAGTTTGTGTAATTTGAATAAATTTTAATTAAATTTTATGAAATATATATATTTTTTTCTCGTGCAAGGTTTTGAATTGTTCATACTGATAGTTCAGCATTTTTCAACTTATTATAGTTGCGGGTAGGAAAAATACCAAACAACTCGCCAGGAAGTTGGTTACCCACAATACTCCTCTCATTGATTCTAGACATTGTAGAATGTGGGTGGTCTACCTATACTCTGTTCAGGATACGGTGAGACTTGGCGAGTCAATGAAGCAAGACTTTGGTAACAATTTAAAAATATGTGTTATCCTGCCCAAATCTTTCTAAAAAATACCTGGAAACGCTTAAAAGAAAACAAAAACAAAATCAACTTGAAAAGAATGAGGCTCTTGTGAAAATTGTTTAAAATATTTAAAAATTATTTTTTGAAAAGGGTTAAAACTATAAACATACATTTTTTAAAAAAGATTTTGGAAATTTGTAAAAATATTTGCGAAAATGGTTTTTAATTTTTGTTTTTTTTTTGTTTTGTTTTTTTTTGTTTGTTTTTTGTTTGTTTCTTTGTTTTGTTTTTTTTTTTTTTAAGAAAAACAAGTTTTAAGATTTTTCGGAGAGATTTTGGCAAGCAAAATTATTATAGTCCTGAGCATCCACACATTTCAAAAATATTTTTGAAAGATAAAGGTAAGATTTTCGGCAAGACTCTTAACAGGATTTTAAAATTATTTTTAAAATGTTTCTTTCATATCGGGTCACTATGCTCATGCGATTAATTGTGCAATTATGAGAATAATTTTTGTGTGTGCAATATATGGCATAATTAATTAGAGATTAACATTTCAACGGAAAAAAGCTTTTCTGCTCTCATAAGTAACACCATGAGGGCTTCTCTATACTCCGGCTAATTTGAATTCCAACCCAGAGGAATGTAAGTAGTATGCAATCGGAAAGTTCTAAAGAGGTATTCGTTGCGATGAAATTACCTAAACCGCATCTGACATGCAGTTAGTACCACCTGTTACATATTGATGATTTCCCCTACAATCACGTTGCTATACTGTTATGCATACAACAAAGTCCCATTTTCTTTTATATTGCAGGAGATAGATCAATATGCGTTCCAAAGCAATATCACTTACCTTCAATCGGTGTAGTGTCGCACAGTAAGCGAGAAGTAGGAAACTTGAGGCAACATGAAATAGGAAAGAAAAAGTTACGATAAATACCAACTATAACAGTCAAAGGCAACAAAAATGTATCCACTTAAGTGAACCTAAACTACATCTAACATGCAGTGCTGTTACACACATCTATGATTTCCACTAGGTACCTAACGTCATTGCTGTGATGCATAAAAAATGTCCATTTTCTTTTTTATTTCAGGAATTAGATCAATATTAGTTTCATACAATATCACTTACCTTAGCTCGGTGAAGCGTCGCATAATATGGCGAGAAGTAGGAAACTTGAGGCACGTGAAAAAGGAAGGAAAAAGTTATGATAAATACCAATTATAATAGTCAAAAGTAGCAAAAAAATAATCATACCGTATGACGAACTGAGAGCCGACAATTAGCTAAACGGCTAGTCTCTGAGCACTAAAAAAAAATTAAAAAAAAAAAAAAAAATCACTAGAACTTTTTTTTTTTTTAGGTCATCTCGGTTGCAAAACCTTCTTGGAATGTTTCCTTGTGCGTCGGGTAATGCCACTCATTCAGGCGATCATCGATCTCCAGTGAGCTTATGGGATTCAAGCGACGGCTGATTGACAAGTCGCAAGTGCGAATATCATCAACTGACCACCGTTAGATTAAACACGGTAGCCAAATTGAGCTACTTGAACTTTTGAGAAAGTAATAGTTGCTCACTCAAAACGATTATCAAATACCCAAATTTGAGAATTACAATGTGTTTAACAATACTATATATAGACTATAAAAAAAAAGTTTAGCTTTACGTAGCATTTTACGTAGCCCATGGACTGGAAAATGAAAAATTCAAGATTACTCGAGGAAATTGCCGAGTCGTAGGAACGTGAAAGTTGCCCCGTTTGGCGACGGTGACTGAAAATTTGTCTCATCCTTGGAAACTATGTAATGTTTACTTCTTTCGCAGTGACATTCGTCATCTCGTTTGAATGCAAGTTTGAATTTAAGTTGGACGGCTCCTTTTTCTCTTTTTCCTTTTTGCGAACTTTTCAGAACGTCTCTTCCAGTTACTTCTTTTCTTTTTTTGTAAGTGTTGTTTGTCGAATGGCAAATGTCTCATGAAAAATATAATTCGGAAGATCACGGGCGTGCGATACGAGGTTAAAAATCTGGTGTGGTGCTGGACTGAAAGTAGAACATCACCAACTTGCAAAGGTTTGAAGTTAACTAATAATAGATTTGAATACGCTTTTGTTTTGTTTTGTTTTTTTGTTTGACGTCATGATGAAAACGTCAACATATTTTTATAAACGTTTATTTTTAAGTGCAATAATTGAAAGTTTTCTTACGAGCCACGCCGAAAGTTTGTCGATCCGATTGTCTTTCGAAAGTTTTGTGATTTGAAGAAAGTTTCGGCTTTTTAGAATTTGTAGAATTTTAAAGGATTTTCATCAAGGAAATTGTTGAGGAAATTGTTTTACAGATATTTTCGTATGAAAAGATTCGCTCTGAAAATCATATTAAAATGAAGAAAATCTGACCTAAGAATATATAAGCACGTTTCTGATGACCCAAATTTACCACATCATTTTCACCTATCCCCACTTGAGCACCTCCTGTCTTTTAACACGTCTGCATCAATAAATTGCGAGTAATGCTACCTTCTCAAAAACATCCAATCATTAGGATTTGAATTCGCCAGAAAGTGATACCCCCCTCTCCCTACTCTCATGTGCGCATCATGCTTGTAATTTTACTCTCGAAAACATGCGCTACCTTTAATGGTTGACAAGAAAAAATAGTGAACAGGAGCAATCATCTTATTTCCATTCATACCCAGCTTAGAGAGTTGGCACGTGTTTTTGGGCAATCTATTAAAAATATACATTTGTTATTTTGCAGATACAAGGGTTGGTTTGTATTTTGGCCTTAGATATGGCAGTGAGGAAAATCTCAACTGCACCGACAGAATACTCAGTATTGCTTAAAAATAAAAATGGGGTAGTTGCAAGTGTCTGAAAAGTGGCATTTTTTATAGAGAAAATGAAAGTACTTGATGAGCTGAGAAAAAAGATGCCATT
Organism: Trialeurodes vaporariorum; assembly: GCA_011764245.1. NCBI lineage: Eukaryota > Metazoa > Arthropoda > Insecta > Hemiptera > Aleyrodidae > Trialeurodes > Trialeurodes vaporariorum. The sequence continues at coordinate 27,343,192 of VMOF01000001.1, read as the reverse complement.
GATTTTTAATTAAGTCCCATTGTTCCGGAGATGAGATTTTGGCCCGAAATACATTTTTTTCAATGGGAATTCAGCACTCCGCACTCGATTTTTTACAACTTTGCACGTGTGTTTCTCCAAACCCGAGACACTTAGGAAAAAACCAAAGACCCTATTGTTCTCAGCTCATCAAGTACTATAATTGTCTTAATAAAAAACACAAAATTTCATACCCTTGCACCTGCCCCATTGCTCGTAATTTCTTAAAATGCGCAACCCTCTAAGAATATAGCAGTGTGAGCCATCTGCAACAAGGGCCCTTCTGATGAGCGAATCAACTTTCTCAAAATATCTTGTTATTAGCACGATTTTTTTTTTTTTTTTTTTTTTTTTTTACTAAAAATTCGACTTTATTTCTCTTCATTTTTGAGAAAATACTTTTTATTCCTGCAACTAAGCATATCAGAGTGCGCTATGGTCGGAAATCGTCAAAAAATGGCCACAAATCAGGAAGTAAAGGAGGGGTACCTAACCACGGAGTGACTTAAAATGCGATCCAACTCTTTGAGAATGTAGCAGTTAGAATAGTACGTGCCACCACAAATAAGGGGGCTCCTTTGATGTGTGACTGAACTTTCACGAAACTGTTTTTGTTACTAGCACGCTTTATTTATAATCGAAAATACTTTATTTCGTTTCACTCATGAGAATATTCCGTATATTTCTGCAGCTAAGCATGTCAGTGATCCACAGTTTGCGACCAAAATTGTTTGCACCGCCCGCGAATCACTCCATCAGCGTGGAAAGAAATTTCTCTCACTCTCTAGCATTGTAAGTAATTTTACTTTTCAATTTTAACTACTGCACGTAATATCGTAATCGTAATACATCATCAGGTGTGCTCTGAGCCCTTTCAGGGCTTGAAGCCATAAGCCTATGAGCGGGATAGCCCCCAGTTAATCAGCCCGTACCAAGACCGCCTTTGCTTTTCGGCATTTCCTCCGTCTTATGGGCAATGATCAGGTTCTTCTATGACGTCTTTGGTTTAAAACAACTTTTTTCGTGAATCTCTCGGAACCTTAATTAAAGTTCATCATCGGACTAACCTTCAAAACACAATGAATCGGCAGAGCAAGTTGGCGAAAAATTCGGACTTGACTTGAGCTCTTGCATAACCTCACTCTTTGCTCACCAAACGGTATCGACGACCCTCAAGTCAAGCTCTATAGTGTGGCTCAAGCTTCACTTGAGGTTGATTGTTGCTCATGGGTTGAACTAGGTTGAGTTCCAATTTGATCGGGCCCCACTCTTCAGGTTATGCAGTCGATTTAACACTCCACTCACTCGGATCGAGTGGGTACTTAAATCTTCCTACTCTGCCGTGTTCGTTTTGCCTACACCAAGAATTGAAGGAGTGTTAATGACTACTCGTGAGGCTTGCTACATCTTGTGGACCTTTTTTTGCGTATTCAGTCAACGGTTGGACATTATTTTAAGGGACATATATGTATGATGGACAAATTGTAAATTGGACAATTATTTACTACGGACAAACCGTAAATTGGACATCTTATAGCGAACATAATTGTTGTAATGGGCTTTTCTTGTTGGACATTTTGTACATTAGACATTTGAAATAGGACATTTCCACCTGTCATCAACGAAAAAAAATGTTACCATAACAAGACCATAACAAGCAAAATCGAAACAAATGAGCAAAAAGCAAGAAGGAAAAGGAGCAAAATATTGAAAGCAAGATAAAATTTATTACAAAAGTGGTCACTAGTAGGCAACAGCAACAAAAAGATTAACATACCAACAACAAGCATTAAACCATGCACTAAATAGCCAGAGTGCGCATGCACCTATTGAAGATGACATTTACTAGCGCTATCAATGTTAAGCTCAGAATGTTTAATAAATTTTAATTTTTAGGGCCGGCTTTATTGATTTCGTACGATTCAAGAATAGTTAAAATATGTCGTTAGAGTTGTACATTCATTAGCAGTGATTTTCCCCATTTTATTTTTGAATTTATTGATTGACGTTTATTTAATTTTAGGTTAGGTCAGGATGGCGAGAATTTTATCCAGAGAGGCTTTGGTTCAACATCGGCTATCTCATCAATCACTCTGTTCTCGCTGATGTTAGCTCATCAAATTTTAAATGTAAGGATGCGGTTGAATAAACCAACGTTACGCTCATTATTCATATCTTTTTACAATGAAAATTAAGGGTGGGGTGTTCGGGGGGGGGGGTTAAACATGTTTTTTTTTTTTTTTTTTTGCCTCTCATTTTTCTTGGTAACTCTTTTGTATAAAAAAAAATATGGGATGGCTTACGGACTTACGACCTTCGTTTTTCCCTTCATCGAGCCCTTTTCCAAAAAAAAATGGGAGGGGCGGGATTGGTCCCCCAAAGCCCCCTTCATAGACCACCAGTGATGAGGGTCCAATAAATGTTCACAAAAATGGACAAAGAATGACACGAGTTTTTTTCCGTGTATACCTACCGCATGCGTCGCACTATGTGGTATTTGACCAAAAAAGCTGGCATAAACTCAAAAAAAAAAAAGTCGCTATTGGGAAAAACTGTTGTGATATTCGGAATCTACATAGATTTTTGCATTAGAAACTTGTATTTAGCGGGTCTAAACTAGATTAATTTAACTAGAATCCACCAGGGGAAAAATCAGTTTTACCACCATTAAATTTAGCCTCAGCACGAGACTATAATCAAAGTAAAAAAAAAGTGTTTCAAATGAAGTCAGAACAAAATTTGTGTGCATGGATCGTCTTCCTGAAGGTATTTACAATCAGTTTATGCCTATTTTATCCAATTTTAATTTGAATTTGATATTTTTTTGCTATTTCAAAGTTTTTAGCTAAAAACGTAAATTTTCCGATTTTCAAGAGAACTTAAGTTCAAACATCCTGCCACATCCCGCGGGTATATATATGAGAAATGATAGTCCTTAGTGTGTACTAATAGGCCTTGAAGTCAGAAGTTGCGGAAAAATGCGGCTTTTCCGGGAAAATTAGTTCGAATTTTGCGTTTTTGCACGAAATTCTCGTTTTTACGTGTTGTAAGGGCTACATCGCTACGAGAGTGAAATTTGGCAACACTGTCCAAATGACTTGAAACTCAGTATCCTTAGGTACTTTTTAACGCTGAATTCAAATTTTGCATCAGTTTTTCAAAATTCGAAAATCCAAGATGGCTGCCGACCGATTAGCCAAAAAATTTGTCGGCGGCCATTTTGGGATTTTCAAATTTTGAAAAACTGATGTGAAATTTGAATTCAGCGTTAAAAAGTACCCCCAAATACCAAATTTCAAGTTATTTGGACAGTAGAAACAGTTTATGCCAACTTTTTCGGTCAAATACCACATAGTGCGTCGCGTCGCGTGTTTTTTGGCAACACCGAATGTCGTGCATTTATACGCGTGAAAAAGGTCGAACTATTGATGGTGCACAGTGAACTCCCTCGAATCGATATTTCGAATGAGTTTATATGGACAACAGATTGCTCACGACGTCGCTGACCACATGATACCACAAAATAACGCGCAATCAGATTGGAAACTACCACAAAGAGCCAATGGAAACAAGTTTTCGAATTTCCAACACGAATTGAAATTGCTGAGCCTCTGCGTTTTTAGATTTTCAAAATGGCGGTCGTGTTTTTCGTGGTTATTATGAGCGTCTTTTTCTATTCACCGGTGGTTCCCCCGGGTTTCTATTATAACCACCACGCCGGGCGGCCGTATGGCCGAAGTTCAGAGATTTTCAAAATGGCGGTCCGAAGACGTCCAAAAAAATGTTTAAAAATTTAATTTAAGTTTCCATTCTGATTGCGTTATTCTGTGATGGGACCAAAAGTTCACAAATACATAACGGAAGCTTTGAGGGTTTCCCCCAAATGGGACCCGAAGGGCTATATTGTGTATTGCTCGTTCTTTGAAGTGTTCAATTAAATATTCTCTCGTGACGATGTTTCTACTGGACCTTCGGTTAAGATCTCAAGTCTTTCTTTTTATTTCTTTTTGTTTTTTTTTTCCACTTCATACGATGCTTGTTTACAAACATTGAGGATTTTTATGATCGATAATTTATTGAAGAAACAGCATTTCATATTATAAAGACGGTATTTGGGTTACAAATGTGAATTAACTAGATGTCACACTCGGAACACTGCACTATGGTCTGGGAACCCAAATTTGTGGCCTTAAATCAGGGAATGACCAGATCTTCTTAAAACTTAGGGTACTTACTTTTTTTTGGGTCGCTGAACACGAATTTAAAGGGAAATTTTTTTGCAAAAATTGCAAATCCAAGATGGCGGCAGCCAGAGGTGGCTCGTGAAATCTGATGACTATGTTTTTTGCCATTTATTTGATTTAAAATTCGATTCTTGGTGAAGCAACAGAGGATTTCTTCACCATAAATCGATTCTTTTACATTGGTCTGAATGAAATAATGCGTTGTTGCCAAATTTTACTAGAGGGACTCTCTGAAGTCATACTTATTGGCGGCCATCTTGGATTTGGGAATTTTGTAAAACTAATATATAAAATGAATCCAGCGACCCAAAAGAAATCCTTCCTTAAAGTTTCAATAAATTTTCATCAATTATTGGTGGAGCAACAAATTTGTTTGTAGAATCGAAAGTCGGCAAAGCCCTATTTTTGACTTAGATTTGAAACTTTGTGCGGTCATAACTCTTGAACGAAACGTTTCTCGGCATCGCGGTTTACGCCATCTGAAAGCTGATAAAACCCTTTTTTCAAAAAATTTTTTGTTCAGATTACTACATTGCGCATATTTTTCAAACTCAAAAAACGAATTTTTGAAAACTTCAAAAATCAAAAAAATGGAAAAAAAAGATTCAAATAAGTAAACATTGTAGCATATCAATCGAAAGATCTTTAAAATAAGCATCTTTTGGCGCAAAGTTCACGTCAATATCTCTTTTCGTTCAAAAGTTATGGAGCATCGAAGGTTTTGACTTTGACCCCCTGCCCCCCCCCCTTCCAGTTGACCAAATTAAAAAAAAAAACTGCAGATATTCTGAAAGCTGACGCTTAGCTCTATCATCCCTGAAAGTTTCATTCATTTCGGGGGGGGGGCATTGGATGGTAGCTGGATGGACCCCTTTCAAATAACTGCACCTCGTGAGAAACACGACATACCTCTGGAAATGTGAACAAATATTAAAATGTGGCAAGATGTGGCGAAAAGCAATAAAAGGCCTGGAAAAGGAAGAATTTAAGGAGCATTTTCCAGGGGAGTTGCCCGATTCCCTCCCAAGATTCCCTCCCGTGACGAGCTCCGATTTCCGATTCCCTCCCGGTGTCGAGTAAATGAAAGAAAACGGCAACGTCGCAACAACAAGTTTAATAAAAAAATGATAGTTCGGATAGTAAGTTGATAAGAAATACAAAATTAAGATGCTCGGACAGCGGTCGTTGACTCCGCTAGACAGCGCGTACAGAATGATTGTACTTTGATAATAAAGATTACTTCGTAATAGAAGCGACACTGTCCCCGAATCTTCTATCGGCACTCGTTGACCTTGAATCGTCTCAAAAAAATTATTTTTGGAACGATGCTTCAAATTCTGTAACTTTTTCATTCAACTACAACAGAATCCATCACCCATCAGCGCGCTGCGATTGTCTTTTTGGTGTTCTTTAAATCGTTGACAATTTGCAGGGCTCATCAATACGTCCCCCCTGCTCTTCCCGGGGGACCGCCAATGTTATTTTAAATGGTAAAACAGACTTACGAGCAGACCCGTCATTTGGTGGACTTTTAATCGTTGACTAGGCGCAGGGCTCATCAAAACGTCCCCTCTGCTCTTCCCAAGCACCGCCAATGTTATTTTAAATGGTAAAACAGACTTACGAGCAGACCTGTCGTTTTGGGGGGTTTTCAACCGTTGGCAAGGCGCAGGGCTCATCAATACGTCCCCTCTGTTCTTCCCGGGCACCGCCAATGTTATTTTAAATGGTAAAACAGACTTACGAGCAGACCCGTCATTTTGGTGGACTTTTAATCGTTGACTAGGCGCAGGGCTCATCAAAACGTCCCCTCTGCTCTTCCCAAGCACCGCCAATGTTATTTTAAATGGTAAAACAGACTTACGATGAGACCTGTCGTTTTGGTGGGCTTTCAAACCCTTGACAAGGCGCAGGGCTCATCAAAACGTCCCCTCTGCTCTTCCGGGGCACCGCCAATGTTATTTTAAATGGTAAAACAGACTTACGAGCAGACCCGTCATTTTGGTGGGCTTTCAACCGTTGACAATTTGCAGGGCTCATCAATACGTCCCCTCTGCTCTTCCCGGGGGACCGCCAATGTTATTTTAAATGGTAAAACAGACTTACGAGCAGACCTGTCATTTTTGGGGGGCTTTTAATCGTTGACTAGGCGCAGGGCTCATCAAAACGTCCCCTCTGCTCTTCCCAAGCACCGCCAATGTTATTTTAAATGGTAAAACAGGCTTACGAGCAGACCTGTCGTTTTGGGGGTTTTCAACCGTTGGCAAGGCGCAGGGCTCATCAATACGTCCCCTCTGCTCTTCCCAAGCACCGCCAATGTTATTTTAAATAGTAAAACAGACTTACGAGCAGACCTGTCGTTTTGGTGGGCTTTCAACCGTTGACAAGGCGCAGGGGTCATCAAAACGTCCCCTCTGCTCTTCCGGGGCACCGCCAATGTTACTTCAAATGGGGAAAAAAGACTTACGAGCAGACCTGTCGTTTTGATGGGCTTTTAACTGATGTCAAGGCGCAGGGCTCATCAAAACGTCCCCCCTGCTCTTCCGGGGCACCGCCAATGTTATTTTAAATGGTAAAACAGACTTACGAGCAGACCTGTCGTTTTGGTGGGCTTTTCATTGTTGACTACGCGCAGGGTTTATCAAAACGTCCCCCTGCTCTTCCCGGGCACGGCCAATGTTATTTTAAATAGGAAAAGAGACTTACGAGCAGACCTGTCATTTTGGTGGGCTTTTCATTGTTGACAAGGCGCAGGGCTCATCAAAACGTCTCCTCTGCTCTTATTGGGCACCGCCAATGTTATTTTAAATGGAAAAACAGACTTACGAGCAGACCTGACGTTTTGGTGGGCTTTTAATCGTTGACAAGCCGCAGGGCTCACCAAAACGTCCCCTCTGCTCTTCCCGGGGACCGCCAATGTTATTTCAAATGGAAAAACAGACTTACGAGCAGACCTGTCGTTTTGGTGGGCTTTTAACCGTTGACAAGGCCAGGGCTCATCAAAACGTCCCCTCTGCTCTTCCCCGGGGACCGCCAATGTTATTTTAAAGGGAAAACAGATTTACGAGCAGACCGGTCGTTTTGGTGGGTTTTTAATCGTTGCCAAGGCGCAGGGCTCATTAAAACGTCCCCTCTGCTCCCCGGGGTACGCCAATGTTATTTTAAATGGGAAAACAGATTTACGAGCAGACCTGTCGTTTTGGTGGTCTTTCAACCGTTGACAAGGCGCAGGGCTCATCAAAACGTCCCCTCTGCTCTTATTGGGCACCACCAATGTTATTTTAAATGGGAAAACAGATTTACGAGCAGACATGTCTTTTTGGTGGGCTTTTAATCGTTGACTAGGCGCAGGGCTCATCAGATCGTTCCCCCTGCTTTTTCGGGGCACCGCCAATGTTATTTAATAGTAGGAAAACAGACTTACGAGCAGACAGTAGTATAGCTAGCTGAGCGTGTGCTCCCTCCCCCGCCAATTCGAATGCTGCGCCCCTCTTTTTGAAGGAAAAATCGACCGCTTCCGTGGAGCTCCCCCTCCCCCCTCAAATCCGCACAAGTTTGAGCCTCTGTGGGGAAAAAAACCCTTTTTTGAAAAATTATTGTAAATGAATGTAGAAAATTTGGTTTTTTTATTCACAATGATAAAACTTAAAAAATATCACTAATTGGAGTAAAGAAAGATCAAGCGCGAAATGCCTTAAAATTGCACCCAAAAAATGGCGTTTGAGGCACCGTAACTGAGGTCCGACTGTCATGATAGATGGACTCGTAAGAAAGCTTGGAGCAATACTGAAGAAATGTTCGATTCTTCAAGGAGTATAGCTTCTATTTTTCTCAATCTCTTCACTTTTCATTCCTGTTCTCCTTTTTCCCTTTTCCTTTTTTTTTTTTTTCCATTTTTTCCTTTTCTACTTTTCGCTCTTCCTCTTCCTCTACTCAAAATTTTGCGCCCCCCACGAAACGTTGCGCCCTCCCGCCCCGGGGGGGTCAGCGGGGGCCCATATCTACGCCACTGGCATTTTGACGCCATTTAGAGCGTGTGTGTACTGTAGTTTTTTTTTAAAAATTAACTTGAACTTATAGAAGGATTGTTTTATTTCACCACTGAAGGTAGGCTATTTGGAGCTCAAAATCAACATGGCATACCTCTGAAATAGTGAAATTTTTTTGAAATGTGACAAGATTAGGGCAAAAAGCAATAAAAGGCCTGGAAAGAGGAAGATCTGAGGAACAATTTTATGCCATTTAGAGCGTGTAGTGTATTTTTTAAAAATTTACTCGGACTTCTAGAAGTAATTGTTTTTTTACTACTGAAGGTAGTCCATTCGGAGCTCAAAATCAACACGACATACCTCTTAAAAAATGAAAAAAATTGAAATGTGGCAAGATGTGGCAAAAAACAAAATAAGGCCTGGAAAGAGAAAGATCTAAGGAACATTTTGACGTTATGTAAACGTGTAGTGTAGAGTAGCTTTTTTTAAAACTTTACTTGAACTTTTAGAAGTAATCGTTTCATTAATTACTGAAGGTAGTCCATTCGGAGCTTAAAATCAAAAGTAAAAAATCATAATTGATAAATGGGACTAAGTAAAATGGAAAGCCCTTGCTTTTAGCTTCAAGATACATGTCCAATAATTATTCTAACATGCTTCAATCAGCTGCTGTGACACTTTCAAAATAAATGACACATAACCGACGTTGACGCGTTCAGTTACTTACCTGCGAGGTGCGCACCTTTGCGGCGACGGAATCGCCGACGAGCGCCACTGAAAAAATTATACTATGGCCATTCTATACATCAAATGATGCAGATTACGATACAAACAACCGGAAACATGTTTTCCGAAAGTCATTTTTCCCATTTTAGGCCAGAAATACGGGTTTCCAGACCATAGTGCACTGATATGAATGAATATATCTCTATTCATCAATTCACGCTGGACCATCTCTGTAGTTTTTTAGGCATGTTTAGTTTAAACAAGGACAGCAATAATAGCCGACGACTCCTAAAGATAGGCTATCCGCATTACTTATCTCAATAAATGTATGCACTGCGGGGGGCCTACCTAATCCAAAATCTGAGGCGTCGCACAGAGGAGCAAGTCAATGGAAGAGGCCGGACTTAAAGCGTCACAACTTTAAATGCGTGTATATAAATTTCTTAATACGCAACGTAGAATTTTGAAAGTGATTTCATTGGTTTTATTGTAAATTTTGCCACTAGAACCACCCTTAGTTTGTTTTTTGACTATAAAAACATGTTTGCATTTTTAGTCATATATATTTCCATGTCCATGTCAGACTCCTCCCATTGACCCTCTCCACTGTGCGTCGACTAAAATTCTTTCTGTCCTCGACTGTGCCCATAGATTTTCATCTCTAGATATTTCAATACCTGCGAATAAAATACCGATATCATCAGTATTTTATTCCTTCCTATATGTTTATGTAGAGGTGTAGCCTCTTCCATCCATTTTTCATAGTAGTTAATTATCATATTTCTTTGTTGATTTTTGACAGAACAGTTTGCGCGGGATATCATCGATGAATTCAAGCATCAATACCTCTCAGATGCCACAAGTATCTACATCAGTCGCAGAAGATCCCCAATCACTGAATTACGAATATGAGGATTTCGACGACGTGGTAAATTACTAATATTTCATTGGCAAGCAAAAGATTATCATTTGAAACCAAAGACATTATATCATATGGACGGAGTGCATAACAAGATCCTTGAGGCAAACGTGCGGTACTTCGCATGTTCACCAAAAATAATCACCAGTCATCAGCCTGCTCAGCAGTTGCCTCAAAACTTAAATTGGTAATCTTTTTACTTTCTCACTCTAATGAAATTAGAAAAATTGAGAAAGTATTGCAATGGCGCAGAGATTTTTGATGCATTTTGTTTCGATACTTGGCCCGCTGCGACTAAGTCAATCATGATAATTATGAAATAATTGGCTCTCATCATGCCTAATACTATCCTAAAGAACATCTATCCATGACATTTTAATATTTCTTAATTATATGTGGTTTGGAGAGGTAAATGCGAAACATTTTTGTGGCGTCCGTGAGTCCGTGAGTCCGTGAGTCCGTGAGTCCGTGAGTCCGTCCGTATCCCAGCATAACTTTTGCACAATAAGTCCAAATGAATTCAAATTTTGCAGAAAGGTTGCTTTTAACATTCCCCAGAGGGACTTTTTTGTTTTTTTGAAATTTTAATTTTTAGGTTAGTTATGGATGAAAAATGGTTTCCATTAAAATCAATGGTAAAATGGGTAAAAAAGAGAAAAATTGGGATAATTCAAGTATGACTTGACTAATATTGATGACTATTGGCAGAAAAAAATTAGAGACAGCCTATAATAAAATAAAGTACTTATCGTTGTACTATTAAACCCTTAAGACCCTTTTAAAAATCAAAATAGGTGTGATTCAACCAAAAAAAAGAATGAACGTGAAAAAGTAAAATTAAATAATAAAAAGTAGAGTCGATCGATATTGGTTCAATGGATTTTCATGAGACTTTGTACACACAATATATTACCAAAGAACTAAAATATTTTCCTGATATAGTCACCATAAAGTACCATTGAGACCGTTTCAAAAGGCAGTATAAATGGTGTTCAGTAAAATATGGAGAATCGAGTAGATAAAAGTATGAACATAATATTCATAATAATTCAAGTATGACTGGAGTAATTTTGACGAATACTGGCAAAACAATTTACAGATAGCCTAAAAAAAAATAAACTACTTATCGTTGTACTATCAAACCCTTAAGACCCTTTTAAAACTCAAAATAGGTGTGATCAAACCAAAAAGAGAATGAACGTGAAAAAGTAAAATTAAATAATAAAAAGTAGAGTCGATCGATATTGGTTGAATGAACTTTCATGAGACTTTGTACACACAATATATTACCAAAGAACTAAAATATTTTCCTGATATAGTCACCATAAAGTACCATTGAGACCGTTTCAAAAGGCAGTATAAATGGTGTTCAGTAAAATATGGAGAATCGAGTAGATAAAAGTATGAACATAATATTCATAATAATTCAAGTATGACTGGAGTAATTTTGACGAATACTGGCAAAACAATTTACAGATAGCCTAAAAAAATAAACTACTTATCGTTGTACTATTAAACCCTTAAGACCCTTTTAAAAATCAAAATAGGTGTGATCAAACCAAAAAAGAGAATAAAAGTGAAAAAGTTGAAAATAAAAAGTGGAATCAATCACTATTGGCTGGATGACTTTTGAAGGAACTTGGCACACATAATCTACAACCAAAGTAAGTTTTTGAAGAAGAGCTTGATCCATATTAAGCTGAAAAATTCTTTTATAGGTCCACATTCTAAAGGAGGAAACCAAATATTGTTATGAGTGAAGGATCGCTCCAAGCCATAAAAACTGAAGGGAAAATTAAACTACTAAAACAAATAGAATGGTTGTAACTGAAAGAAGAAAAAACGATTACATTCTAATCCAAAATAGCTGGAAAGCTGGTTGAGAACAACTTGAGAATTGAAGTCAGGGGTCTCAAGTGGCCTTCAAATTTTCAAGTAGACAACTATACCAACAGCTGCGTTACAAAATTGCATACACTCCGGATTGAAGGCTTTCTGATGTCAACAGGTGAACTTTGAATAACAGGACTCGTTCCTTCCTATTTCATCTTTCTTTGTTCATTGAATGGAAAGGAAACGTGAAGGCGGTTTGGGGGTCTCCCCCAGAATATTGAAGGAGGGGGATGTCTGGGGGTCTCCCACTGAATATGAAACGGGGTCTGGGGTTTTCCCCCTAATTTTTGAGGGGAGTCTAGGGGTTTCCCCCAGAATATTTAAGGGAGGTCTGAGGGTTTCCCCCAGAATATTTAAGGGGGTCTGGGGGTTTCCCCCAGATTAAATTTGATGTGAGAAAGTGTTCGTAGGGTATTCCCTACAATTTTTTTAGGTATAATCTTTGGCAAAACTGGTGACAAACAAACCGACGCCATTTTGAGAGTGAATGATAGCTGCACACTATTTCCAATTTTGTAAGTTATTTGAAGCTTTTTTGATCTTATATCATACTGTTGTCAAAATGATGGTCATTAAATGGTGTTTCATGCATCTGCGATCTCGATTTTTATAAAAATGTAAGTTTGGATCAAGATGTTATGTTCGTTTGTTTGTCACCAGTTTAAGGTTCCTTCCCCAATTTCGAACAATGGACTCGCCCGTCTGCCTACTGTAGTGTACGGTAAGTTTGCCTCACCTAGCTCAATATTATGGTATAGGAAAAACTCCGTCTATATGATATGATGTCTTTGTTTGAAACTATGCTCAGAAAAAGGTTATTGATAAAATTCACCATACTTGGTGGTTGATGTTGGATCCGACCACAGTCACAAGGTGTGGTAAACTCTACTAGACGGGTGGTTAGATTTCTAAAGGTTAGGTCGAATTTACTCAATCACTTGATGATGTTACTCAGATGTCTAGTGGAGATTATCAAACCGTTTAGTTGAGGCAAAATTCACCCACAAGCATTTTTCACCAATAATCTTGCCCCGTGATAATATACAGGGTGTAACAAAACTATATACCATAAATTTCAGGGCGTACTCTAGAGGTAGAAATAAGATTTTTTTTACATAAACATGGGTCCGAAATTGTAGTCTTTTTGAGTTACAGTGTTGCAAAGTTTCCGAAAAACAAATTGAAAAATTTTCATAACTCCCTCGTGAATTTTTTTAATGCTCGTTAGTTAGTACTCTGGTGTAATTTTAGGCGCTCTTGCCGATTTTGGCCGTGGAAATGCTGTATGCACAGATTTGAGGGGGTTTTGGGGTTTTTCTTGATTTTCCTCACTTTTTTTGGCTAAATTATGTGAAAACATGCTTTTGGATTCATTGACCCCAAAGACGATTAGCATCATTCAAAAGTTCGTAAAAGAAAATATGCATTTTTGGTCCTACAAGTTTTTCCATTTCGTAAATCATTTCCGAGAAAATCGTCCCTGAAGTTGTAGAGGTCGGCAAATAATCGTCTTTTCTTTGATTGTGTCAATTCTTGGCCGACTTCTGCAACTTCAGGGACGATTTTCTCGGTAATGGTTGGCGGAAAGGAAAAACTTGCGAGGAACAAAAATGCATATTTTTTTTACGAAATTTTGAATGATGCTAATCGTTTTAGGGTTCAAAGAATCCAAAAGCATGTTTTCACATAATTTAGCCAAAAAGAGTGAGAAAAATTAAGAAAAACCCCCAAAATCCCCCTCAAATTTGTGCATGCAGCATTTCCACAACCAAAATCGGCAAGAGCGCCTAAAATTACACCAGAGTACTTATTTACGAGCATTAAAAAAAATTCACGAGGGAGTTTTGACAATTTTTTAATTTGTTTTTCGGAAACTTTGCAACATTGTAACTCGAAAAGACTGCAATTTCGGACCCATGTTTATAGGGAAAAAAAAGTCTTATTTTCACCTCTGGAATACGCCCTGAAATTTATGGTGTATAGTTTTGTTACACCCTGTACATTTTACGAAGAGTTGAAGGTCATAAAATTAGATACTATCCTGAGAAAATTATCTTTCGACGGATTGACGTAATTCATACTACTCTGAAAGAAAAGTGCTGAACTTAACAATTTTTTAGTTAAAAGGATGGCTTAAAAGATGTTAGTTTTAATGTTTAAAATAGTTTAATTACCTCCGCGCCGTGTTGATTTAACTAATTTAAACAGTCAAACTAACAATTTTAAGTGATGCCCATACCTTTAACTAAAAAAGAGTTAAATTCAGCCTTTTTTTCCATGTACCCAATTGTTAAGGGGGGGGGGCTTAGTTTGCCTTATCCTGGGGACCCTCCAGGTGTAATTTCATCCCTGACCATAGTACTGTAGCAAAAGTACTCAACATACCTATATTTACTTTATGATAATTTATCAAATATACCATGTTCATTTTTTTATTATTCTCGCAGCCGGACGAGGAAAGCTTACCAAGAATAGGAGTAATCAGAAATCTAAAACGAAACAGAGATTATTCCTGGAACTTCCTTGGTAGTATGAAACACGATGACGCAACTATGACGCAATCACAATGGAAAGAAAAGCGTTCGGCTGACACATCAACGCAGACATCTCTGTCCACGGAAGTTGTGACGAATTCAGCGAAACCAACTTTTAATTTAAACCAGAGCAGATTAAATGTGGTATCGATTCTGAGACGGAAAAGAGACCTTTCTAGATACAAGGATCGTAGAATCAATATAAACGTGAAGAAAGGTACGTTGCATAGGCTGATAGCGAGGAATAAAAATCAGAAGAAAGACCATAAAAAGGATCAAAAGAAGAAAAAAGATCCTACATTCACAAGTCTTGAAGGATTATTCTGGAACATCGTTCAACACTTTTTAAGCGTGTTTCTAAAGTATTTCAATGTGTTCAAGAAAAGTTACTTGCCGAAATTTGTTGGTATTTTCTTTTGAAACGTTATACATATACGAGGAAAACAAAGTAGATGGAGAACTGGTATGTACATCTACAGTGGCACCTGCTTATAACGGAACCTCACGGGGCGGATACATTTTTCCGTTAATATCAGGTTTCCGCTATCAGCAGGTTTACCGGATGGAGAAAAAAAAACAAAAAGATTAAAATTGAAAGGCCCACTGGCTTTTACCTTCATTTACCTTCGACACTTTGGAACTTAATTAAATCTTTAAAACTTATTAAATCATTAAAACTTTGAAACTTTACAAATTATAATATTTAAAAATTTGAACTGTTAAAGATTTGAAAAAACGTCTAGTTTTAACTGTTGAGAGACAGAAGTTACCCATTTTTCTTGTAATATTGCCCCTTTTCTCACAATTTTTCCGTTAAATACGTCTTTAAAACCTTCCGTTTCCGCGTTGGACAGGTTCCACTATAAGCAGGCTGATTTACATTGATTTACCATAGCAATTCCACGGGACCGGCAAAATTTTCCGATAACACCAGGTTTCCGCTACCAAGAGGTTCCGTTATAAACAGGTGCCACTGTATTTGTCTCTGTGAACAACACTCTGAAGTCGGCTCTGATTGGTTCGCCAAAAAAGCGACTGCGCCGCCATTTTTTTTTTACCACATGATTCAAACTGAGATTTTTCACGATACTAGTGGAAGTGGTGGTAAACCGCACCCAATCTGCATCTCAAAAATTCGATCAATAATCTCTAATTTAAATTGTGATCGCCAACTAAAACATGAGAAGACACACTTGCTAAAATCAAAACTATACATAATCCTCTTTAACAGCTCCGATAATTTTAGAAAATTTAACAAGTCATAAAATCAAGATGACGGCGAAGGCGGTTTCCAGAGGTGGTCACGCGCCCCCTGAGCCGAGTGTTGTAAGTACTATCGACGAATTAAAGATTGTCGCGAGAATTAACGAACAAAGTTTTGCCTTCAAGGTTCCGGTTCGGCCACTCTTCATACTCATCACATTTTGCTGGCGAGAGGCCATGGCCAGTGCGGTTGAAGCGTAAAAGCCATTACAGATCAGTCCCACACACCCACCCGTATAACTGAAAATGTGTGAAAATCTTGCGACAATCTTTATTTCGTCGATAGTACATACATACCCGTTCACCATCAACCGTGTGAGGAAAAAAATACTATAATTGATGAGATGACAGAAATAAAAAAATTGAATGATGCGGAAAGAGTTTCCCCTATCTGCTGTTGAACTGATGAACGAGCTTTTAAAGTGACTAAGGAGGGCCGAGAGTAGATTAATCCTCCCGACCGGAATTTTGAGTTCCCTGTCAAAAAATTCAGTAAAAACTCGGTAAACATCGAAAGAGAGAACTCTTTTTTGGGTTTCCCCCTTCTTTGTGACCTGGCTATTGACCTGGCTCATGAGCACTGAAAAATGCACTATACTCTGTTCAGGATAAGAAGGCGGGTGAGAATAAAATTCAGGTAGTAATGCACTATTTAGCAACAGTGCGGCTATACCGGCTACTCCAACCCTTCGCAGTGGCCCTTGTTCTTCCGACTTCTCTCTTGGCACGAAGGATTTCCGAGAACCGACAGACTCAACAATTTACACACGTCCAGTAAAAATTTCGAACGGTGAAAAATACGAAAAAACGGACGAAATTTTCGCCCTAAAGGGCCAAAACTCGGCAAAAATAGTCGATTTCGAATATTGATGACTCTCAGAAATTCGTATTTTTCAGTCGGAATTAAATTCAGAATATTTCGTCTAATATCGAATATATGAGAGTCGTCAATATTCAATGTCGACTATTTTTGCCG
Organism: Trialeurodes vaporariorum; assembly: GCA_011764245.1. NCBI lineage: Eukaryota > Metazoa > Arthropoda > Insecta > Hemiptera > Aleyrodidae > Trialeurodes > Trialeurodes vaporariorum. The sequence goes on along the minus strand of VMOF01000001.1, from coordinate 27,326,630 downwards.
AGTTTTGGCCCTTTAGGGCGAAAATTTCGTCCGTTTTTTCGTATTTTTCACCGTTCGCAATTTTTACTGGACGTGTGTAAATTGTTGAGTCTGTCGGTTCTTGGAAATCCTCCGTGCCAAGAGAGAGATCGGGAGAACAACGGACACTTCAAAGGGTTGGAGACGTTGGAGTAGCTGGTATAGCCGCACTGTTGCTAAATAGTGCATTACTACATGAATTCTCACCCGCCTTCTTATCTTGAACAGAGTATAGAATACTCTGAGTGTATACTTGTGTGAAGAATGCATCTTTAATGATCCTTTCTATCAGTGGCCCATGCAACGTTCTACCTGGCAACGTTGCATTTCGTCCCCTTGAACCAATGAAAAGTATCGAAAATATTGAGTGGGTGGTAAACACCCTCGAATTCGACTTTTTGTGTGATTTTAATCAACAAAATGTGGTTTTGCATAAGACTGAACGCTTCGCCAGAATGAATTCATTCTTCAAGCACTTAGAACCTACAGTCCTACAACCTCGAAAGAGACGAAAGAATCATTATGTATATATCCAAAGTATTCCTCGAAATTCCCCCTTTGTAACTGATAAACTTTTTCCCTCTTCTCTTATATCCAAAAACCCGTATTATTATTCGACCGTTTGCCTTGCGTCAAGATAATGTATCGATGAGAAAATGAGTTGAACCCCAACTTACGGAAAAACGCTAGCGAAGGCGATACTCAAAGATCACACCACTTTCTCTTCTCTCAGTGGCGTCGCGTACAATCTAGCAACGCTGCACTTTTTTTCATTTAAACGCATGAAAAATATCGAACTATTGGAGGTGCACAGTGCACTCCCTCGAATCGATATTTTGCAAGGGTTTAAATGGACGAAATTCGGCTTTACCAGATTGCAAGCGACGCCACTGCCTGCTAATTAATTGCAAAAAGTCTGAAAACCGAAGTTGATAGTAGGAGCAGCCAGGGCTCCCGTTTTGCGTATAATCAATGCTATTTTTCTATTCACCGATGATTCCACCGGTTGAGAAAAGATTACACAGTTCAGTTCAGTGTATGACTGTAATGCACGAAAATACTCTGATCTGGTAATCTTTCCTTAATCGGTGGAAACTCCGTTGATTAATTAAAATATCCGCAAGTTTTTTAAAGTCATCGACGACTCCTCCGTTTGAGAAAAGATTACAGATGCGAGTATTTTAGTTTATTACAGTCATGCACTGAACTGAACTGTGTAATCTTTTCTCAACCGGTGGAATCATCGGTGAATGGAAAAATAGCATTGATTATACGCAAAACGGCAGCCCTGGGAGCAGCATAATATTTGACGAGGACCTACAGGATGAAAATTTATGATGAAACCAATATAATCGATAAATAAATTAAAATAATCATGATGGCGAATGCGTTATAATTGATTTTTTCCCGATCATATGTTCTTAATATTGTAAGAATTAAGGCTGTTTTCATTCCCCCGATTAAAAGGACTAAAATCTGGTTTTCGGCAAAAAATTAAAATCAAACTTCAATGTCTCTTAACTTTTTTGCGGATGTAATAATGATGCTTTTCGTCGATGACCTTTCTATATTTATCAAACAAACGAACTCCAAATAATTTATAGCCATATTATTGTTTTGTTATTTATTAATAAATTGAAATAATCGATGAATCGATTGAATCTAGATATGATAGTCAAAATTGCATTGCGCTAAGCGAAAATAAAAGAACGTTGGAAATAGTTGTTTTTTTTTTTTTTTTTTTTTTTTTGTTTTGTTTTTTTTTTCAAATCATAATTCGTTGAGCGCCTTCAATTGCTCATGTAGGCAAAAACAGGTACCGCGAAGCTGGAATATTTATTTTTACCCGCTTGATTTGGATGAGCGCGGTAGGGCAAATGGGACTCGAGTATCCGAGGTTGAGCAGAAGAGTAAGTATACTTTAAGTATTCAATCTGACTGACATTTCGAGTCACTCCGAGTACATTTTGTTCTTGGGAAGAGGACAGTTTACCGACTCCAATTTAAGAGTAATCCACGCTGATTTTCAAAAATCAAATATTATTTTTTGTCATACTTTGCTGTGTGTGTAAACAAGGTTACCCTTGATTTTTGAAAGGGGGGGGGGGGTTTCGGATCAATTTTTAAAAATTGGTTTGAAAACCTTCCAAGTCCCGATAGTACAAACTATCCTCGAAGAGTCTGATCGAGTTCTAATAAAAATACTCGGCAGTTAAACCTCGGTACTCGAGTCCCATTTACGTGCAACTCTGGTTGACCGCATTCGCATAAACATGGGTTTCCTCCGCAGAAAATTGCCGAAGAGGGGATTATTGAACCACACTGGGAAGTCTGGAGGACACCAACTATAGCGATAAGCGTGTCTCTCAATCCCCCCCCCCTCCCCTCCAATAAAAAAGAAGAAATACTTGAAATTAAATTAGGTATTTTTTTTTTATATAAATTTTAATGAACAAAAATGTTACAAAAATTACATATTGTTGAAAATGTTCTTTTTTACTTTAAGCGAGGGTATTAAGGAAACTTAGTTCTCCGCCCCCCCCCCCCCTTACTGCCCGTGGTACTCTTCGATGAGACTTCGCAGTCCGATCGGTAGCACTCGCCATACTGGAAATGTTGCAGAAATATGCAGAAGATATTGTCCTCCCCCCCTTTTCTCTCTCTCTCTCTCTCTCTCTCTCTCTCTCTCTCTCTCTCTCTCTCTCTCTCTCTCTCTCTCTCTCTCTCTCTCTCTCTCTCTCTCTCTCTGCCTTTCTCTCTGCCCGTCGTCACCAACGCATACGCCTATACACTATACAGGGTGTAACAAAACTATATACAGTAATTTTCAGGGCGTGTTTTAGAGGTAAAAATAAGACTTTTTTTTCCCCCTATATACAAACATAGGTCCGAAATTGTGGTCGTTTCGAGTTACAGTGTTGCAAAGTTTCCGAAAAACAAACTGAAAAATTGTCATAACTCCCTTGTGAATTTTTCTTAATGCTCACCGTAAATAGGTACTATGATGTAATTTTAGGCGCTCTTGCCAATGTTGGCCATGAAAATGCTATATGCACAAATTTGAGTGGGGTTTTGGGGTTTTTCTTGATTTTTCTCACTTTTTTTGGCTAAATTATGCGAAAGCATGCTTTCGGATTCATTGATCCCAAAAACGATTAGCATCATTCAAAATTTCGTAAAAAATATGCATTTTGGGTCCTTATACAAGTTTTTCCTTTTCGCAAACCATTTCCGAGAAAATCGTCCCTGAAGTTGCAGAGGTCGGCCAATAATTGCCTTTTCTTTGATTTTGTCAATTCTTGGCCGAGCTCTGCAACTTCAGGGACGATTTTCTCGGAAATGGTTTGCGGAAAGGAAAAACTTGTAGGACCAAAAATGCATATTTTTTTACGAACTTATGAATGATACTAATCGTTTTTGGGTTCAATGAATCCGAAAGCATGTTTTCACATAATTTAGCCGAAAAAAGTGAGAAAAATCAAGAAAAACCCCCAAAACCCCCCTCTAATTTATGCATACAGCATTTTCACGGCAAAAGTCGGCAAGAGCGCCTAAAATTACATCATAGTACCTATTTACGGTGAGCATTAAGAAAAATTTACAAGGGAGTTATGACAATTTTTTAATCTGTTTTTCGGAAATTTTGCAACACTGTAACTCGAAAAGACCACGATGTCGGACCTACATTTATAGGAAAAAAAAGTCTAATTTTTACCTCTAAAACATGTCCTGAAAATTACTGTATATAGTTTTGTTACACCCTGTATAATTAATGTCTTGTCAAATTTTATTTCTTTCCTTTTTTTCGTGAATTGTTTGATTGTTCTGAATTTCGGAGGGGGGGGGGGGGTGCCCCCGGGAGGGCGTTCATGGTTGATTGATGGAATCGCTACTGCGGGGTAAGAGCATAGTTGCAGCGAATGTATAGCTTATGCCAGTCCCTTTTTTTTACTTATTTTATGACTATTATTTGTATGACTATTATTTGTATTGAGCTAATGGTTTTTCCTCATTCATTAAAAGTATCGCTCTTCTTTTTAGCCTTGGCTATTTGTAAGTTTTGAGTACTTCAATTTCTTTCATAAACATTTTTAATTTCTGCATTGATGCCTCACATAGGAATTTGTTGAATTGGCTGCTTGAAATTGGTTTCGAGTATATGTATTTGATCTGAAGGATAACAAGAATAAACTGTAAAATTCTGCACACAAATAATGTTAGTTCGTTCTTTTTCATTTTTATGCGCAACTCCTTTCAAATTAATAACTCCTCCACTCGTGTGACAGTGAACTTTTCAGTGCTGCCAGATTTGGCAAAAAAGATAAAAACAGTGTTGCCAGATTGGGGTGAAAAATCCGTACGTTTTACATTGATTTAAATGGAGACGGTACGGCTTTTTACCCTCCATCTGGCAACACTGAATAAAAAAGACCTGTCTCAGTGTCTCATTAAGGTTCTTCAAAAATAAAAAGACTGGAAAAGTAAAAAAAACAAACAAACAAAACTGTGGATTAAGTTCGTGCTTCGAGGTCTAATCTAACAGAAAATACCAATGAATGGGGTATTTATGATTGTTCGCACATAAGCACATAAGCACTCGATTCGTGTATGAATACGATTTGTAGTTCGGGGATTTTTCAGGGGCGAAAACGGCACTTTTCACTAAAAAAGTGTAAGTTTTGATACAGCACAAGAGAGTGACACATCTTCTGCTTTAAACCTGTCGTTTGTTACCTGCATCAAGATGAGTATTTTATTTCCTAGAGAAACTGTCCCTCACTTGTGCTCATACCGAAAACTTAACTTTTGTAAACATTAAATAACTGGCATTAAAAAAGAGGCGTATAAATGAGGTTTTCTCGTATGATTGAGATCGTGTACAGTCTAAATTATTTTCCGTACGTGTTCAAAACTTAAAATTAACGAGTTTCCTTTCATTCCCCCCCCCCCTCCATTTTTTGCCCAACATTTTCAAATTAATCGATGAAAAGTTAAACCACTATGAGGGGCATAATTTGCTGGTGTGAACGTTAATTTAAAGGCTTTAGATAGCTAAAGGGTCGTTCAAAAGCCGAAAGAGATTATTTTATTGGTATGTTTTGATGCTCGAACCATTCCTATAAAAATAAGCTATTTTAAACTCAGGGGCGCCATTTGGAGGGGGGGCAGGGGGACAATTTCCCCCACCCCCCAAGGATTTTCAATGCGGCCGAAAAATCAAGTCAGAGAGCGGCAGAGGAATAAGCCGGGGAAAAAAGAAGAAAAAAAAGGTAATTTAAATAGCCGAAAATGGCCAAAAATCAATTTTCAACGAACAACTATCCCTATATGAGGATTAATTCCTTTTTTAAAGGTGCATGGCCAAAAAAAAAAAAAAAAAGGTCATCAAAATTTTTAGTGAGCTTTGCCTCCCCCAAGGAAAATCTGAAATGGCGCCCCTGTTAAACTTTTCAAAAACTCGTTAAAATTCTTAAAAGCTCGAAAGTCCACTTTGGACCAATTTTTGTGGTTTACATATTTTATTTTTGAAAAATGGGTTGTTTTGTAGATCATTTTTGATTCGTAGTTTGTTTCATTTTGATCATTTTTAGGGGAACTAAGATTTTTTTTAAACCTGGCCGATATCGAACTTCGACCTTTGATATAACAACAACAGAAAGTTATTTTGGCATGCGGTTTGTGCGGAAAGTCTTCAAATTTAGTATTTTTGCAAAGTGCCTAGACTAGAAAAGGATCTAAGAGGGGGGGGGGCAGAAAATGGTTCTTAATGAGACAGGCCCTTTCTCATAGGATTCATTTTAAAGTTAATACGACTATGTTTTTTCTGACTTTGGCTCCACTGAAAAGTGCTACGAGGAACTAGTTGCTGTTTACAATCATCCAAAGATAATAGGGGAAATGTCATGCTCAATATCGTTTTCTCTATTCCGAGGTCAACAGCCGTTAATTTCCCAAATCTGACGAGACTACTTAATAAAAAATGTGAGTTTCAGCAAACAGTTTCTTGGTGAATCTCTAATTACTATAAATAGTCAAAATAACAAAGGTCTGTCTTCGTCTGCGGCCGGCCTTTCGAATCAATTTTCTGGATAAAAATATAACAAAGATTATACATTTCTCAATTCAAAACAGAAATACGCACATTACGTTTTATGAGATTCATTATGTGATAATAAAAAGTTGCTCTCAATTATTCTTCATGCAATTAAGCGGCTCATAAAGTTTTTATTATTGACACTTTAGTAAAATTAGAGGGCAAATCTAGGTATGCCTTGTTTATGTAATGAGACAACTCTAAAAATAACAAAATAACGAATATAGTTAAGGTTAAAAAGAAAAAGTAATAAAGAGAATGGATAGAATCGAAGCATTCAAACATTGGTGGATCTAGAAATCTATCATGCATTCTCTCTCTTCTCCCGTTAGAACTCGTGTGTAAGAGAAGGACAGATCAGGAGGTCACTTGATTTTCGCCCCCTCTTCTATCCTTTTCTAACACATGAGTTTAAATGGTCAGATAGAGGGAGAGAGAGAAAGAGAGGAGGGGCAAATTTCCTGGATCAACCAATGGCAGTGCAGTGGGTCAAAACGCGGAGATGAGGAAAAACTGTGATTTTTTTTTTTATTCAGCGAACAGATCATTTATTTTTCCACACCTATTTCAAGAACTCGTCTATTTTACGATCCTACAATTAATTGTTTGTTGTTTTTTTATGTTTTTCTTCTTCTTCTTCTTCTTCTTCTTCTTATTTTTCTTCTGTCTCTTTTTCCACCTCATACTTGTAACGAGTTGTGTCGAATATATTTATTTCAACGCTTCATTTTATTGCCACCGAAAAGCCTTGAAAAGTTGGTGATATACTTTTGAAAGGAACAGTGAAAACTCAACTGAAGTTGAGCTGAAGTTGTACCAAATGATGCATAGTTAGGCAAAACTGCCACTTTGCGTAAAATTATTAATGACATTTTTCAATTCACCGATGATTCCACCGACTGAGAAAAGATTACACGGTTCAGTTCAGTATATGACTGGGATGCTCGATAATATACTCGCGTCTGTAATGTTTTCTCAACCGTTTGAGTCGACGATGATTTTTAAAAACTTGCGATATTTTAATAATTTAACGGCGATTTGTACCGTTTAAGTAAAAATTACAGATTAGAGTATTTTCGTGCATTATAGTCTTGAACTGAACTAAACTGTATAATATTTTCTCAGCCAATGGAATCATCGGTGAATTGAAAATACCTTTAAATGTACGCAAAATGGCAGCACTGTAAGTTGAGACTCTCGTTTCATTCCCCTTCCTCCGTTCAGGAAATATTCTAACATTGAAGGAGGGCGTAACGAATGTTTCATCATCAGAGAGCAATATATAAAACCATGATAATAATGTAGGATTAAGCCATTCGAGGTCCTAGAAAAAAGAAAATAACAGAAAGCCTGTATAGAGTTTGACTATAAACAAAACACAAATCATGGCTAAAAATTTAAATAATGAATACCTTTAGAGTTGGTCAGACTCTAAAGTTTGGAGATTCAAAAAGCCACAAAAAAGAATAAAACAACATTAAAAATAAAAGTTAAAGCTAAAAGTTAGTAGTTAACTTTTAAAATTAAAAGTTAAAAAATTAAGATAAAAAAAATTAAAAGTAAAAGTTAAAGAAGTTAAAAGCAGTACAAGGAGGTTACCTGAGAGTAAGAGAGATGGTTTAGAACGCTGAACGAACTTTTTCACCAGATGACGTTATCACCATAAAACCGTCTGTATACTTGTCAAGTATTCTGGGGTGTACGAAAACTGGTGTTATGTGACAGAATCTCTGTGGAATCAGTGTACTAGCGGGGACAAAGATACCTGGCCTGAGTATACAACACGCAACACACCTAATACACGTGTTGAATGGGATGTGTTGTATTGCTTATTGCATACCCTGACTAGGTACCTTTGTCTCCGCTAGTACATTTAGTGAGTAGCGGGAAATTCAAAATTTACCAATCAAATGTCTGTTTCACGTTAAAAAAAACAAAAAACAAAAAAAAACAAAAACAAAACAAAAAAAATGCCTCCCGGCAGGCCGGTAAGACGAAGTAGATTCCATGCTTGGTTAAATCATTTTTTCACAAAATTTTAAAAATAGGTTATAATTTTCGTTGAATTTTTCTCTGAATTTTTCTTTTTTATTTTATCAGCTGCTCAAAATCCAAATATTATTGTGAAAAAGATTATATTACCAACAGAAAAATGTGTAATCTTTACAATGCAAGTGAGAAATAAAAGCTAGGTTATATAAGTTTTTCACAAATTTCAATAATAGGTTATGTTATGATTTTCTTTGAATTATTCAATTTTCTTTTTTTTTTCAGCTGTTCAACATTTAAATAAAAATGACCATGAGAAAAAGATTATAGTACAAAGATAGAAAAATATGTAATCTTTGTAACGGTAATGAGGAATAAATCTGAATAAGAGCAGCTGATAAAACAAGAAAATAAATAAATAACGTACCTAAGCAACAGTGTACGTGTAAAACAAAGAAAGGGCAATTATACCAATACGCCATCCTTGTCTTTCACTTGTAAAATCCCATAAGAAACTAAATAGCTCGTAAAACACGTAAAACACAAGGAAAATTCAAGGCAAAGAGTATATGAACTAAAAACATCCTCCACGATATATACTAAAATTTACGATACAAAAAAACAATTTCTTCATATAAAAACACTGCCAAAAAACCCGAAAAACACATCACTATAACTCGCTTACAACGCAGAAAACGAAAAAATGATTCGAGTAAAAAAGTTGCGTAACAAAACGGCTAACATAAATTTTCCCAAAAAAAATACTCAAAACAAACACTCGCAAAAATAAACCTCAAAAACACATTTTACGACTCAAACACGGCCCATAACGCGAAAACTAACTGTCGGATTTACACCATCTTCGAACTCATCCAAGAATTAAACCCAACGAATAGTTGAGAAAAATTTCAAAAATAAAAACCAAAAATTACGAACAGGATCGTCGGACATAAAAATGGTAAAATTGGCTGAAACATACATATAAATATATATATATATATATATATATATATATATATATATATAATATATATATATATATATAGTTTTCTGCATCCCCCGATCCTGGTCAAAGAGGATAGATTTTTGACGTGATCCTGGTCGTCTTGGGACCAGGATCGGGTCCGGAATCGGCGTCACAAATAAGGATTGATTCTGGTCCCAGCGCGGAGCACTTATACAGGTCTCTAGCAAACTACGCTTGATTCTGGTCCTCGTCTAAATGACCGCTAACAACGTTGCCGTGTTCCGTATTCTCTAAGCGTGGTAGGTATTTGTGTTTTTGAAAGGGTGTTCCTCCTCACGCTTGTTATCCTCAGACTTCCTTCGTTTGTTATTTTTCACTCAAGGTCTTTCCCCCTTCCACTCAACTATCCTGCGCGCCAACACATTAATGTTCCTCTCGTTCCTCCCAAAAACTATACCAACAGAGTAAGCCGTTTTCTGTGCCCTTGTTGTGATTGTTTTTGGCGGCGGCACCTGAGTTTTTTTTAAAATTTAAAAATACTATTCTTGCCGAATTGAAGCTCCAATCGTGATTTCGAAGAGTTCCAAGCTATCAAAATTTAACTTGCAAGTTTACATTTTGTATATATTAATTACATCGTAGTGAACTAATTAGATAGATGCACGCTACCATATTCCAATTCCCAATTTCCGTCACTATGATGATTCATGATCTAGAATTTTTTTCGGGTGAGGGGGGGGGGGGGGGGGCACGCCCATGAATGTTGAAATTTTAAGTGTTGTAGTACCTAGTCAACTATTTTCTGATAAAAAATGAAAAATTTTAAGAAAGCCTCTCTGTTGAGAAAAGATACAATGAGAAGATGAAAATTTTGAAATAATACAGCACCTAGAGAATCAGTGATGATTGAGGCGTTGGGTGTAAGGGAGTCACATTTAAAACCTTGCTATGAGTAAAGCCCCATAAAACTTCAACTTGCATTTTTTACGAAAGGAAAAAATATGCACTTGTTCAAAATTTTGGGTATAATGATGGGGAGGTGGGTGTGCCTTTTACAATAATTAAGGTCGATTTTAAGGACGCTTTAAATTTCTTTTAATTTTGATTTACTACTCATAACTATGGTGGAAGGTTGGCGAAAGGAGTGCCCTCCCCCTTCTTCCATAGAATTTGGGGAGTAGCAACGAAAAAAGATTTTAAACATTCAGTAAAAAAACACTATCACGTGCCCAAAAAAAACAAAGATCTAATGGGATAAATACTCGCCTGAACCTTTTAAAAAAAAACGATTGATTATACATCTGATTGCCGTGGCATTGGTTATCTTAACATTCTATCATTTTTCCAAGGACATTATAGAAAAAGGCCCCCTGCTCTCTCTTTGCACGGGGGGAAAAAGTGAACCCGGTCTTGGCACGGGCTGATGGCCAGGGTACTTCCCCGCGCGGGGATATGAACCAATTTAACATCAGCTCTTATAGAGCCTCGCTCTTCAAACCTATTTTAGTCAATCATTTTAGCGAATAACAATGTCGAGTCTTACATATGCTATTCTGTGTAGTGTAACATACATTTAAACTAAAAATTTTGGATCAATTTAAGGCGCCCGTTCTTTAAAAATCGAAGTTAACGATCGGTCGGTCATTGTTTACTTTAGCACCAGTAACCTATCTGCCGTACTTTCTATCGAAAATAGGTATATAGCGGATAAATTGACCGAACCTTGCGTTTAAGTTCGTCAATTTCAACTTTGACATAAGCTGCATAACATATCTGAGTACTTTTGAAAACTAAAAGTAATTAACATTCTTTTGAAACAGTTTTATGTCTCGGCTCCATAAGCCACAATGTTAATTTGGTTCATACCCCTGAGCGGGGAAGCCCTGCCTATGACAGTAACCGGCTTCAAATCTCGCCGCTAGGGGCCAGTCTTCTTCTATAATGTCTTTGCATTTTTCAGAACGTAATCTGATTAGCGGTGGTGCGTGCGTGTAGCAGTAGCAATAGATATGGCCGAGGCGTGGCGATGCGTATTGCATGCGTACTCAAGAAATTGAAATTTTTTGCTCGACGTACCGTTACACTTTTTTCGCTCTTGAATTCCTTAAATGTCCTATTAAAATTTATATTTGGGGGGGTTATATTCTTGAAGGTATGAGGTGTTATTTAAGACGTTTTATGCAAGGGAAACATTTCCCGAGGAAGTGCCTCTCTTGCCCCTATCACGTCAATTATTACCTTCTAGATCTAAATCGGGACCTAACGCTGTATTTTACGGTATTGTCTCGATTTTAAATGCACAAAAAATCATTGCAAGATCGCGAGATATCCATTTTCAAAGATCCGAGCTATAGTTGGAGTCTCGGAAAAATGACGATGGCGTAGTCGAGAATCAGACGTTTAATCTCGTTTGGGCTTACTTTGGGTCTGATGTAAAAAAAAAAGGTCATTCATATTTTCCGAGATAAATTGAAGCAAAGGTTTAGCTCCAGGGATCGACGGTGGGTTGATTAAGAGGGGCAACGCCCCCCGTTGCGCCTGATTCTACCGTGTTTCAAGTGGAGATGCATGGGGCCGAGATAGTCAGCGCACACGGGAAAAAACCTCCGCGGACTTTTTCTCCTAAGTTTACATCGTATTACACCGGCAGTATATACCATTTTTGCGAGGAAAATACTGTCCGCTTTGGGGGACTTTGGACTGATAAGTTTGAGAAAACTCCATAGTCGTCGATTCCCAACGAGTTGGGAATCTCCAATTTTTCGTCTAAATTTCCAAAGTAAACGACATTGTTTCTAAAAATAGGGCTCTTGCAAAAGTTTGCTGTGAGCAAACAAATAGAACAATCTGATGAAAAAACCAGCGAAAATCACAAAAATCACACTCAAAACGTCTAAAATTCAGGATGAAACTCACAAAACTGCTACAACGGCGAAATCATAAGGGCGGTTCAACGCAGGTATCATTGGAGATGCCTGTCTAATTTGTCACTTGCTCTACGGAAACACAGAGATAATATATGTCTCAATTTAGACAGGAATCTCCCACGGTACTTGCGTCTCTCCACCATTAAGCCCGATTCTGAGAGTGAATTTCGTGATTTTTCAGAGTACTCGTCGTCATTTTTACGGGTTTTTTATGCAAGAATCAACTCTTCAACCCCCTGTGTAGCAAAAGTTTGCAAGAGTCCAATTGTCTGTGCAATAGGAGGTAAACTTTGGAGAAACAAGAATACCCAACGTTTTGTCTGTGTGGGGGCGTTTTGGCGACAAGAATCACGATCCGTCTTACTGTCTAAGTTGTGGCATTGTTTCTCTAGTTTTAAAACGAGTTGTTGATTAGAGTGGCCAAAAATAATCTAGCATTTTGTCTGGTGCGGGCCCAAAGTGGGCCCCGATATCAGTGGCAGAGGTCTTTCGGGATCATTACGATGCTTGTCAAACCGAAGTCGAGCCAGTGGCGGTCCGTGGGTTGGAGAGGGGGGGTTTGGGGGCTCCACTCCCCCCTTCCCCACGCAATTTTTTGAAAAATGGTTCAAAAAAGGGGGAAAGTTCCTAGCACATAAAGCCCCCCCCCCTTATAATATGGAGAAAAGAAAGGTGAGAAGGAAAAAAAAAAGTCTTCACATTTTTCAATCCCCCCCCCCCCTCTTTTGAACCCACGAACCGCCACTGAGTCAGGCTTCAGACATCGACTACGCAGACATCACGGGGGAAACGCCCTCCTTTGCGCCTGATTTTGCTGTATTTAAATCGTAGATGAGGCAGCGAGGGGTATTGTAGAGACCCCAAAACCCGTCGAATTAAGCTCAAATATAGACAAGCAGTACGACAAGACATGTACTTTTTATTCGTCCAAACCGCGTTCTCGATTAGATCGCGAGAGATCGATTTTTTAAATGTTCGACGTAAGTTAGGAATTTCGAAGAAATGGCCCATGAATGGTCGAGAAATGAATATTTTTTCTATAGTGTGCGAACCATTGTGACCCCTTTGACATCGAGTATCGACAGAGGTAGTTTTTGAACCTCTGATTTGTCAAAACTAGCAACGGGATTCAGAGAACGCTATAGTAAACTGGATCCCCCGCAATGAGATCAGTGGCGAGGTGTGCAATCTGGCAACGTCGGATTTAATACATTTAAAGTCATAAGAAAGGTCGAAATATTGGAGGTGCACAGAGCACTTCCTCGAATCAATATTTTTCATGGATTTAGATAGACGAAATGCAACATTGTCAGATTGCACGCGCCGCCACTGAACGAGATGGAGAAGGAGCGTGGCAATTTTCGGGTATCCATTAGTATCAACAATTCAGCCCCTGATTAGCTGGTAAAAGCACAGAAAAATACAATCAGAACGAAAACTCTGTGGGATTTTTAAGCAAATTCATTTCGCGTCCGCCATGTTGGGATATAGGATGTTTACATCTGCATTCGCGCGCGAATAGAAAATATATAGGATATAATAAGCGAAAAATTTTATTCTGAAATGCCATTAGAATAAAAGTGAGGCCGGAAACTTAAGATTTCTTTCTAGAATTTACAGAAATAAATGAGTTTCAACACAAATCACACTCCTCCGCCATGTTGGGATATAGGACCACAGCGTTGCCTATTGGTGCCGTTAAATTCCAAACTTGCTTCCATTGGCTCTTATGGGAGTTTCCGTTCTGATTGTATTATTCTGTGGTAAAAGCCTGTGCTCAGAATAATTGCTCTAAATTGTCTTTAAATTGCCAATTAGTGGCAGTTCTTGTTTGTAAATCCCTCTTGAAAAAATCCTCGAGAAATCTCAAGGCATTTTGGTTCAATGTGTGTTTCTGCATAGCAAATTGAATCTGGAGGACGAATTAAGTCCAAGCCAAGCCAAAGAGATCTGAAGTGAAGTCTCTGGATTGCATCCTCCTAATTTTTATACGCATAGTAAATAAATATAAATTTTTAAAATCCAAAAAAAAATAAGGACTCGCGTTGTTATCACTAAGCCGGCACGGAAACTTCAAATTGACATTTAAAGATTGTGGATCACAATGATCACAATGATCTTCCTGAAAAGTCCTCTTTTTAGGTAAAATTAACTTTAAAGGAAACAAAATTAGGCACACAGACGAGCAGCGAACAAATCAAGTCAAGCATTTCAATTTAGAAAACATGGAACAAACAACGACGGTCAGTGAACGCATCGATTATACAGAGGCTGATTTTAAAAGAGCGCGACCGGAAATACCTTTGAATGGCATGAGTCTGAGCGATTGAGGCTCTCTTCACATCGTCCGCCGGAATGTGCCGTTCTCGGACCCCTCAGTTCCGCTCCCGGAGTGAAAATAGCTACTGTGGTGAGCGGTAAGAGGCCAGTCTTGTTTTTCCTAGCGCGCGCGATTTGAATTTACGGGTTGCACCCGCGTTGAGGTCACCAACAACTTGTCATTTAGAAGTATTAATCATAAACTCAATCGGTTCTTTTTTTTACGTAACACTCTGCCTTTCATTTTTGCTTACATTTTCAACTATTTATTTACTATGATCAAGCAAAATTTTCTCGACATTAAGACGGTTTGTTGCACGCTTGGGGGATATTAACGCAGTCTCAGCACTGCACTGAAAAAAAAAAATTGTTGAATTAAAAAATTTAACTGTCCAGAATGGAACCCTCAATTGGTTTTGTTAGTTCAACAAAACAAAATGCTGAATCAACAAAATGAGATTGTTAAACTAACAAAATAGATTGTTTAATCATCAAAATTTTTTGGGAGTTTGCCTCACATTTTGTTGATTTAACAATCTATTATGTCAGATTAACAATCTTATTTTGATGATTCACCATTTGTTTTGTTGAATTAACAGAATCAATTGAGGGCTCCATTCTGGACGAATTTAATTTTGTTAATTCAAACAATATATACAGGGTGTCCCCAAAAATTTATAGTAAAAATTTTTTTTCCACGTATTTTTGGGGCCAAAATAAGACTTTTTTTTTCCCATGAACACGTGTCCGAAAATGCCCCCCCCCGGAGCTACAGCCCCCCAAAATTTTAAAAAAAAAAACGGGTTTTCTTCGATTCTAGCAACGGATCTACGTAAAAATGGATGAAAATTGGTTTCTAGCGGTAACTTTAGGCGTTCTTTTCGATTCCGTGGTCGAAAACTCCCGAAAGGGTCAAAAAGAGGGGGTTTGAAGGGGGTTCAAAATTTTTAAAAAGAATAATTTTTTAGTGCTCCGTAAGAAAATGAGAGAAGTAACAAAAGAATATGATGAAACAAAACAAAAGGAAAAATTTTTGATCTCTTGTGTTTTTTCATAAGACGCACGAAAAACGAGTAAAATCGATTTTTTTCCGGGAGCACACAGCCCGAGAGCTCTGCTCTGTGCACTCAACTGACTCAACGATCGATCGACTCGACGCAAAAGCGGCACTGAAACAGCGCTCTCGGGCTGTGCGCTCCCGGCGAAAAATCGATTTTTCTTTTTTTCGTGCGTCTTATGAAAAAAAACAAGAGATCAAAAAAGTTCCTTTTGTTTTTTTTCATCATATTTTTTGTTACTTCTCTCATTTTCTTACGGAGCACTAAAAAAAATTTTTCAATTTAAAATTTGAACCCCCCTCAAAAACCCCCCTTCGACCCCTTTTGGGAGTTTTCGACCACGGAATCGAAAAGAACGCCTAAAGTTACCGCTAGATACCAATTTTCATCCATTTTTTCGCACATCCGTTGCTAGAATCGAAAAAAAACCGATTTTTTTTAAAAATTTGGGGGGCTGTAGCCCCAGGGGGGGGGATTTTCGGACACGTGTTTATAGGGAAAAAAAAAATCTTATTTTGGCCCCAAAAAAACGTGGTAAAAATATTACTATCAATTTTGGGACACCCCGTATATATTTTTTTTTAGTGATGCTCACGACCGAGGCTTTTACACTCTGAAGCATGCGAGGCTGATTAATCGGGGTGTAATCGTTGGACCATGTAACTATATCATTACTTTACATCAGCTCTTGACGTCTTTCGTTCCCCAGCTATGACTCAACAATCTTTGATGGTTTTTAAATTTTTTTTTGGGGTCCCGGAATGATGATTTACATCTGACAATTAATATTCTCCTGCAAAATTCCGGCTACAAGTTATCGATTCATGAACGGGCTGATTTAATGTTAATATAATATTCTTTATTAGGACCATTTACCCCTCAACAAGGGTCGAAAAAAAAATTGAGGGAAAGCGAATGCAATTACTTTTCTAGGAACCAGTTGACATTATTATACTCAAATAACGTAAGAGTAACACGAATCATTTCATCCAATGTATTATTCACTCTTTAAAAAAAGCATGTGCTAAACGCTGCCATTTTTTCAAAGTATACCAACTACCTACGAGGATGGCACATTTCTGGGTGACGGCGTCGTAATAATTCGCCTCCATGAAATGGGTCTGTTGCATACTTTTGCTACAACAATATAGAACCTTGATTCTTATGTAAAATTCGGCGAAAATAATGATGCGCACATTAAAAACGCTCAAAATCCACTCATTAACTCAGGAAATCACTTCAATTTCAAACAGCCCGCGCTAAACTAGACACTATTGCACCGGTATACTACTACATAGACGGAACCACTGTGCATGAGTAAACAACATCGTAACTACAAAATGATGGAATTCCCTTCTAAATACATGAACTATTGGCTGCATTTGCTGTCTGGTCTTTTCGGTTTATCAAAGATTACAAAATAATATGAGAAATGTACGCATCTAATAGAAACATTCAAATGTGTGTAAGTTCTGTTCATGTTTACATAAACGAGATGGTTCCATTTATGTAGTTATAAGTCGGTGATATAGTGTCTAGTGAAGCGCGGGTTGTTTGAAATGGAAGGTATTTTCTGAGTTAATGAGTGGATTTTGAAAGTTTTTAATGTGCGCATCGTTATTTTCGCCAAATGTTACGTTGGGAACAATGATTTATATTGATGTAGCAAAAGTACGCAACAGACCCATTTTAAGAATTTCACTTGTTCAGTATCAGCTGTAATCAGCTTGTAGTTTTTTGCCAGTAACGCGCTACTGTTTCGCACAAAACATGTGTAGTTAATTAATATTTAAAGTTGAGGGGGTCGCACAATGTATTATTGTTTGTTACAGAACCATGAAAATGCAGGAATGTGTTCATTCGACTGAAACAACCCTAGATTGAAACAAAAAATTCTTCGGAAGGTCCGCTCGATCGATCGATCGATTGAAACTTCGAAAATTTTATGACCGACAGCGGCGCCATTTGGGGGAGGGCGGGGGGGGGGGCAATTGCCCCCCAAGGATTTTCAATGTGGCCAAAAGATCAAGTCAGAGAGATTTTTTGAAGATGCACGGCAAAAAAAAAAAAAACAAAACAAAAAAAAAGGTCATCCAAATTTATGGAGCCCCCCCCCTCCCATTTAAGTCAGAGAGATAGAGAGATTTTTCAAGATGCACGGCTAAAGAAAAAAAAAAAAAAAAAAAAAAAAAAGGTCATCCAAATTTTGGAGGGCCTTAACCCCCCCCCCCCCCCCCCAAGGAAAATCTGAGATGGCGCCACTGATGACCGATCAAAATCGTCGACATTTTCAAAGAATTTTGTTTCGATCGTGTAACAGATACGGTCGCATGCACAGCATTAATACCCAATCCTTCGTACATTCACTTAGGCTCTTTTGCAATGACGTTCATGGGCGCCCATTTGTTACAATCCAGGTTGGGAGGCACGGAAAAATTCCAAAAAATCTGTTTGCTTCACAAGGGAGAGAACTATTATAGTGTTCCTTTTCTCTCTCTCTCCCTCTCTCTCTCTCCCTCTATTTCTCTCTTTCCCTCTCTCCCTCTCTCCCTCCCTCTCTCTCACCCCCTCTCTCTCTTCCCCTCTCTCTCTCTCTCCTTCTCGAAATGTTTGCTTCCTCGGGAGAGGAGAGGATAACATTGCCCGCCAGTGAGTGCTTACGATGATTTGTGTCAAAACAAAAAGTTTATAAAAGGTAGTGTTGTCACGATGAGAGTTAGAAAAAAGAAAATCCCTGATTACAGCGCTGCATAATTTATTCAGATTTTAATCTCTGGCGACACTGTTTTACACGGAATCGTGGAAGAAAGAAGACAGGCGAGAGAAAGCGAGGGTGAATGGGGTAATGGGCAAAAACATTCAACATAGCATTTTTAGTCATACATTCCATAACTGACCCCTCCCGTTGACTCGCTCCACTGTGCGCCGCGCCGAAGTTGGTCTTGAAAGCTTAAGACACATCGACCCCCCCCCCCCCACATTAGTTCTCAAGTTGCTACTGCTACTTGTTAACTTCTCGAAACTAACCAGTAATCGCAGTGTAATGTGGGAATGCAAAAAAGCAAAAGCATTTTTTGCAAAGCAAAAAATGTATAAAGTGGCGGTGGGTTCCATTAATCCTCTTGATACTTACTGGCAATGGCGGCGGATCGTGCTATTCGTCAAACATATTTTTTCGCCAAAATAGCGTACGCAAATTTATCGATCTTCAGGGTATTCACTGAATCCCTGATAAATCGATACGTTTGAATAGCTTTAAAAGGCGAAAAAACATGGTTGCCGAATAGCACGATCCGCCATTGCCAGTAAGTATCAAGAGGATCAATGGAACCCATACATTTATACATTTTTGCTATTTGTTTGTACATGATGATTCCAAATGAAGAGTAAAACTGAGAGTGTTCCATTGAATTTCTTGGCGTTTATTTCGTTTGAGTCCCAAGCAGAGGTGAATCGCCGGAATCTAGTTACAGCTCAATGGCCCTCGTTCAACAGACAAGCTGCTTTGGTGGAATCGAACTCAAGCCCCGCAAATTATTAGAAAAGACAAAATATGAAAGAATGTGCTATAACTCTGCAACTAAGCACTTTAATATTGGGGCCTTGACAAAAAACGCAGCTTGGGTATCTCTATAGGTATATTGATCCAGAGTCCCAGTGGATAATCATGATCACATTTTCTGTGTTTAGTTGCTACAGGTCCAGAGAAAAAAACAGAGAGTTGAGCAAGAATTTAATTTTATTTGCTTTTACGGGCAGGCCGAAAAAAAAGGAAAAAATGCTTAAAAAAATGACATCCATCAACGAGTGGATAAGGATGAGAGGGGGGTGCAGAGGTGGAGAGGAAGAGCGAGGGAATATGATCTCATAGTTGAGATGATCACCGAATCTTCTGTTCTCCAATCAGGAAGGTGGAGCTGGGTTTCAAGACTTGACGAGCCTTCAATTTTTAGCAATGCGTCACGCGGCACACCGCGAAGACGAAGCGCCCGCCGCGCGGCGCGGGACGTTCGGACTGGTCGGAGCCCAAGGTTATTGGATGTGCGAACATCGTGGCAGCGGCCGTCGGCACTGCAGCTGGCAGCGTTGTGCGCGTCGACGAACCGCTTGTCGACGTTGTGAACGCTTCTTTAATTACAATCTATGAAATGAGCGCCGGCGCTCCGCTCGTCGCCGATCTATCCGTCGACGATATGAACCTTTTACTTTTCTTTAGTCGACGCTCTGGTCGTCGACGATATGACCGTCGACGTTATGAACGCCTCTTTTTTTATCGTCGACGATATGAACGTCGACGATATGAACCTTTTACTTTTCTTTAGTCGACGCTCTGGTCGTCGACGATATGACCGTCGACGTTATGAACGCCTCTTTTTTATCGTCGACGATATGAACGTCGACGATATGAACCTTTTATTTTTCTTTAGTCGACGCTCTGGTCGTCGACGATATGACCGTCGACGTTATGAACGCCTCTTTTTTTATCGTCGACGATATGAACGTCGAGGATAAAAAACTGCCCTTTTTAAAAAAAGTGATTCGGAATAATTAGAGTCGGTGTTGTGAGGGTCGACGTTATAGGCGTCGACGATATGACCGTAGGCTTTCTACTCGTTTTTATTATAGACACTGTGTTTTTACGGACATGCCCGTCGGCGTTGTAAGCGTCGACGATATGACCGTCGACGTTAAAAAACCGTTCTTTTAATTCGTCGTTACGCGCGTCGACGATGTGAACGCTTTTTTATTTGTCGACGATATGAACGTCGACGTTATATGTACCCCCCGTAATACTGTATTCTCTGGGTAGGAAAAAATTCACGTTTTCATGGACACAAAAATTGAGTATATAACAAACTTCTTGAAAATTTATTAAATAGAAATTGTTACTTATTTTGATTTATCATAGATAACTTTGAGTTAATACCTAAAGTTAATACCTGAGTTAATGAGTTGATACCTTTGAGTTAATTGAGTTAACTTTTAAATATTTAAAATTTCTATAAATTTGTTTCAAAAAGTATATATATTTATAGGAATACATTGTCATGGAAACCACAACCAACACAGTGTTGTAAAATTTAACATAAATATTAAAATGAAAGAAATATATATCGTGAATAGCCTGATAAATTTATTTGCAGAAAAAATCGCGAGGTGTTTGTCTGCACAATCATTTTTGAACTTTTAAGAGTGATTATGAACTCGTGAATTTCTCCCTTGTATTCATTCCTTTCAAAAACTATCAGTCAATACGTAAAAACTGCAACTTACTTTTTCATCGGTAACGCTTCGGAGTTCTCCAGAGAGAAAGTTAGTCAAATTTACAAGCTTGTCGATTTGTTTGTTCGATTGTTCCTGTTGATGTAGGAATAGGCTCAGGATCTGCTGCTTTTGGAATTTACGAGGTAATTTAAAAATACCCTCTAGTTGTGTACTAATCCCAGTACTAATTTTTAGTCCATTGAATTCCTTGAACAGAGTTGTAACACATTTTTACTACTTTAAACAACTTTAGTTATTTTCATTAACAGTTACTATAAAAATAACAGTTCCCAGAATCGTTAAAAAAAAAACAACTTACGGAGAGAAAATAACTGTCTTTCTCCGTATGACGGGAGGATTTGACCTACTTCTAACCATATACATTCTTTCAAAATGATGGACATTTTTGAAAATCAATGAAATGACCATTTTAACCAACCTTTTTAACAACATTATGGTGCTAGAAATTCAAACTTGGAATATTCTTTTAACTTGCGTTAAGCTTAACTTAACGTATAAATGCATGAATGAAAGAAAGAAATATATAATGAAACAAATACATAAAAATAAGTTCTTATATTTATACTTACGTCCAATTCCGGGGGAGACGAGAATGCCGCAACGAGACCTACGCAAGATGCAGCAAAAGCAAGAACTTTAAAGATCGCCATGTTTGTGAATACTGATTATACGGTCAAGAACATCGCACTGTACTTCAGCCTTATTCAGGATTTGAAAATTCATTCTAATCTGAAGCTCGAGGGAAATTTCTCCGGATGTTAAATGTGATAGCATACTGTATTACGCAAGAAACATTTATGACTCGTGCATTCGTGTTTTTGATGAACTGCTACTCTTATCAATCAAAAGAAACCTATTATTCACTTTTTTATCTCTGCTACAATGTTTTAAGCATGATTCAGATGTACAGTATTAAGATCATTGAAAGAACTTTTCGTACTTTTTATTGAATTCTGCGAAATTTTTTACTCTGCTGGAACCTTTTTGATTACCGGTGTCTACAGGCTGAATTGCAGAATTTTGTGCAAAATGAATATTTTTCAGATCATTCTTAGATGGACTTTGTTTTTCACATGATTTATGAGGAACTTTATTCGCATTATGATTAGAACTAGACTGTTTGGGTGGTACATATTTAAACGTGTATTGACCTAGACAATTTCTAGGCATTTCATAATTGATGATGACCCTATTATTGTATGGTATATTATGCTGTTTTAAATACTTCAGAATAGTTTTTTCAGTTATTTTATATTTCAAAGAAAAACTTCTAACACTATTTTTCTTGAAGTCGTATTCTTGTAATATCTTAATCAACTCGTCAGGACTCATTTATTTATAAAAAAAATTTAGTTTACCTTACTGTACCATACTTCCATACGATATTACCTTATTACGGTACCATATTACCTTACCTTACATCACCTTACAGTACCTTACTTTACAATACAATACAATATAAAAACATAAAATTTTAATGTAATAAATGGAAAGTCAAATAAAAAGATACATGCCTTCTAAAGGTGAACTAGAAGGTTTAGATAGGATAATTTCAAAGAATAAAGAATTGGAAGAATTGATAAAGGACGAGGAATGTAATTTAGAGAGAATAATTCAAGCCATAGATGGTTTAAAAAATATCAACAATAATATGAAGACTATCATGAAACAGTTCTTTATAGCTCTACAACAAACAAGTATGACTTCTGATATTTACAAGTATGCAAATTTTAAAAATCAGGAGTTCATTGAAACTCTACTAGAGAGAGAGGAGAAATATAAGAAAATCATAAAATCTCAAGCTGAAAAACATAATGATAATTCAGGTATTGATGAATTAAATAATGTATTCTCAACCATAATAGTAGATGCTAAGGATAAGAAATTATCTAAGTATATGAAAAAATCCTTGAAAGATATAAAATTTCATAATGACTTCAAACCAGTGTTTTCAGAATTAGGAACTAAGGAATTAACCCGTGATGAATTGAAAAAAATGAAATCAGATCCCAAAAAAGGACCTCGATTTAATAATATTCATAAAATAACAACTGTAAATGTTCCTAGTATAAATAATGATGCAACTATTATCCACCAAAGTTGAGTTTGTTTACCTATTTTGTGACGATTTCAGACCTATTTTCTTTTTAATAAATTTCTTCTTAAAAATTTGTCTACATAAATAATTAAAATATATTAAGAAAAGATGGGGCACAAATCTCAAGTTATAAAGTTATCTTTGAATGAAAGATATTGTTTTAAATGCAAAAAGGTGAAGAACGAAATAGAATTTGATAAACCACCTCCAAATAATAAAGACTTAGTCCTGAAATCAATTGAAAATACCACTGGAGCATCCTCATGCAAGGAGTGTGCTGATGTTAAAAATAAAATAATGATAGATTTATCTCAAAATGAAAAATATTGCTCAGGATGTAAGTCTGTAAAGGATCAAAAGAGTTTTAGTAATAATCAAGATTGGTGTAAAGAATGCAAGAGTAAATTAATGAAAAAATATTATGACAAGAATGCAGATGATCATAGAGAAACAGTTAAAAAAAATTATGAGAGTAAGCGAGTGGAAACTGTTTGTGAGTGCGGTAGAACAATTTATCTGGTTTCTCTCAAAGCACATCTCAAAACAAAATTACACAGTCAAATGTTAGAAATAAAGCAACAGGTTAAAAAATAATTTTCTTATTAAAATTTTTCCTAATAAATTGAAAAGAAATTTCGTTAAGAAAAAAATATTAACATAAAAATGGAAAACAGAAATACACATATGACGGTAAAAGATAAAGCTTGCAAAAGAAAGAAACATAAAAGGTTATAGTAGAATGAAGAAAGATCAATTATTACGTATATTGGATATTGAACCTTCCGCAAAAACCCCAGACTGTTCAAGAATTGCGAAAAATTGCAAAGGAGAGAAAGATAAAAGGATACTATAAAATGAAGAAAGCAGATTTGATCGATGCTATAAGAAATGTTGATAAAATAATAAATGAGGCTTTTAACTTTGATGAATCATTTTTCGAACCAGAAATAGAAACATCAAATAATTATAATTCTACTCAGCTCATTGACATCGTGGAAACTAGATCTAGGTTTATTCGAAGGTACAACGCCTACTCGTGTGATTATACAATTTCTATTAAAAATACCGAGTTAATACAGGGGCCTTCAGTGGATCAACAAGTAGATTTAATAACAAGAGCTCTTCGAGAAATGATCGAAGTAGCAAAAGGACGCACCAACTTTAGACGGGGTGATAGAATAAATATTGTCATCACGAATCCTGAACTTCGTGCACCTATATCAACAGGATATCAAAGAAGTAATGTAACGCAAGAATTAGTAGAGATATTGATGGAAACTGTTTCAAGAATTTTGACTTCGAATGAAGAACTTGATCTTACAACATCTACTTTTAATGTAGATATAATTGCAATGCCTCAGGGTGGAAAGGGTCAAAAAATTTCAAATTTAGCTCAAGCTAAACAAACCAAGTCTTCAATCACACAAATAAAAAATACGGATAATTTATGTTGCCCGAGAGCTGTGATTGTTGCTCTAACATATCCGGTAGATAATCCACCTATCTCGAAAATATTTAAGAAGGAATTCTCAAAACTTGATCTAACTTACATCAGAAAAGGAAGAAAATTACAAACAGATCTAACTAATCAACTATGTAATCAACTAGGTAGTTACAATGAGGAGGGTTTCACACTGGATGGTATAAGAAATCTGGAAGAGCTAACGGATATTCAGATAAATGTTGTGTGTGCAGAAAATTTGAACTCTGTTATTTATAAAGGACCTGAAAAAGATATAAAAGTATACTTGTATAAATACGGTAACCATTTCGATGTGATTTCGTCCATGGCAGGATTTCTTGGTTCAGTTTATTTTTGTAAAAAGTGCAATAAACCTTATAACAATAAAGATAAGCATAAGTGCGAAGAAGAGAAAAGGAAATGTAGGTTATGTTTTCAGGAAGAGCATTCAGAATCAACAAAGAATAAAATATTCTGCTCAGTTTGTAATAGGTATTGTTTCAATCAAGATTGTTTAGATAATCATCAGGAAGTGTGTGACACTGTATTCAAATGTTTAACTTGTAATAAAATCTGTTTTAGGAACTCTGATGAACCCCATAAATGTGGAATTGAAAAATGTCGAAATTGTTTTAAAGAAGTAGAGATAATAAATCATAAATGTTATATGCAGTGGAAAAGACAAAAAGGTGGAAAATGTAAGAGAGAAATTTGTCTGTGCAAAGGTAATCAGGATCAGTTTGTTAAACCTGTGAAAGACTATAATTTGAACGAATTGAGAGCAAAAGCGGAAGAAGAAATTTGGGTTTATGGCTATGAAAATATGAAAAAACAAGAGCTATTGAATATATTGAACCCTGGAAATGAAATATTAGAGGAGACAAAATTACCTAAATGTACTTATACAGAAAAATATCTATTCTTTGATTACGAGGCGCAACAAGAAACGGGGGTTCATATTCCGAATTTGATAATCGCTCAAGATTTTAATGGTAAAAGATTTCGATTCAAAACGAACGAAGAATTTTGTGGGTGGTTAATTTCGAAAGAACATAAAGATTATACTTGCATAGCACACTATGCTAAAGGTTATGATACACAGTTCATTCTAAAATATTGTGTTGAAAATACTCTAAACCTTTTACTCTAACCTTTTACTATTTATAATGGAACAAAAGTTATGCTCCTTGAAATACCTTCAATAAGATTAAAAATTATTGACAGTAGTAATTTTGTTAATGGACCTCTGAGTGATTTCCCAAAAACATTTGGTTTAATTGAAATGAAGAAAGGATACTTTCCACATTTATTTAACACCAAAGAGAATGAAAATTATGTTGGACCTATCCCTGACAAAAAGTATTATTGTTATAATCAGATGAAGCCTGAGGGCAGGAAAAAGTTTCTGGAATGGTATCTGCAAAGAGTTCAAGAAAATTTCGTTTTTGATATGAAGAAAGAAATCTTCGAATATTGTAGGTCGGATGTAGATATATTAAGGCAAGGATGTTTAAAACTGAGAAAAGACTTTTTAGAAATAGCGAATATAGACCCTTTCCAATATTTAACAATTGCTGGTGTATGCATGGCTATCTACAGATCTATATATCTATGGAATAACACAATAGCTGTTGTAAATGAACCTATAGAAGAAAAATATTCAAAACAATCAATCAGTTGGTTGAATAGCCTCGGAAACTCTAACATAAAACATGCATTAAACGGTGGCGAACAAGTTATTTGTGGCGCAAAAGTTGATGGTTATGATGGTAATACCGTATATCAATATCACGGATGTTTTTGGCATGGTTGTCCAAAATGTTACAAAGAGAGTACAATAAATAATGTGAACAGGGAAGAAATGGGAGATCTCTACGAAAAAACCAAGGAGAGAAGTAATCAAATAAGAGATGTTGGATATAAATTAGTCGAAATGTGGGAATGTGAATGGACTAAATCGGTAGCGTATAAAAAGACTGAAAAACCAGAAATAATCGGACCTCTAAATCCAAGAGATGCATTCTTTGGGGGAAGAACTAATGCATTTAAACTATTGGCAAAATCTACAAAGACGAAGAAAATTAGGTATATTGACGTATGTGGTCTGTACCCTACTGTTCAGTTTTATGATTTCTATCCTGTGGGTCATCCAACAAAGATTTTCAAACCAGAAAAACATGATAGAAAATGGTTTGGAATAATAAAATGTAAAATTTTACCTCCTAAAAACTTATATCATCCTGTATTACCGGTTAAGGTTAAAATGGGTAAAAACGAGAAGTTACTGTTCCCGTTGTGTTTGAAATGTGCTGAACAGAAAATAAGTAAATGCCCTCATACTGAAGATGAAAGAATTCTTACAGGAACCTGGTCAACTGTCGAAGTTAATACAGCAATTGAAAAAGGTTATAAGATTCAAGAAATTTATGAAGTGTGGCATTTTGAAAAGATAAGTAATAAATTATTCAGAAATTATGTAAAGAACTTTATGAAAATAAAATTAGAAACCAGTCCTCATAACTACGATTCAAATAAAGAATATATAGAGGATATAAAACAGAAACTGGATATTGATCTGGACCCTGAAAAAATTGAAGTAAACCCAGGTAAAAGAGCTGTTTCAAAAATTTGCCTAAATAGTTTATGGGGAAAATTCGGTCAAAGACAAAACATGAGTCAAGCAGAGTATGTGACTGATGTTAGAAGATTTTATGAAATACTACTAGATGATAGATTGACGGATATAAATGTAAATTATCTGACGGAAGAGACTGTGCAAATGAGCTATAAATTTAAGGATTATTATGTTGAGAATAATACTAACACTAATATCTATATAGCTTTGTTTACTACAGCAAATGCGAGACTAAGACTGTATGAAAAATTAGATGCATTAGGTGAGGCTGTAATTGGATGTGATACCGATTCAATCTTTTACTTTGATGACGGAGTAAATACTGTTAAGACGGGTGATATGCTTGGTGAGTGGACAGATGAGCTCAAGAAGGACGAGCATATAAAGTTATGGGCGTCGACAGATCCTAAAAGTTATCACTATGGAACAAATTTAGGAAAAAGCGTAACTAAAATAAAAGGGTTCACGTTAAGTTATCAGAATTTAGAAACATTGAATGGTAAAACAATGATTAAACTAATAAAGGAGGGTGTATCTGAACTGAGGCAGAGTTCAGTAGCCCTGACTTATAATAAAATAACAAGAGAGATCAAAAGTAAACAATTAGTAAATAAATTAGAAACGAAAAAGTTTAAGTTCGAGTATGATAAGAGAGTAATCTTACCTAATTATGATACTGTACCATACGGATATTGTACATAAAAATAAGTATAATTTGAATGAAATTTAATTGATAGTATATAAATATATTTTAATCTGATTCTATATCATATTCAGCGCTAAGTTCTTTTTCAATAATTCTAGACAATACGCTCAGGCGAGCGACAATATTTATCATATGTTTAGTGTATTTTATTCTCTTCGATTCAGGTAAATGTTGAATTTTATCCGAGAGTGGATCCATTAAAATTTCATATTTTGTCCGGGTTCGCTCAACAGGGTTCTTGAAATATGGAATCGTGTTTTCAAAATCAAACTCATCTTCACTGATGAGAGAATCTTTTAACACTTCCATTTAAAAACAAAAAATTATATAAATAAAATAAGTTCAAGGTATCAACTTAAAAGTCTTCAAATAAGGGTAAAAATATTCACTTTTAAATTTGTTATCTTGCCTGCACACTTGTGCGCATCTTAAAATACTTGGTAATATGAATCAATTTTCCGAGTTATTATGTAGTTTTCAGAGTAAAATTTAAAGCCTAAAATATTGGAAGTTCAAATTTTGATGAAATTGGTTGATTTATTGAACAAATTTTCAAATTGACTGGAGTGTCCTCAACGTACCCCTATACTACTGAGTTCAGTTCGGTGTATGAATGTACCGCAGAAAAATACTCTGATCTGTAATCTTTTCTCAACGGTTGGAGTAGTTGATGACTTAAAAAAAACTTGCGGATATTTTAATTATTTAACTGCGTTTCCACCGATTGAGAAAATATGACCCATTTGTTTGCTAGCCGAACCTGCCACAGCAAGTTGGTCAACAATTAATGCAACCTTTTTGCGATTATGGATCCTTCGTCCTCGAAAATGCTTAGCCAAGCCTGCTTTCACGACTAAATTTGCCGCGGAATCAACCAGATATTAGAGATTAAACGATGCATTTGGAAGTTGGAATCACGCAAATGTTATTCTAGAATTGGCGGGATCTTGGGCGATTCTAACCTCCAAATGCAATGTTTAATCCGTAATAATCTCCACCGATGACCAATGAGCTATAACTTTAGAGTGGCACATCTAGGAACGTTCCGCTGGTTCATTTTTGTGATTTTTACGCTTTAACGACATAGATGTCCGCCCCCAATGAATACAAAACAAGGGTCCCTGGACACAAACATGGGTTTTTTTCTTATAATTGGACCTGTTGATAGCTTATATAGCAAGCTCATTGGTAAATAGCAGTCAAACCGGACGAAATTGACCTGCCGAGTTCGAATTTGGCCTTAGTTTTGATCGATATATTCTAGATTTTCCACAATTTAAACTTTATTGTGAAAAATGTTTAAAAGTAGAATATGCGTAAAATCAGGGCGAGTTAAGTAGAAAATAATATCATTTTTGTCATCAGCGTCCCAAATACTATGGATAAGCATAATTTTAATGTAATTAACAAGAAAATTCATTGAAATACATTAAAATTTTGTTAAAAATAACACTGATGTTTGGTGCTGTTTGCGGACAGTTATATCGTTAAAGAGGCCTACTTCATTTTTGTCACCTAGGGCGCCGCCATCTTGCCGTAAAAATCGATTTTGAGGTTAAATTTTGTAGGTTGTTTCCGGTCGTTTGGTAAACAAACTCGGGCATCGCCGGAAACGACCTATAAAATTTAACCTCAAACCTTGGAATCTGCCATCCAAAATCCCGCCAAATTCCGAACGACCTACAAAATTTAACCTCAAACCGTGGAGTCTGCCGTCCAAATTCCGCTTTTTCCCGGGATTCCTTCTTCCCTGTGTGGCACAAGGTGGACCAGTCCGCTGCCACTCTAAAGTTATAGCTCATTGCCGATGACGCAAACTTCATTTATACATTTCAGCTATTCAAATATTCTACAACCATACTGAGTACACATTACTGACGGATCCATGATTTTTTTGTTAGTCAAAATGTATAATATAACATTTTTATCCCTTATCCTAAAGCTTATCTCTTAAGTGTATTTTTTTTTTTTTAGCTTAGTAACAACTAACAATCAAGTCTGTCCCTTAAATTCCCAACATCAACCACGACCCCGCGTGATTCCCTCCAGTCGTTTATTTAAATACATTAAATATGTATGTATGTAGGCGTATCTCTCTGTGAAACCCGCTTTCTTTCGAAGAAGCGAGTCATCACAAAACTGTTCCTGGGTGTAGCTCCGTCAGTTCTCCGAAATGAATGAATGAATTCTCAGAACTGTTTCGTGCGGTTCGTTGCATCCGATAGGGTTGGGAGGATATCCGGGCGGATACAGGGATTTGTCTGTCTCTCTTTCTCTCTCTCTCTCGCACCTCCCATTTGAATGCGTGAGATAAAAAGTGATGGAGATAAGGGCTAAAGTCACGTGATGGCGCTGCTATCCTTTTCTAACACATGTGCTCAAACGGCCGGAGAGAGAGAAAGACAAATTCCTGTATTTGCCTGGGCGCCAGGGCGCCGGCATATAATCAGCTAAAACGCATTTGATTTGTTTGTTTTAAACAGCGAAGGCGCGGCGCGGCAAAAAGCAGGGCAGCAGAATTTGGAAATAAGGCCAGAGACCACTTTTTACTCTCCTTCTATAACTATTTAAATCTTTAAATAAACCTTCCACCCTTCTGATATGGATCTTGATTGAGTCCAATTATAATATTTAAATGCAATTACTAAAAATCAGAGGCGAAAGGATGAATCAATCCTCTCTTTTCCTTTTTGATTCACGATGCTAGTTTCAAGAGGAAAAAAAATCCATCTTCCTCGTGTTTGAAGAGTCGTCCTTTTCCAAAGATGGCCACAATCCGTTGTATAAGCAAGAAAAAACAATTAAGCAGGGAACTCCAATTTAATTTATGTCTTGTTTAATATTGCTCGTGGATTTGGCATTCAGAAATAACGTCGGTCTCCCAGATAAGTTCATCTAAAAAGGCTAAAATATGTAACCGTCTAAACCGAACTAGAGAATTCAAGAAGCGCCTTCATTTTGTAGTGTATGCAAAAAGAACACGCTTATGTTCGAATAGTTAACTATCTCCAAACCAGTCATTGTCTCATAAGCGTGCGGTTGGGCCTAGCTTAAAGCGTAGCCGAACGAGAAGAAGAGTTAAGATGCGTCTTCATTTTGTAGTGTATGCAAAACGATTACACTTACGTACGAATAGTTGATTATCCCCGGTTCTTACCGCATACTCACTGCACGCGTAGTTGGACATGCATCGCATTTTCCGTGCATACGATGGTATTTTTTTTTCCGCGCATACGATGGTATTTTTTTTTCCGCGACCCATTTTCTTACTATCCAAATTCTGGAATGTTGTCTCTTGGGGTCAGTTGCGATTAATTGCTGCAACGGATTTAAGCATTGATTCCACTGAAAACTGTGAGGAAGAAATGAATAAAGACTAAAACTTACTCCTATATGAACTCAAGAACAGCAAACGAAAAGTGACTTTTCGGTACCACCATACTGGATATTATTCAGCTCAGATTCTTTTTTTTTTTTTTACTCGGATAAAGCTTGTTTTAGATGTATATGAACGGAGCTTATCGATAATCTTTGGCGAATTTCTAATTTTTATTCCTTCAAATCATTTTCGTGTCTATTGAAGGGAACCAGATGCTATATATTTCCTATGTATAATATTATGTCCGTAATAAGGGAAAATCTGATTGCCCTCTGTATACAGCCGTCCAATTAACAAGCAGATATGTTGTTATCTTGACTTTGGTCTGGTCAAAACTTCTGTAACACCCTATAAAAGCTTATTTTATTAATTAGATTCCCCATATACAATGAGAGTTGCTCCGTGTCATATTCTTACTGATCAAGGAGCGCTCAAGAGGCAAAATTCAAATGGTGGATGCCGCTGTTGTCGCTATTTCAAACAGGCTGAGTTCCGATCCTAAACAATAGCAGTCGTCATTGAAAGAGAAAATGTCCTCCTGAAAAGAAAAAGAATTATTTAAGGCGCCCATGGCACTGTAAACGTGTAAAATGAGCATGTGCGAAAAGTTGACAGAACTGTACCGCCATTTGCATTTTTCCTCTTGCGGCTTCTGTGGAGGGTCTAAATCATGAGAGCCAATCAGAAATGAACTCCCACAAAGCACAACTCTCATAGCTTATAGGAACTCTAATAGTAATGAAATCTCTCCCTTACCTTTGTGAACGCAAGATATCAAAAGGTTAAAATGGGAGAAAACCGACATTTCATACACTGAAAAAAAAACTGTATGGGTGTGACAACCATCCACGCCGGTTCATGTACTAACCGTAAAAAGGCAGCTAGGGTAGCCGTGTTTCACAGGTGCCATAGCCAAGAAATCACGGTCGGAATGCCCGTAATAATTATGGTCGTGACACCCGTAACTTCACGGTGGCACAACCCCTGAATCACGGTTACTCGAGTGCTTCGACGCGACCGCTACCCGTGAAGCACGGGTGCCCGGCCCGTGAACGATGGATGTTTCGGCGCATGCGCAGTAGGCGGCAGCGATTTTAGCGGTTACAGACTTGGCTCCGCGACCAACCGTCAGTTGAACATTTTCCAGTTAAGAATTTGACGGTTGGTCGCGCGGAGGAAGTATAACGATTTTAAGTGAATTTTATTTGTGAAAGAAATGAATTCAATCATATCTTTTCAATCGCGTCAGTGCAGTTATAGTTGCGTTCTCACGTAGATTGAAGACGGGTTGTGATTTTAATTTGTGCTAACTTACAGTTTGATTTCGGAAAGATGAAACGTTTTAACGTGCGTTTGAAACTCTCGACATAGAATTTTAGACGGATGAGAGTTTGATTTTGAAAATGTCGAAATTCCGTCTTAAGATTTTCGGAGTCGGTGAAAAAGTCGCCTTAATGCGGTACTAAATTGTGAAACTCAGCTGTAGTTTTTGCTTGATTATGTTTAAGTAGTGCAGTGCATCGTGTCAAGTGCCTTTGTTTCTGTGAAATTTGATTTTCATCCTCTTTTAAGCTCATTTCTTTGAGGAACGGCATGGGAACGTCCTCATGATGGTGAGTAATTTTTGATGTAAAATATTCTATCATGGTCACACAGCTTTGGGAACAGAGTCGACGTAATCAATTTTGACTCTCGAAACGTGTTGAATTCCTTTAAAATTGTCCAATTTATAGAGTAAAAGTCTATGGTTTTGCCTATAAAAAAACTGCGATCAAAAGTCAAAAACGGCCATGACCATCAAATCATCACGTTTTCATCCTAACTACTCAACCTAGCGGTTAAACACCAAAGAAAACCCCCATATAACCTTATATAGACGGATTCAGAATGCTTTGGTGATGATACTTTCATAAGTTTCAATCCATTTTATTCAAGTATTAGGCTGAAACTTTAGTTGAAAGACGAAAAGTAACCGTCTCTCAGCTCTCCGCCGCGCCGATTCCAGCCATTCCGAGTCCGCTTGGAATTGAGCGAGGCGAACGCGCATCGCCGTATATCTACTATGAAAGCGGCCACTTTACGCATGCGTGGTTCGTAGCGCAGTGCGTATGTGCTGGCCTCACACCCACGCGATCCGGGTTCGGATCCCGGGCCAGCTTGTTATTTTTGCACTTTCAGTCGTGCCTTTTTTATTATTTCCTTCTTACTTTTGACTCTTTACACATTTATTTCTTACAATAAATTTTGACAATAGTGTCATGATTTACCGGTTTAGGATAAAAAAAAAAAAAAAAAATAAATAAAAATAAATTATTAATGTGCACATCAAAAATTGTCAATAACATATATGAAAAAACATTGATAGACATGTGTAAGAAACTGAGCTTTAAACTCCAACTTTAGCCCTTATTTTGCCATAATCACTGAATGTAGGGGAGCCTTTCGTCTCAGCCGTCAGCGGCCAGTTTGTTTATATTCTCTGAACTCCTCTCCGCTCACATCCGCTCGTTCTTATTTTTTGAAAATCAGGTATTTTACAGGCGTTCTTATGAGCGGACGAGGCCGCTTGGGGCGCTCGGGTGCGTAAACAATTCAGCAACACGACCAAAATGACCACACTGTAGTTTATCTAGTCACTGTACACGCTTCACTCTTGTAGAGTTTTTGATGTTGTCCATTTTACCTGCCTCCCAATTATGGTACAGTGAGGTATTCCAGGACGTGCTTTTGAGGCAACTTGGGGGCGTTGCGTTGCAGTCAGTGTTTCAAACTTGGGATTTTTATTGGGGGGGGGGGCAAACCAACTTTTGAGAGATGCAGAAGAGGGGGGGGTCTGGGGGACACCCCCAGTGGGAGGACCCCCTGACAAATTAGAAAATTCAGGCTCTCTCAGACGATATTTTAAGCAATGTTATCGCATAAAAATGCCACCAAATTTTAAAAAAAATTAAAATAGATTTTACGTTTATTTTCTTCATTTCTCAGGCAAAAAGGGAAGTTTTTAGTTTAGACTTTCAGCTTATTGATGAAGCTGATATTTCTAGGCTTTGGGAAACTATTCCTCAAGGTTAGAAGTCTTCAGGAAATTTGAAACTGCAGTAAATGTAATGTTCCGCTCAGTGGCGTAAAAGAGATTATTTTTAAGGGGAGAGGGTAGCAAATACAGTCCAATACTTTAGGGAATCTGAGGGGGGGCTTTCCAGTAATAGGGGATCAGGGGGTATTCCCCCGAAAAATTTGAACATTAAGGTTCGCTTAGACTATATTTTAAGCAATTGAATCTTTCAAAAATGATCAAAAATGACCAACCCACGGAACAGAAGTTAGTGGACTCAATGTATATTTTCTTTATTTCATTGACAACAGAGGATTTTTTCACTTTAGATTTACTTTAGACGCAGTATCGCAGGGTAAAATAGAGTCACTTATTCTTGCCATTTTTTGCTTCTTGGTTCCTGTAATTATTCCTTTCTTTCTTTATTTTTGTGTATTTTTTCGTCTTTTCTTTTCTCCCTCCTCTTTTTCATCAAATTATTGGGGGGGGGGGGGCAAAATGATACTTCGCCCCCCCCTCTCAAATATGGGAGGGGCAAAAAGGCCATTCCCCCCTAAGATTACGCCACTGGTTGCAGTGGTGCGCCAAGAGGGGGGGGGGTGTTCCCTTTCCTCGGGCGGCAATATTAGGATGAACAAGCAAAAAATGAAAAAAAAAGGGTTATCTCTAGCAATGTATTCCCAAAGGCGGCAAAATCAGTGGGTACAAGCATATAAAACAGTCTTCAATCTCCTCCCCCTCCCCCTCCCTACCTCCCCCTCCCCCTCCCTACCTCCCCCTCCCTACCTCCCCCCCACCTCCCCCTCCCTACCTCCCCCTCCCTACCTCCCCCTCCCTACCTCCCCCTCCCTACCTCCCCTCCCTACCTCCCCTCCCTACCCCCCCCCTCCCTACCTCCCCCTCCCCCCCTCCCCGCGTCAACCCCCCTCTCTACCATCCCTCCTCCCCAGTCCCCCTCCCCACCATCCCTCCACCCCTCCCCACCATCCCTCCTCCCCCTCCCGTGTCACCCCCCCCTCCCCACCATCCCTCCACCCCTCCCACCATCCCTCCTCCCCCTCCCCGTGTCACCCCCCCCCCCCCCCCTCCCCATGACAACCCACAACCTCCCTCATCCCCCTCCCCTCCCCCGCCGCTGCCGTCACCCCCCACCCATCCCGCCTCCCGACGACCAGAACGTCGAGATCTCTCAACCGTGAATGTATGGGCTCAGGAACCGTGAAATCATGGGCTCGAAAACCGTGAAAGCACGAGAATGGAACTGTGAAGACATGGACACGGCGCCCGTGAATGTACGGTTTAGAACTAAACCGTACATTCACGGGTGTCGTAACCGTGTCTGGACGGCGTCCAACTTTTACCCGTGATTCACGGTTCCCGAGCCCGTCTTTTATAGTAACCGTACCCGTGAATTTTTTTCTGTGTAGTATTGCAATATAGAGAAAGGACATTACCCAAAATCGGCCTTTTTACCCCTGAGAGCGAAATGTGAAATAATTTTAGGGGTGATAGAGGATTAAATCAGCGTTCCGAATCTGGCCTATTTTTTGATTTTGGACGAAGGGAAAGGGGGGGGAGGGGGGTCCAAAGTTAGACCCTTCAAATGCCCATAACTTTTTAACGAATAAAGATATGAGAATGTACTTTGCGCGAAAAGATAGATCTTTTAAAGACCTTTTGATTGATGTGTACGATATTTGCCTTATCTTAATTTTTAATCAATTTATCGAAGTTTTTCTGATTTTTTTGAAATCGGGTTTTCCGTTTTTTTAATCGTGGAAGTTTGGCAACGCACGAATCATCACAAATAATTTCCAGGATAAAAGGAGACGCGATTTGCTAAATAATGGTTCAAACCGCATGTTGGGGAAATGCTTTGAAGCGGAGTTATGAGGGTTCAAAGTTGGCGCTGTCACGAAAAAGGCCGCCCCGAGGGGCGTACTACAGGTAGTAGAAGTTGGCATTATCTGTTCTTCCCGTCCAAATGACTTGAAATTTGGTATTCCCGGGTATTTTTAACGCTGAATTCAAATTTTGCATCAGTTTTTCAAAATCAAAAAATCCAAGATGGCTGCCGACCATTTTTTTCGGAAATTTGGTCGGCAGCCATCTTGGATTTTTTGATTTTGAAAAACTGATGCAAAATTTGAATTCAGCGTTAAAAAATACCCGGGAATATCAAATTTCAAGTCATTTGGACGGGAAGAACAGATAATGCCAACTTCTACTACCTGTAGTACGCCCCTCGGGGCGGCCTTTTTCGTGACAGCGCCAACTTTGAACCCTCATAACTCCGCTTCAAAGCATTTCCCCAACACGCGGTTTGAACCATTATTTAGCAAATTGCGTCTACTTTTATCCTGGAAATTATTTGTGATGATTCGTGCGTTGCCAAACTTCCACGATTAAAAAAACGGAAAACCCGATTTCAAAAAAATCAGAAAAACTTCGATAAATCGATTAAAAATTAAAATGAGGCAAATATCGTACACATCAATCGAAAGGTCTTTAAAAGATCTATCTTTTCGCGCAAAGTACATTCTCATATCTTTATTCGTTCAAAAGTTATGGGCATTTGAAGGGTCTAACTTTGGACCCCCCCCCCCCCCCCTTTCCCTTCGTCCAAAATCAAAAAATAGGCCAGATTCGGAACGCTGATTTAATCCTCTATCACCCCTAAAATTATTTCACATTTCGCTCTCAGGGGTACAAAGGCCGATTTTGGGTAATGTCCTTTTATCTATCCCTCTCTCTTCTCCATTGAAACACGAATTTCGAGTTTGATTTAACTCTATCGATCGTTTTTCAACCGATACATTCAAAATGGAAATGAGAGATATAGAGGATACTCTGGTTGCGCTGGAATAGTGCAACGGAGATAAATATTCTATTCCTCTCTTTTCTTCATTGAAACGCGAATGTTATAGACAGGGATTGACACAGAGATAGACCCCTTCCTATCTATCCTTTTTCAACTAATATAGACAAAGGGGAAATTAGAGGTATAGAATAGATCATGCCCATGCGCCTTTAGATTTTCGATTGTTTTCAAGCTGATCACAAACTAAACTTGTTCACAAAATGGTTGGATTGTCTCTCTATGCGTTGATAACACGAGTTCAAGAGGCGGAATCCAGACGGGAAAAAAGGGCGTTGAGTGGGAGTGAGAGACAGAGTGGGGGAGGGGTGGGGGAGGTGGAGGGGGCTGGGTAGGGAAGAAGAGAAGTAAAAAAAGTGTCGCACAGGAATTAAGACGGATAGAGACTGTCTCTGTCACTTCTTTTTTTTTTTTTTTTTTTTTTTTTTTTTTACAGAAGCTCACACAACGCGCGCACGTAATGACACAATATTACAATCCGGGTACAAAAAGATGAGGTGTTCAGATGTGAAAATTTCGTAATCCGGAGGTTGCCAAGTTTCAAGGCGTATCGGATTCAAGTGTCAAAAGTGACAAGAAAGGGGGGGTCTGAACTATCAGGTTTTTCCTACATGGTGCAACACGTTACAAAAGGGTACACAACGGTACAAACTGAGTACAAGAAGATGAAATGGTTCGATATGAAAATTTCGTAATCAGGAGGCTGCCAAGTTTCGCGGCTCGGCGCGGCGTCCTGATTCAATTTTAGAAAATGACGAAAAATAGTGGATCCGTGGCTTTATCAGGTTTTCTCTGTATGGTACAAAACGGTACAAAACGACTGGATGGTTAACCATTTTGATTTCGATAGCGGTGGTGGTGGTGGTGGTTGTGGTGGTGGTGGTGGTGGTTTTGGGGGTGGTGGTGGTGGTTGTGGTGGTGGTGGTGGTGGTGGGGGGGGGGGTGACCTTAAATTAAGGCCTCCCTTCCCCCAACGGAGAGTACAAGTCTCTGTTGATGCGTTACATAAGAACACAAGGCGGTAGAAAGCGGATAGAAAGCGACGGCATGATGAGATATCGACGCTTTGAAAGCGGGGAGCTGACTTTCCAACCTAGAGCCTCAGAACTCCCCCCAAACGGTGGGAGGGGGAGGGGGGGGTACAAAATTTTTTTGGTGGTACAAAACGGTACAAAACGGGTATATAACGACTGGATGGTCGGTTATACTGATTTCGATAGCGGGGGGGGCTGACCTAAAATTTTGGTCCCCCAAAAACCCCCCCTTTTCGGGGAGTACAAGTCTCTGTTGATTAGTTGCATAAGAGTACAAGGCGGTAGGATGCGGACAAAAAACGACGGCATGATGAAATATCGACGCTTTGAAAGCGGGAAGCTGACTTTCCAACCTAGAGCCTCAGAACTCCCCCAATCGGTGGGAGG
This sequence comes from Trialeurodes vaporariorum, assembly GCA_011764245.1. Classification (NCBI taxonomy): domain Eukaryota; kingdom Metazoa; phylum Arthropoda; class Insecta; order Hemiptera; family Aleyrodidae; genus Trialeurodes; species Trialeurodes vaporariorum. The sequence continues at coordinate 27,288,338 of VMOF01000001.1, read as the reverse complement.
GGGAGGGGGTACAAAATTTTTTTTGGTGGTACAAAACGGTACAAAACGGGTACAAAATAATGGAATGGTCAGATTTCGACATTTCGCAAGCGGGGGGGGCTGACCATTTCCACAGCCCCCCCGAATTAAATCTAAAAAAGTGACCCAAAAAAAGGGGGGTAAAAAATTTTATTTTTACGGTACAAAACGGTACAAAATGGGTACAAATCGATGACGTAAACAAAACTTAGAAATTCGATAGGGGGGGGGGGCTGGCGAAATGGACGTTCAATACGTCCGGCTGTAGAGTTATGAATGAAACACATTCCCTCCCTTTCGAACCCTTAAGGCTCGATTCGCTACAGTAACTGCAGTCCTTTCCCAGGGTCCCAACGCACAGAAGAGCGAGTCAATGGGCGAGGCGGACCTGACGTGGCAACTGTAAATGCACGTATATCTTTGTTAATATGCAACGTAAAAATTTTGATAATAATGTAATTGATTTTATCATACAATTTTCTACCTGAATCGCTTCATATAAAATTTTTTTTTTGACGGTAAAAACATTCAGAATTTCAATTTTAGTAAAATATTATATGTCCGACCCCGTCCATTGACTCGTTCCTTTGTGCGACTCGAGGGGGCGGTGCGTCTCCTTCTTCCGAATTATTTCAGTAAACTGACAATGAGAGGAAAATAAGCATGTCTGGCAAACTCTCCCATCGGCAAGTGTTAACAGGATTGAGTGAGACAAGAAAGCAAAATGCTGATTTTTTTCAGATTCTCAAACTTATGTGTATACAGGGGGGGTAACAGATGAACCCCCCCCCCCCCCCCCCCGGGGGCCCAAATTTTGAACGAGTTGAGATAAAAAGTTGCGGTTTGGACCATTCTTCATAATTTTTTGGGGAACTTTTTCTTTTTGGGGGTCGAAACCCCCCCGCCACCTTAGGGGCCCCCCGGGGTCTATCTCAAAAATTTTAAATGGCAACCCCCATCTTGTGATATTGTTTACGAAGGGATTTTCGAGGAAATTTTCGTAGGGCTGTAAAAAATATTGATGAGCAAAAAAAAAAAAAAAGGGCATCAGATTTTTTTGGGACCTCAGCCCCTCCCTTGAAAAATTTCTAGATCCGCCACTGCATGGAAAACTATTCTACATACTCTGCGCTGTCGGACAACTCAGAGAAATCGAGGGAGGGTCCGAGAACCGAGAGTGACCGGCAAGGCAATCGGCATAGTGACAGATTATTTAATATTTACGTATACATAGAATGAATTGATACAATTTACTTTTTTCCCATTAAAAAAAAAAAAAAAAAAAAAAAAAAAAAAAAAAAAAAAAAAAAAGCACTTAAAATCGCGGATTCATCCAAATAACTTTTAGTCACAAGAACAAAAAATTTAAAGTTAATCATACTTAAATAACCACGATAACTCGACCATTTTTTATTTGGTCAATGGACCAATTTTATTTGTGAACCCTGCTAAAAATTGATCATGTAATGTTCATGAAATTGCATGAACGTTCATGCAATGTTCATGAAAATGTCCAATTGCTCATGAACTTCACATGAACGTTCATGAACAGGACATGACCGTTCATGAACAGGACATGAGCGTTCATGAACTGGGCATGAACGTTCAAGAACTGGACATGAACGTTCATGTGAAGTTCATTTATGCTCATGCAATGTTCATGAACGTTCATGTAATGTTCGTTCCAATTACACATGTACGGTACATGAACAAAAGCTCGAACATTACATGATCAATTTTTTGCAGGGAATTCAAGCAAAAACCTAAGTCATACGGACAAAAATCAACGTTGATTAGACTTGAATAACCTAGATAACTCGACCATTTTTTTTTGGTCAATGATACAATTTTATTTGTTACCTCAACCTAAAACTTTGATAAATGAACAAACATTTAAGTAAATTTGACTGAAACATTCGGGATAATCCAACAATTTTTAATTGCTAATTGGACAAATTATATTGGTCAATTCAACCGAAAAATTATTCAATCGAACAAAAATTCACGTAAAACAGACCTGAAAAACAACGATAATTCAACTAATTTTTTGCTTGGTTAAATTAACAAAGAAATTAGTTAAACAGCCTAAATTCCACGTTGGTTTGAAAAAGTTACCAAATGGTTCATTCAACTAAAAATTCAATAGTTGAATTCACGTTTTGACTTATTTGAATTAAACTCTCTAGAGGTTAATCGAACAAAAATATATTCTGTTCCTCCTACTATTCCCTTTTGGTTCGATTGACCATTATTTTTTTTTTCAGTGTAGCTAGTTAAGGGATAGGTAGACTTTTGGCGTTGCCGCTCCGCAATATATCGAAAGAACGGATCCACCGTAAAGCAAGACGCGATCATTACGCGCGGAAATCTGACAACGCACGTTTGCGACCAAGCCGTAAATTGTCGATTTTTACGCAGGAAGTTAATGGCCAAAATCGATACAAAACCATAACAAAAACATGTAGTACTTACTGCATGTTAAAAATTTAGCGAATAAATTAGAGACTAAAAAATTTAAGTTTGATTATGATAAAAGAGTAATCTTGCCTAATTACGATACTGTACCATACGGTTATTGAACATAAATATAAGTAGTATAAAATTCGGTTGCATTTTAATGCATATTTTTAATAAAAAATATAAGTAATCTCAACATCAGATTCTAAATCATGTTGAGGAATTTTAAGATTTTTTACTTCTTTTTCAATATCATATGTTTAGTGTATTTTATTCTTTTAGATTCAGGTAAATGTTGAATTTTATCCGAGAGCGGATCCATCAGAGTTTCTTATTTCGACCTTGTTCGCTCAACAGGGTTTTTGAAATACGGAATAATGTTTTCAAAATCAAACTCATCTTCACCAACACATGAATCTTTGAATACATCCATTTATGTACAGTAAAATTTATAAACCTTTGAGTTTTTTATTTATTGAATTTTTGGTGAAAAAAAGGGTAATTAGTCAGTTTTGGAAAAGTGGTTAATCCGGGCCTCGAAAATGTGAAAAAAAATTAGAAAATAACTTTAAAAATTTTTATCTTGGCTGCACGCATGTGCGCGGTGAAAAAAACGCTGAAAAAATAGTTAAAAAAGGCTAATGAAAATAGAAAACTAAAGGTTTATTTAAAGATTAATTTTTCAAGAAATTTTGGCTTTGGTTTTTTCGGTTAAATTCATATTAATTTTGGATAAATTTGAGAGATGGGTTGAGTGGGGTGGACGTACTCCTATACTACTAAGATTGAATAGTTCAGTTCAGTGTATGACAGTACGGCACGAAAATACTCACAACTTTAATCTTTTCTCAATCGGTGCAATCACCGTTGAATTATTATTAAAATACCCGCAAGTTTTTTACAGTCATCGACAACTCCACCGGTTTAGAAAACAAAACATATTAGAGTATTCTCGTGCAGTACAATCATACACTGCTGAACTGAACTGTGTAATCTTTTCTCAACCGGTGGAGTCATCGGTGAATTAAAAATAAAAGTCCTATCCCAAAGTGTGACAGTAGGTATGGGTGATCTGATTCTCGTTTGTTTACCTCATATTTTTTTAAACCTTAAGGTGATTCCAGGTGAAGCTTGCTTTCCATAGCTTTTCATAGCGCCGCTATTGCTGCTGAAAAAGTCAACATTTTTTGGCTTAAATGGATGAATTTACGCCAAAAGTACGAAGAACTTCGAAAAATATCGAAAACGTGAGGGATCGGCGATTAATTCCGGATTCGACCTTTTGTTTTGGTTCATATGGGCAAAATAATACGTTCCCAGACCATGCACCACAAATCCAGTAATGCACCGCGCATTTGGTGTTGATGTTATTTCGGCAGTCCTGCTCTCGCTGCATAACTGTCTTGCAAACATAGGTATGCAAATCGGCCCAATATATCTTGACGAAACACTGTCGTCATGAATCATCATTTCCAAACGGCTTTGTCTATCGTCTATCTCGATTAATACTGAACGGATCGCGATGGTTTTGCGACCATAGTAAAATTCGTGGCACTTTACACTGTAAGACTCATTAAAATGGAATTTGTTTACAGTGCAACCAACTGGTCTATAGATAGAGCAAGAAAAAAGATAAAACCTCAAGGTGGAATTTAAAAAAAACATTAAAATGGAATTTGTTTACAGTGCAACCAACTGGTCTATAGATAGAGCAAGAAAAAAGATAAAACCTCAAGGTGGAATTAAAACAAAAATCCATTTGACGCCCTATTTATGAATTTTTCCGTCGAAGATAGTGTCTGCTTTGTTGTTGTTAGTCCCTCCCCCTTTTTTATTTTTTCTTCCAGGTCGAAGGAAAATTTATGCAGGTCTCCCTAGAATATCATTTATCGCCTTGCTCACTTCTAAAAGTGAAAATGTGCTGTACTTATACACTTGCTAAATAAATTTCTCATTACCTAGTGTGGCCTAGTAATCGATAAAAGGAAACAGGTTTTATCGGACACGGCTGAAGAAAACAAAATCTGAAGAATGTTAAAATTAATCTCAGATGTGACAGCAGGATTGACTTGTTGGCTTACTTCAAGAAGTTTTTCCTTCGGAAAATAAAGGACGTGTTGGAAGAAAATCGGCTGTAATATTTTATAGACTATAGTACAAAGTTCCTCTTGCCAAATTTACGCTTTATATGCAGCGGCGTACCAGAAAATTTGGAGGCCCCCCGCGAACATTCAGTCGGGAGCCCCCTTACACTTTTACAAAATGAATGAGGGGTCAATGAGGTCGGGACGCCCCCTTCTAAGTTAGAGGAGGTTCAGGGGTTCTCCCCTGAAATTTTATGGAAATGGAGAGTTCCCGAGACTTTTTTTTCACGTTATCTTAGCTTTAAATTCCGTTTCTTTCCGTTGAAAGGCAAGAGCTGAATTTCCTGTTAATATTCGTTTAATACCACGGAAAATGCATGGATAATTTATACCACATCGAACGAAGCAATGAACCTGCGCTCTTTTTACTTTAAGATTACACTGATTTTTTTTTTCTCCACCATCTATATCTTTGTTCTTTCAAATGATATACAGGGTGTCTCCAACGAGCTATACCTTTATCTAGAGCGGAGGTATCGGGAAAACTGCGTAACCGCCCCGGAGATTTTAAGGTTATGAATAAGCGAGTAAACAAACCAAATTTCCCCATCTCCGCAATGTATTCTAGCTGGTTTTCTATCTCTATCAGTGACTTTAAAATTTGAATCTTTTTTTTAACTGCGCGTTTTTTCTATCAATCATAGCCTTGATTTCAGTTTCTACCTACAGAAACACTCGAATTCCTCATAGCTTTAATTTAATTTGTCATTTTGCAGTGTGTGTGCAAGCCGTGTGTACCTAACTACCTTATAATGCCGTACGCCGTACTAAACTCATTGCATTTCTTGGCATTTTCACCCGAACAAGCAATGTTTTTGTCGTGAATTATCATGTCTCTGTGAATTGCGGTAGCTTTCAGTTGAAAACTCTCTCCAATTTCTAATATTACTTTCTTGTGCCTTAATTTACTTGTCTTTATCAACCTTGATTGTGCTGAAACCACAAGCTCATGGATGTTTAGTTTTTGTTTTGTTCTTTTATATTAACGTATCATCGGTGAGATACCTATAAATTGGAGTAAAATAAACCATCCTTTAGTGTCAGTATGAACTTTAATATGTCTCAATAATTTGAGTTCAGCTTTGAGGATCCCTATTCATGCTATTCACCGTCTCATTTCTGTATAACTTCATATGCTCAATACAGTGCTATCGCAAGTTATCTTGTTGTGTGTTTACTGGATGTGGGTCAAATGATTGAGTTATTATTTCACTGAGCGCCAGAAATTCTTCTTTAATTTTAGTTTTTTTGCTCTTCTCACCGTGTACTTCAATTTTGCCTCAAAACTAGTGGTCCTATCAAAGTGTTTTTGTAAGGAGGGAGATACTTAATCCCTCAATTTTGGGATCGCGTTCGATGTTCAGACTCTACTTGGTTTTTGCTTTAGCAGAAGGATCACTGTTGTGCCAAGAATTGCTGTATTAGAAGAATCACCGATGTGACGAGGAGTACAAATTATTTGTTACCAATGCTTTAATGACCTGTAGCAGGTATTTCCAAATCTTCAAACGTGACAAAGGTCTAACCAGCTGTGGATAGTTTGAGTTTGGAAAAACTTGTTGTCTGCTATATTCACTCTTCAGTTTTGACCACAGTAACCATGCTCTCATCTTTAAAGGTACGATTAAAACATATTTTTTTCATTCCTACTAAGTGTTAGGGATAAATCACTAGAATCCCCCAGTCTCCTTTGAGGTACATAGTTCATGATAAGCCACTTAAAAAAGATTCTTTGATGTATTCAGTATGGATTATTCATTTCCTTACAGCAAAAGTTTGCAAGAGCCCCATTGCAGAAATCAGCTGAAACATTTAGAAACGAAAGGGAGAGGGGTAAAATAATTCCCTCGGAAATCATGTGGTTTTCACAACAAAATCCTGAAATTTCGCAACGCTGAAAATAGAAAGGGGTAAAGTTTCGAACAATTGTGTCCGAACGAGCAAAAAAAAAATTCTTGTTTTGGCCCCTAAAATTTGTCGTTAAAAGAACGGCCCATGTTTCTATTACACCTTATACCTATGATGTTCCGCGCGAGAAGGCTCAGGTCTCACGAAATTTAAAGTGACAAAATTGACTATTGTCACAAAAGGAGGTGCTGAAACAACCAAATTTCTCAAAACATGTAGGTGGGCTTAAGTCAAGGTTGTAAATAAAGAAGGTATGCTCATCTGACTTCCCGCCACAAATCCAGTGGCGCGCAGTTTAAAATTTCAAGAGGCAAGATGGCCGACAAAAGCAGAAAACACCGAAGATGCACGGAGTCACCCGTCAACTTTTGCAGAAAACAGTCACAGACACTCGGGCGACTTCGTGTATTGACACGGAGTTTCCCGTGTGTGCGTGCATTGTTTTCTGCTTTTGTCGGCCATCTTGCCTCCTGAGATTTTGAACTGCGCGCCACCGAATTTGTGGCGGGAAGTCAGATGAGCATACCTTGTTAATTTACAACCTTGGGTTTAATGTTTGATACAGTAGGATAGGTTTAAAAACATTTCCCTGACCAAAAAAAAGGGTTTGATACATTGACCCATGCAACTATTTCACAGGAGTGGATCTGGCGGGCACTTTAGGTCCCACCGAGTACCGAGGTCCCGTCTGGTGAGCTCTTGCCCGTGGTGGCACATTGAGTATGGTAGCAAAACTAGGGTGGATCAATCCGAAGGACACTAATTTTATTCAATTTTCTATTTGAGAGGACGGTCAATTATAAATCAACGAGCCCAAAAAAGCATCTCTTTTGAAAATTATCCACCCTAAGTGGCATGACCTCCCCCCCCCCTTCAGGCCGATAACTTGATCAGTCCCGATTTGTCGAGTAGTAGCCCCAAAAAAAGGGTTTTGTTCGTCTCAAAAATAGTTTCCTTCTAGACTGCCATTAATTTCTTTCAACAAAAGAATTATTTAAGATGCCCGCTTTGCAAGGCTTGCTTCTCTCCCCCCACTCTGGTTCTCTGGCAGTTTTGCCATTTTGGATGGAAAGTATGCTACGCTCCCCTTTGAAATCAACAGAAATTAGCATAGTATTTTTTCCACTCAAAAGGGCGGCAACTCAGTTTTCTGAGCCAAAAGTAGAAGCGGCAACAACGTGTGACGAATTACCACCCTTTGTACCGCGCCGAGCTGCGCCCGCACCGCACTGTTACAGGGGTGTGAAAATACAAATAGTATGGACTGTTTGGCTGATCGGCGTTCTCCCTCTGATTCTTGTATCACTCCTCCGAGCTATCTAAACAATGCACTGGTCTTGTCAAGTTTCAAGGGAAAAGCCACCTACTGCGCTCTGACATTGGATTCGATCCTCGAAAATGGCAACACTGTAGTTGACCCGTGTTTCTTTTCTTTCAGAGGAAATTCTTAAGGTGATTTTCCTCAGCAAATTCGTTCCAATTATCGACACCGTTCGATTTATGACTAAAATTGAAAAAACGATGGAGTATTTCAAAATTTTGGCCAGTTTGAAAACGCGGAAGGTCTTCAGGAAGCTTTGTGTGAAATTTCATCCAGAGTTATTGAGATTTTAAAAAAAATGTGGTTGAATAACGACGGACACCAATCGATTAGTGCCTATCGATTGGTGTCCTCGTCCTCCGTAATTCAACCACATTTTTTTTTAATTCTCAATAATTCTGGATAAAATTTCACACAAGGCTTCCTGAAGACCTTCCAAATTACCATGTTTTTTGCTGTTTCATCAAATCTTTTACGACAAAAACAACTCTACCAGGAAAACTTGCAAAAAATGCGATTGTAATTTTGACAACATTTTATTTTGCGAAGATGCCAAACGTCCTTTTGACAATCTGCAAGAAATAACTTTGCGGGGGGCGCAGCGAAATCATAAAAAATCGGTTATGCTGTTTGTGCAGACATTTGAATGCAAAAACAGCAGACATACTTTTTTTTGGTACATGACTGATAGATAATCCAAAACGAAGGACTGAACCTACACTGCCCATCGAAATTATGGAATCACTAGTACACTCTACGGAGCATGCGGCGTTTTTGCTTTGTATCGCAATGAGAGTGTGTGAGAGACTGGCAAAAAAAAAAAAAAAAAAAAAAAAAACATCTCCGGACCGCACTCAGATCGCTTGAAAGAGTAAGTCGGATTGAAATGCGCGTGGGGGGGGGGGGGGTTGCTGGTGCTGGAGAGACAGAGAGTATACCAAATGTGATGGACAGAAAATAATCTGACCTGAAAATGGGGATACACTTGCTTTTGTCAATCAAAAGAGTCAATAAGAACGTCCATTTCGCCAGCCCCCCCACCATCGAATTTCTAAGTTTTGTTTACGTCATCGATTTGTACCCATTTTGTACCGTTTTGTACCGTAAAAATAAAATTTTGTACCCCCCTTTTTTGGGTCACTTTTTTAGATTTAATTCGGGGGGGCTGTGGAAATGGTCAGCCCCCCCCCCCGATTGCGAAATGTCGAAATCTGACCATTCCATTATTTTGTACCCGTTTTGTACCGTTTTGTACCACCAAAAAAAAGTTTGTACCCCCTCCCCCTCTCACCGATTGGGGGAGTTCTGAGGCTCTAGGTTGGAAAGTCAGCTCCCCGCTTTCAAAGCGTCGATATTTCATCATGCCGTCGTTTTTTGTCCGCTTCCTACCGCCTTGTACTCTTATGCAACTAATCAACAGAGACTTGTACTCCCCGTAAAGGGGGGTTTTGGGGGGACCAAAATTTTAGGTCAGCCCCCCCCCCCGCTATCGAAATCAGTATAACCGACCATCCAGTCGTTTTGTACCCGTTTTGTACCGTTTTGCACCACAAAAAAAAAATTGTACCCCCTCCCCCTCCCCCTTTCACCAATTGGGGGAGTTTTGGGGGTCTAAGTTGAGGAGTCAGCTCCCCGCTTTTAAAGGCGATATCTCATCATGCCGTCGCTTTCTATCCGCTTTCTACCGCCTAGTGTTCTTATGTAGCGTATCAACAGAGACTTGTACTCTCTATTGGGGGAAGGGGGGCATTAATTTAAGGTCAGCCCCCCCCCCAACACAATCACCACCACCGCTTTAAACCTACGGATCCACTATTTTTCGTCATTTTCTAAACTTGAATCAGGACGCCGCGCCGAGCCGCGAAACTTGGCAGCCTCCTGATTACGACATTTTCATATCGGACCATTTCATCTTCTTGTACCCAGTTTGTACCGTTGTGTACCCTTTTGTAACGTGTTGCACCATGTAGGAAAAACCTGATAGTTCAGACCCCCCTTTTCTTGTCACTTTTGACACTTGAATCCGATACGCCTTGAAACTTGGCAACCTCCGGATTACGAAATTTTCAAATCTGAACACCTCATCTTTTTGTAGCCGGATTGTAATATTTTGTAGCGTTTTGTACCATTTTGTACCGTTTTGTACCATGTAAATAAAACTTGATTGTTCGAATTCCCTTTTTTGTGTCTTTTTTTGACTCTTGCTCCGAGACATCGAGAAACGTGGCAACCTCCGGATTACGAAATTTTCACATCTGACTATTTCATCTTTTTTTACCCGGTTTGTACCGTTTTGTACCGTTTTGTACCGTTTTGTACCATGTACATAAAACTTCATAGTTAGAATTCCCTATTTTGTGTCATTTTTGACTCTTGCTCCGAGACATCGAGAAACGTGGCAACCTCCTGATTACGAAATTTTCACATCTAAGCATTCCAACTTTTTTTAACCCGGTTTGTACAATTTTGTACCGTTTTATACCGTTTTGTACCAAGTTGTATCGTTTTGTACCATGTAGATAAAAGCTGATAGTTCGGATTCCCTTTTCTGTGTCATTTTTGACGCTTGAAACCGAGAGGCCGTGAAACTTGGCAACCTCCGCATTATGAAATTTTCACATCTGACCACTACATTTTCTTGTACCCGGTTTGTACTGTTTTACACCGTTTTGTACCGTTTTGTACCGTTTTGTACCACGTAGATGAAAGCTGATAGTTCGAATTCCCTTTTCCGTGTCATTTTTTTCTCTTGCTCCGAGCCATCAAGAAACTTGGCAACCTTCTAATTACGAAATTTTCACATCTGCCCATTATAACTTTTTGTACCCGGTTTGTACATTTTTGTACCGTTTTGTACCGTTTTGTACCGTTTTGTACCGTTTTGTACCGTTTTCTACCATGTAGATAAAACTTGATTGTTCGCATTCCCTTTTTGTGTCATTTTTGACTCTTGCTCCGAAACATCCAGAAACGTGGCAACCTCCTGATTACAAAATTTTTGCAACTAACCGTTTCAACTTTTTGTACCCGGTTTGCACAGTTTTGTACCGTTTTGTACCGCATTGTACCATGTAGATAAAACTTGATTGTTCAAATTTCCCCTTTTTTTGTGTCATTTTTGACTCTTGCTCCGAGACATCCAGAAACGTGGCAACCTCCTGATTACGAAATTTTCACATCTAAGCATTTCAACTTGTTTTACCCGGTTTGTACTATTTTGTACCGTTTATACCGTTATGTACCGTGTTGTACCGTTTTATACCATTAGAATAAAAGCTCATGATGGTTCGGATTCTCTTTTCTGTGTCATTTTTGACCCTTTAATCCGAGAGGACGTGAAACTAGGCACCCTCCGCACTATGAAATTTTCATATCTGACCACTACATTTTCTTGTACCCGGTTTGCACCGTTTTGTACCGTTTTTTTTACCGTTTTGTACCGTTTTGTACCATGTAGGTAAAAGCTGATAGTTCGAATTCCCTTCTTTGTGTCATTTTTGACTCTTGCTCCGAGCCATCGAGAAACGTGGCAACCTCCTGATTACGAAATTTTCACTGTTGCCGCCAATAGTCGGTACCATCATGCGTGTGCGACCGAATTCGCATTGCTCCTTTTCCCCCTCCCTTCTTCACCGCGCGCTAAAGAAAGTGCGTGTAGGTTAGCCGATCTGCGACCTTGACCGCGGTTGAAAAATCATCGCGATCTTTCGCTAGACAGCCCCTCCCCCCTTCCCTTCCCTCGCCCTGCACCCGTTTGCATAGAGTGAAGCGCTGCTTCACTCTTGAATCGATCATTTTACATACAACCAAACGGAGGAAACACATTGTTGCCAAATTTCACGAGCCACTGGTCTATACAGAACATTTATTGGTCCCTGGTATGTAGAAACTTCAACAGAAACCATATGCGCGCCCAAGGTTTTAGATGAAAGAGGTATGCTCATCTGACTTGGCGCCACAAATTCAGCGGCGCGCAGTTCAAAATCACTGCAGGCAAGATGGCCGACAAAAGCAGAAAACTTATACTCATTGCAGAAATCATTGGGTTGTTTTCTGCTTTCCTGCAGAGGGCAACTTAGTGTTTTCTGCAAGGAGTATACGTTTTCTGCTTTTGTCGGTCATCTTGCCTGCAGTGATTTTGAACTGCGTGCCGCTGAGTTTGTGGCGCCAAGACAGATGAGCATACCTCTTTCATCTATAACCTTGATACGCGCCGCCATTGTGGATGCGTTGTTGCACCTTTGTTTTACATTCGTCGTGTTTGGTCGTTGTTGTGTTTTGGTCCAATGCAAAGATTAAAGGTCCACAGAGTTTCTGACGGTGCGGTGCAATCTTTCACTGCCTTTGATGATCAACATCTATTCTCACGCTTTTAAGGATTCTTTGAGAAATTACAAACATTCTTGAGGTGCATCATGATTAAAATTAACAAATTCATCGACAGATAACTCTTTCTTCCGTAAAATGCCGCTGGGTCCTTTCGACTATAAAGAAATTTATGTAAACAAATGTGCATAAATGCATCCAATGGCGGCGCCTGTAGATTCTAAAATCCATGACCAATCAAAAGTTGACTACCTTCTTTGTCTCAACTCTCTATATACAGGGGCTCCAGTGGCGAGGCGTGCAATTTGGCAACGTTTCTTTTTTCCCCCTTTAAACACATTAGAAAGGTCGAAATATCTGGTCATCGCCGATGACCGAAGCATTCGATTCTTTCAGTGAGTTTAAATGGAGAAAGTACATCGTTGTCAGTAGTATAGGAGTACGTCCACCCCATTCAACCCATCTCTCAAATTTATCCAAAATTAATATGAATTTAACCGAAAAAAACCAAAGCCAAAATTTCTTGAAAAATAAATCTTCAAAAAAACCATTAGTTTTCTATTTTTATTAGCCTTTTTTAACTATTTTTTCAGTGTTTTTTCACTGCGCACATGCGTGCAGCCAAGATATAAATTTTTAAAATTAAGATTTTCTCATTTTTTTCACATTTTCAAGGCCCGGATTAAACACTTTTCCAAAATTCAATAATCAAGAATCAAGTGTTCAAGCATTACAGAATAATTAGAAAATTTAGATAGTTATAATTGAATTTTTTATTTTGGAACAAAAGTTAGAAAATTTAAATAATTTTGGAACAAAAGGGGTTCCTGGAGCTCTCACAGTTAACCTCCCAACCCATATTTATTTTATTTACAGGAACCCCTGAGTTGAGAGGTTAACTGTGAGAGCTTTTTTTTTTTTTGATCTTCTCTAACTCAGGAGATCTCTACCGTTACTCACTGTTTTGAAACAGCCACCATTTTAACACGCAGTTTTTAGGCTTTAAGCTAATCAATTTTGTGAGAGTAAGGGTCTGAGTTAGAGAAGAGCACTCCAATCCTTAACATGATAATTTATATTGCTGGCCAACATAATACAAATTAACATGTCAAGTCCGGGAATCGAACCCGGTACCAGAGCGCAGTTAATAAAGCACGCTTTACCAACTGTGCTAACTGGCTGATATTGATAAGGGAAAAAATTAGCGTTTATAAGTCAACTTCTGATAAAAATGTAAATCCCCATGGTCTACTTCTTCTGCCTCTTTTTTATGCAAAGATGATAAGACATGTACTATGCCACCTGGGAGTAAAATGATAAGTCTTTATCTATCATGCTGGCCAACGCATCCTAATCAATGCTCACCGAGATGAGACTCGTTCACGGAGTCAGTCCATTAGAAAAGATTCGTTCATTAATTTAATTTCAACTGTATGAATAATTATTGAGTTACAGGTCTCGTTTTTAAAATAAAATCAATAGTGACGTCGGTAGCATAGGCATCCGTTGAGGACATTCCTATGAATTTTCCAATTTGTCTAAAAATCAATGCCAATTACATCAAATTTATCCCGAAATCAACAACAATATGACTAAAAATATCTATTCCTAAATTTTCAAGAGAAATATGTCTAAAATGAACCTTTAATTTTTGATTATTTTCAGGCTTATTTTAAGTATTTTTCAGTATTTCTTTATCATGCACTCAAGCGTGCAGATGAGGATACTTCTAAAATATCAGGAAAATTTGATCAAAAATTCCAGGAAACCATGTTACAAAGAATTTAGAAGACTATGTTGTAATGTTTTACTTGTAGAGAATTTAAAAACCAAAAGATTAATAGTTTTGGAATACATGACAAGGTTTCCTGATGACTCTCAGAGTTAACACCCCAAATAAAGAATGAATAAAACTGTAACAAAAATGTAAAGAATGAAGAAAATCAAACAATTTTTGTGAAAAAAAATACTCAACTTTTAAACTTTGAAACTTTCCAAAATATCATTTGGGTGTGAATGAAAGTTATTACTCAACATATCTTCCCGCTGGACATACGTATTGTAGGGCAAAAGCAAAAACAGGTTTTAAATAAGTTCATGCATATTTAATTAGAAATTTAGTTACTCATACATTTTACATTAAAAAAGAGCAGTTATTCACACAAAGTTTTCTGCTTCCAAATTTGATGACTTTAAATCGTATTGAGATAAAAATATTTTCATCATCTTATTAACAGATTTCCTATCTGCTACATTGGAAACGATGAAGGGTCCCAGGGTTCCAGCTTTTATTAAAATATGCATCCTCTCACTTAATAGCACATAAGCCCGCCCCATAGACGAGGAAAATAAACTGTATTCAACGTTTTTTTTATCAAGTTCCTCTCTCAATAATCTTACTTCCAAAGAATTATTTTGATTATGTAAGATCCATTCAAATCGTTTTGCATGCTTTATCTCGTTTTCAACACCTCGATTATTGGCCATATTACGGATGTTTACTTGCTTTCTAATGTCTTCATTAATTTTTTGACATTCTTCCTGGGTGGGTGTGTAGTAATAAAATTCAAAATCCTCTATGTAACCTCGTGCTATACTAACCCATTTTATTTTAAGTAAATCCTTCTGTGAACATTCAAGACAAAGTTAAATTAAAAAAAATCAGGAGCACTTTTGGAAAACTCAATAATTCTTGAAAAGAAAAATACAAAAATAGGCTCAAGTTCTTAACTTCCTAAAATTACCTTAAATGTGTCAAAAAACGGAGCGTGTAATATCAGCTGAAAACCAAATTACCAAAATTTATCGAACCAAAATTATAAAAATCTGAAAAAAATATACTCATAGCATGCTCTCGCCTGAAGAAATTACGTTAGTAAGACGCCACATATACGTAACCGGCAATACCTTGTTACGTAATTGCCAATTCCTTCTTACGTTAAAACAACTTTATATAGACGTTACTTATGGCATAACCCTTTAAAGTAATCAGGTTCACATTTAATTGATTACGAGTTGTAGCAACATAAAAAATCATTAAGAATTCAAAAAAATGTAAAACATAAAAAATATAAATTGACCACCCGCAACACCTCGTATTTCGTCAAGTCTACTCATCACATCGCTAACGGTAACTTCTTGTAACGTATCAGTAACGTGGGAACATCTTTTTCCTAACGTTGTTACGATATCAGTTGCGTTGGAAGAACGTTAAATAGATGTTACTCATGATACCGTCAAGATACATATAATCAGTAAACGTATTTTTCATAACGTTATAGTAACGTTCCAGTAACGTAGTATCGTCATTCTCATAGCGTTGTTTTGATACTACATCATCGATCATCGTTAATGAGTAACGTTAAAGTATCGTTGTCACGATGTTACTCTATCGACTCATCGCTAATCACATCCTAGGTGATGTTGCCTCATCGATAATTTCCTGATTGATTACGTTCACACACAACCGTGGCATACAATAAAATTATCAAGATCCGTCTTGAAAACGTAAACTGTTAAGCTACTCGTATTTTCTAGTTAAGAAGAATTATCTTGTCGCAAAATTTTTGAATGTATAGTATCTTATGAAATAAATAAGTAACGAACCTTTTCCTATGAAATCAGCTTGGCATTTATAACACAGAGGAGACGAATAGTCTCATAAACTGTTCTCATCCGGTGGAAAAAACGTTAATTTGACGGGTCGATACCAAGTTTCATTTATATAACATTTATTTAAATAACAAGTTTTATTCAAAGACGTTACTTATGACACATCCAAATCATGTTATTTTTTGGTTAAAAGTTCCAGCAGCATAAAAATCGTTAAAAATTCAAAAAATGTAAAACATAAAATATATAACTGATCGCTTACAATATCACGTATCTCGTTAAGTCTTCTCATGACATCGTTAACGGCAACGTCTTTGTAACGGCTTAGTAACGTGGGAACGTCTTTTTCGTAACGTTGTCTCGATGTTACACGATCGACTCATCGTAAACCACGATGACCACGTCACATCGAAATCGATCAATCATACGTTCTTCTAACGTCTTTCTAACGTTGGTTTACGTTGCTGAAACGCTACATCGTAATCGGTACGTTCATCACATCGCAAATAACGTTTCCACGGTAACGCTGTACAACGATTTGGATCGTTTGGGGGTACGTTTATAAACAACCATGACGTAATAAAATTATCAAAATTTGCAACTGTGAAACGTAACACGTAACACTGTATTCTCTGGGTAGGAAAAAATTCACGTTTTCATGGACACAAAAATTGAGTATATAACAAACTTCTTGAAAATTTATTAAATAGAAATTGTTACTTATTTTGATTTATCATAGATAACTTTGAGTTAATACCTTAAGTTAATACCTGAGTTAATGAGTTGATACCTTTGAGTTAATTGAGTTAACTTTTAAATATTTAAAATAAAATTTAAAATGGCCATTTAAATATTTAAAAATTTTGTATATTGTACATACAGGGTGTCCGAGAAATGAGTTCACACTTTTGCTGTGATCGCCTGGTTGATTGTAAAAATCTGGAAAATTCAGGAACAATCTATTATCCCTAAGCGACTTCAGAGAAAATGTCAGGGGGCTCCCACCCCCCTTGAAGGGGGGCGTAGGCCCCAAAATGTACCCCGTGTTGCCAATATCTCGCATATTGCAAATGGCAGGGGGTATTTGTTATTTCATCATTCAAAAGGGCTCAAAAAACTGAGCAATTTCGTTTTTTCAGATTTTCGGTAGCCCCTCTCAAAACAAAATGGCGGCCAAATAGCTACCTCATACTTTAGAGGCCCATAACTTCGGTTTGAATTAATGTTTTTCAAAAACTAAAATTTTTCTGAATCCTCAGAACGTCTTCTTTCCAATGATGTGCCACACTTTATCATTTGGTGGAAAAAAAAATGGGGCGCGGAGCCCCCCCAAAAATTTTTGAGTTTGGGGGCTGTAGCTCGAAAAAGTCAAAGGTAAAGGGGGGTCGTGTTGTACATCAATCGAAAGGTCATAAAAAAGGAAGAATTTGGCGCAAATCCGAAGTCGCTACGATGCGTCTATTCAAAATGGCGGTCATTTAACGATTTGGGGGTGGGGGACTGTCCCCCCCCAAATAAAATCCCTCCATCGAGTGATACACCAATCGAAAGGTCTTGGAAAGAGAAAGAGAATGGCACAAAAATGACGTCAATACGATGCTTGTATCAAAAATGGCGGCCGGTCAAAGTTTTTTGGCTATAGTCCTGCAGGGTCATATGCCAAAAAACTTTGACCGGCCGCCATTTTTGATACAAGCATTGTATTGACGTCCGGTTTGTGCCATTCTCTTTCTCTTTCCAAGACCTTTCGATTGGTGTATCACTCGATGGAGGGATTTTATTTGGGGGGGGGGGACAGTCCCCCACCCCCAAATCGTTAAATGACCGCCATTTTGAATAGACGCATCGTAGCGACTTCGGGTTTGCGCCAAATTCTTCCTTTTTTATGACCTTTCGATTGATGTACAACACGCCCCCCCTTTACCTTTGACTTTTTCGAGCTACAGCCCCCAAACTCAAAAATTTGTGGGGGGGCACCGCGCCCCTTTTTTTTTCCACCAAATGATAAAGTGTGGCACATCATTGGAAAGAAGACGTTCTGAGGATTCAGAAAAATTTTAGTTTTTGAAAAAATATTAATTCAAACCGAAGTTATGGGCCTCTAAAGTATGAGATAGCTATTTGGCCGCCATTTTGTTTTGAGAGGGGCTACCGAAAATCTGAAAAAACGAAATTGCTCAGTTTTTTGAGCCCTTTTGAATGATGAAATAACAAATACCCCCTGCCGTTTGCAATATGCGAGATATTGGCAACACGGGGTACATTTTGGGGCCTACGCCCCCCTTCAAGGGGGGTGGGAGCCCCCTGACATTTTCTCTGAAGTCGCTTAGGGATAATAGATTATTCCTGAATTTTTCAGATTTTTACAATCAACCAGGCGATCACAGCAAAAGTGTGAACTCATTTCTCGGACACCCTGTATGTGCTTGAAACATAGTCTCAGCAACCCTGGACACTGGACAATGCGGAGACGGGGGGGGGGGGCAAGGGTCTCGACGAGTCGGAGCCTTCCTTGACATCGAAAATTGCACTGAAGAACGGTAATTTTATGCGTTTTCAAAGAAATTTTACCAAATTACTACCTGTAACAGCTTCAACCCCCCCCCCCCCCCCCCCCCCCCCCCCCCCCCCCCCCACCAATTTTCGGTCTCTTAAAGTCGTGTAAAAAGTTTTAATGTCCAGCTACCCTCGTTGGTATACATCCTTCTCTCATTTAAACCAAAGATTCTTTACATTCTGAATGCTAGTAAAATGTTCGCAATGACTGTACACTGTGCACTGTACAGTTCTTGCAAACAATTTCCGTTCTTTAGGATTTGAAAAGAAGGTATTAAATTGTAGAAAAGTTGCTCTCAAGATTAAGAGTCCTCAAGTACGGTACATGCAAAAGTTGACGAACTTCCGCAAGCGGCAAGAGCGCCTCTACATTGTCATATACGCATATCAAAGAGTAAATAAGAGTCCCAACAAAACGGTAGCAAAGCGTGGCAGGTTCGGTTAGATTGGCGATATCGAAAAGTCGGCCTCTGATTGGCTGGCGAAAGCCTGGGCCCTGTGAGGTCCCTCTTATGAAGATTTAACATGGGGTTTCCGACTTTACCTCATTTAACCCTAGTCTGCCTGACATATGGGCCTCGTAGGAGGGTACTGATAACGTCGACACCCACAACGTCGACTCGCGACGTCAACAACCATAACGTCGTCAAAATTTCGGTGTCGACGTTATGGGTGTCGATGTTCATTTTTGAGCGCGGTGTTGCGATTTATGATTTTTTATTGTTTCAGAGGCTGTTCTTATCCAACAAAAATATGTTAATTAGACGTGTTTGCATGAACCCCAATACCTAGTTTCGATGAAATAACGTTAAGTAGAGGGATGATGGCGGTTAGTCCCCGCTTTTTACACGCGTCTTATGGGAGAATCCTTATACACGTGTCTTATGGGAGAATCCTTATACACGCGTCTTATGGAAGATCCTTACACACGCAAACCTTCTATTCGGCCTACCTTACATATACGTTCTCGACACCACTACTACACCTTTCTATCTCACGCATGCATGTAGATTGTTACACCCGTTTGTAAATACATGCCCAAATAATGACAAAAAAAACTGTAATGCATGAATGGATGAACGATCGTTGACTATCATTGGATGCTGATGAGAGATGGAGGCGGGAAACAAAGAGTCGATACCACGCTCAGACCTATTATAGAAAGTCCATGTGCGCCCACGCTCACCATTTCCAAGAGTTTAAATGCCAATTCTACCATATGCACGGGTTTAAACGGGAACAGAAATGGCTCACCCCAGTCTCTACCACTAGCTCACCTATCTAATGAGTGTCGCTGACGCCGATAGACCTTTCGCATAGGTTTAAGTGGCATTTCGACCATTTCCAAGAGTTTTCATCTCAATTCTACCATATGTACGGGTTTAAATGGGAACAGAAATGGCTCGCACTCTCACTACCACGAGCTCACTTATCTTATTAGTGTCTCCGAAAGATTTGCCTCCAAACTAACAAAGTTCACCCTCACTGCTCATAGTAAGGCACTAACGGAAAGACCCAACAACCACTTCCTCTCCACTCCTCACCTCCATCCTAACGCACCCATTCCCACCCTTCCAGACATCTCTCCCCCTCCCACCCTCACCTACCATTCCCTCCCAAACACTACCAAATATCATGTATTTGAATGGAACAGCAGCAGAATCTTATTTTATTTGAAATTGTTAAAATGAGCTGATATTGAAAATTTGTCGTAAAGTATAGACGATCCACAGGAAAAGTGGTGACGAACGTTGAAAAAAGTCAATATTTAAAGATTCGCGAATTTTCCGCGAAAAAAAAGAAAACAAAATCCGTAAAAAATGGTCAAATGAGCTGATATTGAAAATTTGTCGTAAAGTATAGACGATCCACAAGAAAAGTGGTGACGAACGTTGAAAAAAGTCAATATTTAAAGATTCGCGAATTTTCCGCGAAAAAAAAAGAAAAAAATCCGTAAAAATTGGTCAAATGAGCTGATATTGAAAATTTGCCGTAAAGTATAGACGATTCACAGGAAAAATGGTGACGAAAGTTAAAAATAGTTCAAATTTAAAGATTTGCGAATTTTTAGCGAAAAAAAAAATCCGCAGAAATTGATCAAATGAGCTGATTTGAAAATTTGCCGTAAAGTATAGACGATCCACAGTGAAAGTGGTAACGAACGTTGAAAAGTGTCAAAATTTAAAGATTCGCGACCGGCGGAAAAAAAAACTGCGGATTGATAGTAATTAATAGAAATGGAATTAAATGTACTATCAGTCAATTAAAGATTGGGACTAAAATATGCGGCTCGAAATGAGCGCGCCCGCTTATCTGACTAGATTTTCTCAGAATCAAGAGCGGTGTTGCCATTCCCAAATAAATGTGCGAAAAAGCCGAATCAATTGAGGTGGGCAATAACTGAACAGTTAGAGGGGGAGATAACAACACACCGCAAACCCTCTCGCACGAGGAGCCAATTCTCCGCCGCTCGCCGCCGCGCCGCACTATGGTCCAGAAGTCCGGTTTAGGAAGACATTAGTTTGCATTAAAATCGCCCAATATCTTGAAAACGGCTCATCTGACACCAAAACTGGTAATTACAAAAAAGATAGAACATAAACCGTTTTAACTTTTTTGTAATAACCATTTTTGATGCCAGATGAGCCATTTTCAAGATATTGGGCGATTTTAATGCAAACTAATGTCTTCCTAAATCGGACTTCTGGACCATAGTGCGCCGCCCGCAGCCGCGTCAGTTCACTAAAATCTTACTCTCACAATCAGTTCATCGAGATTCGGTGGTCGCTCTCCGCTACCTTCTTCCCCCTCCCTATTGGCCCTATCACACTCGATCACTCATGCCACTCTCTTCGTTCGACACTCGACATTTTAAACGTTTTCCTCCGGACCATGTTTCGGGAGCGTATTGTAAAAATCTTGGACTTAGGCGTCTGGCCGTCTGCAGGAGAAATTTCCCTCTGGCGGAAGGGGGGAATTTAAATGCACTTTCCGGCTGATTTTCTCTATAGAGTCCCTCACATCAGAGCTTTCGTTTTGCGTATAATTAATTGTATTTTTGAATTCACCTATGATTCCACCGGTTGAAAAAAGATTACACAGTTCAGTTTAGTGAATGAGACGGTAATGCACAAATATACTCGTATCTGTAACCTTTCCTCGACCGGTGGGGTCGTCGATGACTTTAAAAAACATGCGGATATTTTAATTAATTTACGGTGTTTCCACCGATTGAAAAAACATTACATCAGATCCAAACATTTTTGTGCAGTGCAGTCATACACTGAATTGAACTGTGTAAACTTTTCTTAACCGGTGGAATCATCGGTGAATTGGAAAATACCAGTAATTATACGCAGTGGCGTAAACTTGGGATAATTATTGGGGGGGGGGGGGGGAAACCAACTTTTGAGAAATACACCATAGGGGTCTGGGGGGACACCCTCAGTGAGAGGAGGGTCCGGGGGACTTCCCCCGAAAACAATTTAAACATTTAGACTCTCTTAGACGTTATTTTAAGCAATGTTATCGCATAAAAAATGCCACCAAATATAAATAAATTAAAAATAGATTTTACGTTTATTTTCTTCATTTCTCAGGGAAAAGGGGAATTTTTCAGTTTAGACTTTCAGCTCATTGGTGAAGCTGATATGGCTAGGCTTTGAAAAACTGTTCCTCGCGGTTAAAAGTCTTCTGGAAAATTAAAACTGCAGTAAATGTAATGTTCCGCTCAGTGGCGTAAAATTTGAGATTCTTTTTGAGGGGAAGGGGTAGCAAATAGTCCGATACTTTGGGGAATCTGAGGGAGGGGAGAGATCATCCAGTAATAGGGGGTCTGGGGGTATTCCCCCGGAAAAATTTGAACATTTGGGTTCTCTCAGACTATATTTTAAGCAATTGAATCTTTCAAAAATAACCAACCGACAGAACAGAAGTTAGTAGACTCAATGTTTATTTTCTTTCTTTCATTGACAACAAATAGGAATTCTTCACTTTAGATTTACTTTAGGCGCAGTTTCAGGGTAAAATAGAGCCACTTATTCTTGCCATTTTTTGCTTCTCGGTTCCTGTAATTATTCCTTTCTTTCTTGATTTTGTTGTATTTTTCTGTCTTTTCTTTTCTCCCTCCTTCTTTTTCCTCCTCTTTTTCCCTCCTCTTTTTCATCAAATTATTGGGGGGGGCAAAATGATATTTTACCCCCCTCCTCAAATATTGGAGGGGCAAAAAGGCCATGCCCCCCCCCCCCTAAGATTACGCCACTGATTATGCGCGAAACGGCAGCTCTGCCTCATATACAGGGACTCTAATTTTCTCTTACAATTAGTTCGATTTACTCTCAATTTTCTATATGCAAAGGAGGGGTGGGGGGTGTGTGTTTCACGGGCTCTCTGTGGACTTCCATGATCTTGAATAATGCAGATTCTCATTTCTTCAGAAGGTAATGAAAGAGGGGTGGTATATAGTCGCTACTTAATGAAAAATCGATGTATCGAAATTGAAGCGTCTAAGGGACCTGCGGTTTTTCTCAATCGATAGGGAATACTAAGATGTGTCTCTCCTGTGATTTCGAGGTTGATCGGTGCAGAACTCGATCCGCGAGAGAAAACGCGTCATCGGACAAGCTTGTATTTCGTGAGTCGTTACATAATGAAAAATCGATGAATCGAAAATGAAGCGTCCTATGGACCCGCGAATGAAAAATCGATGTATCGAAAATGAAGCGTCCAATAGACCTGCGATTTTTTTTAATCGATAGCGCATATTAAGATGTGGTTTTCCTTTGTGTTCGAGGTTGATCGGTGTAGAGCTCGATCCGCCCAAGAAAACGCGTCATCGGACAAGGTTGTATTTCGTTAGTCGCTCCGTTATGATAAATCGATAACTCTAATATGAACTGATGTATTGAATTTCGGTTGAGACTGTTCAGGAACTATTGCTTCAGAGTGACAAGTGTCAAAAATTTCAGATCCATCTGAATTTATGTAATGGCTTACGGGACCTCTTGCGGCCGCAGCTATGTAATTTTTGTAAGAGTTGCGCTGAAACGAGGCCGAGGGGTCGTCGTCCCTCCCTAAGATGATATATTTTGGGTCGAAACTGCATTGGTTCCTATCGAGAATTCATTTGCATCCGGAAAATTGCTCATTTGATACAGTATAGCATACGGCTGGTCACTGAGGGACGAAATTCTTGTATTTTCCAGTCTGCAGCACCCTTCTGAAGACGAACTGACTTGCTAATGCGCTTTTGTAAAATCGATATCTCGAGAAGGAATCGATGTATTGCAAGTTGTTTCGCAATGGTCGAAAGCTCTTGCTTGTTCCTGACAACCATGAAAATTTCAGATCCATCCGAGTTTATTTAAGGACGTTACCGGACCTCTCGCGGGAGTAATATGCGTCACACTGATGCACTCTTTATCTTTTATCTATAAAAGTCCAAAGGGTGTATCAGTGACAAACTAAACGCAAAGTCTGAATCATGATGTAATTCTAATATAAATCAATTCTAATATAATTATTTATATTAGAATTACGTCATATGAGATAGCAGATTGCAGGGTCCAACTATTAATTTTTTGATGGGAACACGGATCACTCTGATCGGGCGGTTCCCATCGCGTGTTGCTGTCCTTTCTTTGTTCCAGAATTTCATTATATTACTTGTATTTTTTTTGTTCCTCAATATATATATTTCGCTTATTTTTATATTGAAGTTCATTTTATTTATTAAAAACCTCTCTAAGTAATACTAACTTAAGAGAGAATATTACTGGCGCAGTCACGGTAGGATAGCAAAAGCATATCGCGTTAGTTTTAAGTATTTATTTGCTAGCCGAATCTCGTTTTCTTTTAAAAAAAGTTTTTAATTCGCTAAAATTGTGACTTTCGACTTGATCGAAAATTAAATCCTTTTATTCGGACAATTTTTGTTATTTTTTTTTTCCCATAGTGAAATTTTGCCATATCTATATTTTCGCGCAGTGAAAAGTTTTTTATTATTATTTTACAGTGTTTTCATCGCGATTGGTGATACATTTCGTGTTTTTAATCACGCTCTAAAAAAAATGAATAAATAAAAAAAAAAAAAAAAAAAAACTAATTTTCATGTTTGTTTTGGTGCTTGATCTCGCAAATAAAGAAAACTGTCGCTTTTCTCATTCAAATTGATTTGTTGTTTCTGTCATGCAACTCACCAGGATCATCATTTTTTTTCTTCGGTTTTTCTGTAAGTTTTTTAAAAAATACAAAACGATTCTATTTGCAAGTACTTAATGTGTAGTGACTTTCCCAGATTATATCCATTAGGCAGGTCCCTTTAGGAAACTTTCATTCGAAAATCTTCTTTCTGATTTTTTTTTTCTCTTCATAATTTTTGACAAGAATTTTGTATTTAGATTGTTGTGTTTTTTTTTATTATTCATTGTATTCTTAGAATTTCCAATTTTTTGTGTTTATGAGCTTTCGAAAGCAATTCAGGCTCTCAATTTTTAATAAAAATCGAAATATGGCAGATACAGGTAATGAAGGCCAAAACCAAGCTGCTTTTGGGCAAAATGAAATTGAAAGGGCAGCTCTAGCCGCTCAGGCCGTTCAAGCTGCTCAGGCCGCTCAAGCCGCTCAGGCCGCTCAAGCCGCTCAGGCTGCTCAGGCCGCTCAAGCCGCTCAAGCCGCTCAGGCTGCTCAGGCCGCTCAAAATGCTCAAGCCGCCTTGCTATTGCCCCCGTTTGATCGTAGTAATTTTCAGGATATACCAGTATTTTCAGGACAAGCAGAACAACTCCCACGTTTTCTGAAAGTTACAAACTACTATGCTGACAAATATCAAATAAGGGTTAATCCTCAATATGTCGTACCATTTTTAATTCAGGTTCAGAATAGAATCATAGGCGAAATTGCTATTCAAATGGGTAATAGGGAATTTGAAAATTGGCCAGATCTTGAATTATTTTTGAAAAATTCTTACGAAGACCGCCGAGGATCTGAACAGATTTTCCTCGAACTGACTTCGATTAATCACAACTCTAATGAATCCCCGCTTGAATTTTATAATAGAGTCATGAGTTTGTACAACGCTGTTCAAGCGAGAGTATCATTGGAACAAAATGGAAACCGTGAAGTCATTGAATGTCTTAGAGTTGTTTTTTCGAAAGATGTGTCAGGAGAATTCTTTAAGTAAAATGAGAGAACCTTATGGCAGTTATCTTCGTAATCGTCATCCTGTTGATTTAACTGAAGCTCAGCGCATGTTACTTGAATTTATTCCCTCCCAAGTTGAAAATTTTGCACCAATGAAATCAACGCAATATAAAACTAATGTGCAACAGTCCCCTAAGAATGTAAATGTAAATTTTAATAACCGTAATCTAAATTCTCGACCTATAAATCAACAGAACAGCCGCCCACAAAATAACGCTCAAAATAGAAATGCAAACCTCCAGCAAAATTTTTCTAACAACCAAAATTCTCAGCGTTATAATTCATTTAATCAAAATTGGCGCCAAAATACTTCGCCCCAACAACATTTTCAACGTAACTCAAGTTACAATAATCAAGGTCGTCCCGAACCAATGGAAATTAGTGCTCAATCGAGGCTTTTTCAGAACGTCGTTGATGTGTCATCTACAAATAATGAGAGTGTAAGTACTGTCCCTGAGCAATCCTTATCATTTTGTGAAGACACAAATCTTCATAACAATGAGGAAAATTTTGTCATCGAAGAAAACGAAAATTTTCAGGTCTCAGCCTCGGAACAACAAGTACCATAACTTGTTTTAACCTCAAATCAGATGTCCTTCCATTTATTAATGTACCTATTCAAAAACGTTTATTTAAAACCCTCATTGATACTGGTTCAACCCGATCTTTCATTCACCCCAATTTAGCCGAGCGTTTATGGCCAAATTCCATTCAGAAGGTAAATCCTTTTATCATTAAAACTGCCGTTGGATCTCAACAAGGAGACAAAAAAGTTCGTATTCATCTTACAGCTCCTTTTCAGAATCAATTTTTAGATTTCCATTTGTTCAACTTTCATGAAAAATTTGATATTCTTCTAGGTAGTGATAATTTAGAACTTTTGCAGATGATGTGTGATTATAAAAATAATATTGTGACTCTCGATAATATAGCATTTGAACTGAAGAAAGAAAAAACTCAACCTTCGTTAAATAAAATTTCTGTTGAACCGTTTTCAGACACTGTAATTAAAATCCCCATTTGTAACATCCGTAACGGAACTGCTTTAATTCCTCAAGTAAAATTTGACGACAAAACTGAAATTTCTGAAGGAATTGTTGCTGTAGTAGATCATTATGCACTTTGCCAAATAACTAACAACTCTAAATTCAAAAAAAATATTGAAATTTCTTCTATGCAGGCAGAAATTATAGATGAAAACGAAATTGGAACAGTGAAAACAACTGAACAACATTACGATGTTGACTTCTCTAAAATTAGGAGAGAACATATGTCGTTAGAAGAAAGGTTAGCTACAGAAAAATTGATTTCTCAGTTTAAGTCAATCATACCACGAGACGGAGAACCCCTAACCTTTGGCCACACAATAAAGCACAAAATTAATACAGGCGATCATCCGCCTAGTTACACGAAAAATTATCGTTACCCGCATGTGCTCAAAGACGAGGTTTACCGTCAAGTAAGTGAGATGCTTAAACAGAAAATAATACGTCCTAGCTATTCACCATGGAGCTCACCAGTGTGGATAGTGCCAAAAAAACTAGATGCGTCTGGTGAACAAAAATGGAGAGTAGTTATTGACTATCGCAAAGTAAATGAGAAGACTGTTGGCGATAAGTATCCCATTCCCAACATCAATGATATTTTAGATAGATTAGGAAATGCTAAATATTTTACAACAATAGATTTAACTAGTGGTTTCCATCAGATTGAAATGGATGAAGATAGTATCCCAAAAACAGCATTTTCCATAGAACAAGGCCATTTTGAATTTGTCCGCATGCCATTTGGACTCCGAAATGCCCCCCCTACCTTTCAGCGAGTTATGGATAACATTCTTCGAGGATACATTAACAAATTTTGTATGGTATATCTCGATGATATAATTATTTTCTCTAGCTCCCTGCAAGAACATGTTCACCATTGTAAATTGATTTTCAGAAGGTTACAACAATTTAACATGAAAATTCAGTTGGACAAGAGTGAATTTTTTCGAAAAGAGGTAGCATATTTAGGACATCTCATAACACCAGAAGGAGTTAAACCGAACCCTGATAAAATAAAGGCTATTCAGAGGTATAAAATCCCTGAAACCAAAACTGAAATTAAGGGATTTTTAGGCCTTTTAGGCTACTATAGAAAATTTATACCAAACTTTGCTGATTTAACTAAACCTCTCACTGTCAAATTGAAAAAGAATAGTAAAATCGATCCATCTGATGAGAATTACGTTAAATGTGTAGAAACATGTAAGAAACTTTTATGTAATGATCCAATACTTTCTTATCCCGATTTTTCAAAACCTTTTATACTGACTACTGATGCTTCAAACGTAGGTTTAGGTGCTGTGTTATCGCAAGGTAAAGTTGGTAGTGACAAACCTGTATGCTATGCCTCCAGAACCCTAAACGATTCTGAGCAGAAACTTTCAACTACCGAAAAAGAATGTTTAGCAATAATTTATGGGGTCAAACAATTCCGCCCGTATTTGTTCGGCCGAGAATTTGTAATTTATACTGACCATCAACCTTTGAAGTGGCTTTTTAATCTTAAGGAACCAAATGCAAAATTGATGAGATGGAAACTAATGTTAGAAGAGTATTCCTATACTATAGAGTATAAACCAGGTAAAATTAACCAAAATGCTGATGCCATTAGTCGCCAACCTGTAATTGATGTACAAAATGACACCCACACCCTACTAAATTTTGAAATTGAGTCCCTTTTTGTTGAACCAGACGATGATATTCTCGATGATATAGATAATTTAGATCAAAATGAAAGTGTCGAAACCTCAGCTGACGACGATAATGTCACCATTCATTCTAATAGGGAAACCAGCGATGTAACTAATATTCCAATAGTGGTAAGGCCTATTAATCATGCCCTTCACCAGATTATCATTAAGCGAAGTAGTCATCTGAATCATGGTAAAAAAATTGAAGAAATGTCTGTTTTCAACAAAAACAGAATAACGATTTTTCTACCAGAAACTGATTTAAACAATTTTATCAAAGAAACAATCCAAACTTGTTGTAACCCCAATACAAGCTACGGCATATTTTTGACAATCCTGAAGACTATCCTATTTTTACAAATATCATCCAAAAAAATTTCCAAAACTTGAAACTACTTCGTATACCAAATTTATGTTAGATGTAGAAGATGAAATTGATCAGTTAGCACTTTGTTCTCAACAGCATGATAGTCTCACAAACCATCGAGGAATAAATGAAAATTTAGCAGCATTAAAATTGAAATATTACTGGCCTAACATGATAGAAACCATGTCGAGAATTATCAATAATTGTGAAATTTGTCAATTAAACAAATACGAAAGACGACCTCCTAAACCTCCTCTTGAAAAAACTGAAACTCCTCATGGGCCTTTCGAACATGTTATGACAGATTTATTTCAATGGGTAAAGAAACATTCCTCACTGCAATAGATGTATTTTCAAAATTTGGCTTTGGGTACAAATTAACCTCGAAAAATGGTATCAATATTTCCGAAAAATTAAAAGAATTCTTTAGTCAACATAGAATCCCCCATCAAATCACCTTTGACAGTGGTAGCGAATTCAGTAATTTAGTAAAAGAATTATTACAAGTTCATAAAATTCATCCTCACATTACATCTGTAGGTCACCATAGTAGCACAAGTGACATCGAAAGACTACATTCAACTCTTATTGAACATGTACGTCTCTTGAAAGCCCAACCAGAATTTAGGAACTGCTCAATCAAAGAACTTATAGACCTAGCTTTGATAGCTTACAATGAAAGCATTCACAGTACCACCAAATTGAAACCTGTTGATATTTTATACCCTCAGAGAAAATTGCTTGATGATTTGACTGAGGATAATTTGATCAACCCTGAAAACCAAACGCGTAAAGACCAAATAAAAGCCTTGTATAACTTGATTCATGAGAGAAATGAAACTGCTAAAATCTCTAGAAACGAAAAGGTTAATGAAAGTAGAAAGCAACAGGAAATGCCCAATAATATTTACTACAAAACCAATCGTAGGAACAAAATGGATGCACCCTTCGCAAAACTTAAGCCCATTGAACAACAGCCCCATAATGTCATATTAGGTACAAATCCAAAACAAAATCAAAGAAAAAAAGTGCATTTAGAACAAATGAAACCTAAAAGACACTTTACGTCTGTTCCAGGTGGTGCTACTCAAACATCGCCGGCATCGGACTTGAAGTAAAAAATATAACGGAGAACACAGGAATTCTTCCTATTCATCTCGGTCATGCAAAAATTCAAACGTCTCAACACACCATTTTTCACTATTTTCCCATCGACCAATTAATAATCGAAAAAAGCAAATTAGATTCACTAGTTACCAATTTTAGTTCAATTATGACCCCTCTGGATCTTCATGAAGACTCTGAACAGCTCAAAACTCTTCGCTACCTTCATAGAAAAACAGAAGAAAAATTAGAATATTTTGGATTTAAAAATACGTTTCAATCACGCAAAAATGAGGAGCTATGAATTTTGTTGGCACTGGTTTTAATTGGCTTTTTGGCACCCTTGGTGCAAATGACAAAGAAGTTTATGACAAGGTTATCAATGAAATGAATAAAAATGAAATTCAGAATTCTAGGCAAATTCAAGATGTTTGGTCAGTAAATGTTGCAGCGATGACAAGGATTAACGACACCCTTAGAGAAATTACTATTAATGAACAGAATCTATTAAATTATACTCGAGAAACTTCTCGGGAGGTAAAATTGTTAGAATTTAAGGTTAATTTAAGCATTGTCATAAATAGATATCAATTACTATTAGAAGCCGTGGAAAACTTGGAAAATTCACTAGGCTTCTGTAAACTTAAAACTTTACACCCGTCAATTATTACAGGAAGTACCTTACTGCAGCATCTAAAAAATATAGAATCAGATCTCAATCAAAAACTACCAGTTGAGCCTATTTTGAAAATTTACCGTTGTATGAAAACCTCCTTAGCATTGATTGTGCATTTAATACACATCAAATTTTATATTTCATTCATGTACCATTATTTAATAGTAAAATGTTCCCGCTAGTTAAATTACACCCTCTACCCTTTTTGTACAGTCACTTACACTTACTTGTCACATTAAATTCACCGTCACTAATTCAAACCCAAGATGAAATTCTAGGATATGGCAGCTGTAAAAATATAAAAGAAGACATCTACTTATGCAGCGGAAAGTACCTAAAATCACCTGAATGTGAAACAAGCTTGTATCTCCACGCGGATGCTCGAAATTGCACAATTTTACCCATCTCACCTAAAACAAGTTTAGAACTAATACCGAATACTAATAAAATACTTGGATACCTTCCTGAACCATCCATCGTTACCACCACCTGCAATGGCTACGTTGAGCGATTCAAATATCAAGGACTGTACTTATTCACTCTAAATTGATGCGCAATTTCGGTCAAGAACTTCACTTGGAACCTCACATCAGTCTCAAGCAGCAAAATTGAACTTCCAGAAATTCACAAGTTTCCAAATTTCAAACTCATTGAACCTATCTTAAAAAAGATATAT
The DNA here is from genome assembly GCA_011764245.1 of Trialeurodes vaporariorum. Classification (NCBI taxonomy): domain Eukaryota; kingdom Metazoa; phylum Arthropoda; class Insecta; order Hemiptera; family Aleyrodidae; genus Trialeurodes; species Trialeurodes vaporariorum. The sequence goes on along the minus strand of VMOF01000001.1, from coordinate 27,257,236 downwards.
CTACCAGACGAAAATATTAAAGTTCCCACTCTACATCCAGTTGAAATCAACCTTGGCAATAACAGTTTAGAAGTGAAGATCATCATTGCTCTTGTTGCACTCATCGTTTTAATCTCGCTAATCGCATTTTATTTTTATAAATTTCCTCAGTTAAGAAGAAGAAGTGAAACAAACAGCAATTTAGACAATCTTGCCTTACCGAAATCAGTTTCACCCACAATATCAGGTTTAGCATCTCAGCCTACTACAATTTTAAGCCAAAACCCCACTTTTGACCCTGCAACTTTTAAATTTTCTTCAAATTAAAAAAAAAAAAAAAATTAAATTGCAGTGCCCAATCTAATGGGGGAGGAGTAATATGCGTCACACTGATGCACTCTTTATCTTTTATCTATAAAAGTCCAAAGGGTGTATCAGTGACAAACTAAACGCAAAGTCTGAATCATGATGTAATTCTAATATAAATCAATTCTAATATAATTATTTATATTAGAATTACGTCATATGAGATAGCAGATTGCAGGGTCCAACTATCAATTTTTGATGGGAACACGGATCACTCTGATCGGGCGGTTCCCATCGCGTGTTGCTGTCCTTTCTTTGTTCCAGAATTTCATTATATTACTTGTATTTTTTTTGTTCCTCAATATATATATTTCGCTTATTTTTATATTGAAGTTCATTTTATTTATTAAAAACCTCTCTAAGTAATACTAACTTAAGAGAGAATATTACTCGGGCGCAGTTATATAGACATTCACATTGACAAAAAGTTTCGTTGCCCTGACAATTTTGTTGGAAATCGGAGCAACTTTTTTGGTATATTTTGTCCAGTTTGCGTTGGACTGTACTATCGACGAAATAAAGATTGTCGCGAGATTTTCACACATTTTCAGTTATGGTTGTGAGTGTGGGACTGATCAGCAACGGCTTTTCCCGCCCCACCCGTACGGCGTACAGGCCCTTTCTTTCGCCTGCAAGGTGTGAGGAGTATGAAGAGTGGCCGAACCGGAACCTTGAAGACGAAACTTAGCTCGGGAATATCTCGCGACAATCTTTAATTTGTCGATAGTACCTATTAATAAAAAATCGACTGATCGAAAATCCACAGGCTCATTGATATGCAGTATTCACCTATTGATAGTCCAAATTAGTGTTATAGTTTTGTGTGAGGGCCGCTTTTAAGACCTCCCCCTACGTAAACTAGAAGGTTGAACTGGCAATTTACCACAACAGCAGCTTCATCTGCCTGTCACAGGGGCGTCATTTTGCGTTCAGCTTGGGGGGGGGGCAAAAAATACTAAAATGAAAGAAATACATATCCTGAAAACAGGTGACCTAGCCTGATAAATTTATTTGCAGAAAAAATCGCGAAATATTTGTCTGCACAACTATTTTTGAACTATCAAAAGTTTTTATGAACTTGTGAATTTCTCCCTTATATTCAATCCTTTCCAAAATGTAATTGGTCAAAATATATGAAAACTCCGACTTACTTTTTCTTGGGTAAGACTATCAATTTTTCGGTTTGCTTCCACGGTGGCATTCATTTGTTCTTTCAGTCTGTTTTCGTATTTTTCATCCTGTTCTTTCAGTCTGTTTTCGTATTTTTCATCCTGTTCTTTCAGTTTTTTTTCACACATGTCCTGGAACTCCTGTTTTTGCTCTTTCAGTATTTTGTTTTCCGTTTCCAAAGATATAATCTTTTTTAAATCGTCATTGATTGGTTGTGTGGAAGTAGTCAAAAGCCTGGGTCTTAGTTGCGCCTTTCAAAACACATTGAACCAAATTTTTAATTACTAGTTTTAAAAACAACGTCAGGTCTTACTAAGCTGAAGTGAGTTAATTGGGGATGAATTTGTCAGAAAAATCTAAAAATCACAATTTGGTTATTTTTTACCTCTCGGATACCATACACGTTGATGTCAAATTATTTTTTACGGGCTCAAGGCACATTTAGAGTAGAAGTAGAAAGTGCTGAAATAAAGGTTGATTTTTTAAAAATAAATTCCCAAAAAATTTCTGTTTTTACAAAATGGATGGGGAAGATGTTTATTCTGAAGGACTTTTTTGGAAAAAAAAATAACAACTCTGAAATAAACAACCACTATAAATAAATTATGGAGTTAGAAAATTTACCTTGGAATAGACTTTTTTGACATGTATTATACCCTTCTAATAAACTGAGCACAAAAAAAAAAAAAAAAAAAAAAAAAAAAAAAAAAAAAACAAGCAGCCAGCAGATTTTGTATCGCAGTCTATCGATACAAAGATAACATGCAGTCAATCAGTGTAAGCTGCTTTGACTGCGTTGTTATTCTTGTACTCCCGCTTTTCATTAAGTTTCATAGCATATAGGGTGTAAATTTAAAAAGGAGCTAGGCCAAATATCTCGAGAACGGCTCCAGATTTTGAAAAACACTGAAACAAGTGTTCAATTAGCTTGAGGGGGGACATTTTTAAAAGGAGGTTTTCGATTTTGGAGCCATCTCGGGGGGGCCCGCAGGGCGGATACCACGTCCCTAAATTCAATACTTCAAACGGGGCCCCCCATATTTTATTTATTAATCGAAAAGAGGGTGAAATTATCAGACTTTTGGTGCGAATCGAAGTTCAATATCTTTTTTCGTTTTTGATACATCGAAAGTCAAAGTTTGATTTGGACCAATTTTCAAAAAATCATTACTCCTCTTTGAAGAGTCGGAATTTAAAAATCAAGGACACAAAAATACTCAAAAAAGTAAGCCCTTTTCAGAAACAAATTAAATTATAACAAACATTTAGTCAAATTTTCATTTTGAAGCTTCCAAAACTTTTAGACGTTTTTTCGATAGCTTCGAATACTGTCATTCAGGGTAACTTTGTGCATTGGGGGTAACTTTGTGCATGCCTAGTTCAAGCTGTAAAAAATGTGGAATCTTTCAGAAATTGGCAGCATTGGACACAAAACACTCTTTAAAGTTACTTAGGTGTGTTGAATGAAATATAGCAAAAGTTGAAAAAAGTTCCCCTGAATCACAAAACGTCTTGCACAAAGTTAGACTCAAAAAGCACAAAGTTCCCCTGAAGACAGTCGCCCTGTGGGGCATATTTGAGGGGGGAGGCTCAATCACATCTATCTCAAGTTTTTTTTTTTTTTTCAAAAAGCTCTTTTAAAGTTATAAGAAAAGCTCGTGCCCTTGAAGTTGAGGAAATTTTCCAACATTTCTGCTCCCATGGACATTTACCAAAAAACCAAAATTTTTTGAGTTATGGCGGTTTTTTGGGAAAAAAAATTTAATTGGCTTTTGTGGCCAACCTGTTGAGAATTCTTCAAATACAAAACAGATTCTGATCAAATGGATGGAACCATTTTGATTGATGTGCCACTAGTTTGGTAACTTAAAGTGAACAAATTAGGTGTACTTCCTTAAATTAAAATTTTGGGCTGTCTATGTCTCAGACCATGGAATCAGTCCGATTCTGCCATTGAAGCCCCAAAAATTTTTTTAAAAAAAGACACCTTATATTTTCTCCTCAAGTTAACATGTTGCACATCGATCGGAAGGTTTCGATACATTTTTTCAGAATCTGTCAAGATTTGTGAGAAATTCTCAACTGGATAAGCACAAGGGTTGATTCAAAAATCTTCCAAGTCCCCATGGCAAAAAAAAATCTGGGTGTTTTGGTAAATGTCTATGGGAGCAAAAATGTTGGCAATTGCCTCTGCTATGGGGGTTTGAACTTTTTTCGTACTTTTAGAAGATGCTTCTTTGCAAAAAACTTGATAAGTGTGTGAGCTTCTCTTAATATGAACGAGGAGCTGTTGAGGGCTTTTGAAAATATCAATCAGTAACAGATGTACCCCCCCCCCCCCCCCTGTCTAACTTTTGAGCGAGTTGAGAAAAAAAGTTGCGGTTTGGACCACTCTTCATAACTTTAGATGAACTTTTTTTTTTTGGGGGGTCCCCCCCCCCCCCCCTTTGGGGGGCCCCCCGGGGGGGCTATGTCAAAATTTTCAAATGGCAACCCCTATATTGTGATAAATCGTTTGAAAGGGCATAAAATTCTAAAACTTTTAGCGCAAACTAGAGGTCGATGTCGTTTTTCGTTTTCGATACATCGACTTTCAAAGTTCGATTTTCAAAAAATCAGAATTCCCATTTAAAAAGTCGGAATTAGAAAAACTAGGGGTTTAAAATACTTTAAAAAGCAACACACACTGAACTGAGCATTTTGGCGCAAACCGCAGGTCGATATCGTTTTTAGTTTTCGATATATCGAATGGCAAAGTTGGATTTTCATCTGTTGTCAAATTCCAATATATCGGAAACTAAAAACGATATGGACCTGCGGTTTGCGCAAAAATGCTCAGTTTAGTGTGCCCTTTTGAGCGATGTATCACTCGATAAGGGTCGTTCCTCGGAATTTTTGAGGTACCCCCCCTGAGGGGCAATATTTTAGAACATTGTTTGGGGGCTCTAAAACCAAATTTGGACTAAAAGTATGGCAGAACCGTTTTTTTGTCTGAAAAGGACTTGCTTTTAGAGTATTTTAGACTCCTATTTTTTCTAATTCCGACTTTTTAAAGGGGAAATTCTGATTTTTGAAAATCGAACTTTGAACGTCGATATATCGAAAACGAAAAACGATATCGACCTCTAGTTTGCGCCAAAAGTCTTGGAGTTTTATGCCCTTTCAAACGATGTATCACAAGATAGGGATTGCCATTTGAAAATTTTGAGCTACCCCCCCTGGGGGCCCCCTGGGGGGGGTGGGGGGTTTTGCCCCCCAAAAAATTAAAGTTCATCTAAAGTTATGAAGAATGGTCCAAACCGCAATTTTTTATCTCAACTCGTTCAAAAGTTAGACATGGGGGGATACATCTGTTACAGCCTGTACATCATGTCTAAGTAACTAAATAAATGCGAGAAGCTCAAAATATTTTTAAGCGTTTCCCCCATTGGACTTTAGACATTTTTTTCAAATGGTAAACCTGTATCATAAAATTTGTGCTTTTAATAGTACAATATATCTTGAAACGTATAGTCGCAGACTTAATTTCTAAATTTTTTCAAGTTTATAAATGGATACTTTATGTAAAAATACTTCAGATCACCAAGTTTCAAGTCTATTTGATTTGTAACTGTGGCTATTACTGAAAAATCAAATTTTAGTAACACGTGGAGGAATCGCAGTTCAAGAGGGGGGCTTTTTTTTACCCACATTCATAGGGAAAATATTTTTTATTTCGGGCTCCAATATACACAGTAGAAGTTTGCGCCCGGAATTTAGTTGCATTTTGCATATTCCTAATATTTTGTAGCTTGCTCTTATTTAGTTATGATTCAATTAAATACTTTAATTCTGCGCACTTATAGGTGGTTGTGGCTGATATGATTTTTGGGTGTTTGCAATTTATCGCTCCTCACCTACGATTGTAATCCTCGCCTTGTTGAAAGGTGCTGTTGGCATGGTCATAAATAAAATCTTTAGGATGCGAAATTCCATTGAATTTCAAAAAATTTGTTGCTAGGTATGTTTGTTCTGAGTTGGGCAAACGAGGTAGTACTTGAACACTACGAGTACTGTACTGTCGCAGTTGTGCCCCTCGCACCACAAGAGTAAGTCGGGGGGGGGGGGGGTTTTCTACATCAATGTGCAATGATGGTCCAACATAGCTCGTAGGATTTTTGGGCCGAAAACCCAAAATCAAATTCAAAATCAAAAACGCCCCTGCTTAATTGGGCTAAAAGAAAAATATAAATTTCGAAATTACTTCCGCAGGTGATTATGAGCGATTGTATCGTAATGAATGCCATCCAGTCAATGATCGAGTATACGTGTTATTCTAACGGATTGTGTTATTCCGATGTAAACCCTTTCATCTCTCTCTGCGGAAATTAGCTCAAACTAACGAAACATTTGACACAAGTAAACAATGAAGAAACCATATATCGAACCCCGGAACCCGTGCCGTGCCCCCCTATGAATGTGTGTGAGTGTGTGTGGTGTGAAAAGGGCCCTACTCGACCTTCGAATCTTTCGGGGGTCCTTCCCCATATTCACGGAAACAAAGCTACTCAATACCTCCCCCTCTCTCACTCCCACTTCTCACTTCTTTAATTCGATCTTGCTTGCCTCCCTTTCACAGATACCCCTCACACGCCCAGCTTGCCACGCACGACTTTCTCGTTTACAAAATGAACCCAATAAACCATAACATCAACGGAGGGCTGAACAAAAAAACCCATGCGATGCTATTCAAACGCTCGAAATTGTTCGATCGTTCGATCGAATGAACATTCGAAAATTTCGATCGATCACAGTTTCGAAATTTTTCGATCGATCGAGGTTTCGAAATATTTCGATCGATCGAGGCTTCGAAATATTTCGATCGATCGAAATGCCAGATAATTCCGATCGACCGAAATTTTTCGATCGCTCGGAATATTGACAAATTTCGATCGCTCGGAACTACCAAAATTTTCGATCGATCGAAGTTTCGAAAAATTTCGATCGATCGGAAGATTTCGCTCGATCGCATTTTCGGAGTTTTTCGATCGATCGAAGGGCCAGAAAATTTCGGTTGATCGAAGTTTTTCGATCGATCGATTTTTCGGAATTTTCCGATCGGTCGAAGTTTCGTAAAATTTCGGTCGATCGAAGCTTCGGAATATATCGATCGCTCGGACGATTTCGATCGATCGAAGGACCAAAACTTCGAAATTTTCGACAAATTTCGTTTCGATCGTACGACCGACCGATCGAAATCGATCGAAATTTCGATCGGAGGCACAGGCCTAATATAGATTGCAATTAATTTTTGTAAAGTAACACTTTTCGTCATTGGCGGATCCAGCCCAGCGAACGGGGGGGGGGGCGACCTGGGGAATTTCGCCCCCAGTGATCCCCTTTTCCTTTCTCTCTCTTTTCCCTTCCACTTCCTTCTCCCTCTTTTCCACTTTTTTGGTTGAACGGAGGGGGGTCGCCCCCCTTTCCCCCGGTATTCGCCAATGATTGTCGTCGTAAACGCGGGAAAACCCTTTTCCCCTTTTAAATGATTTAACTTATTTGGACTAATAATAAAGGGTTTATTTTCTTTCAGAGGCAGGTTGTGAGGTGGGAGTCTTGCCTCGGGCGGCATTATGGTATGATCTATAATCTTTGACAAACCGGGTTTCTCGATTTCTCCATCGATCACTTTTCAAAAGTAATCGAGGTGGATTTCAGCCTTAATCAGGTGTTCCGATTTCATTGAACTTATGATGTAACTCAATATACAATCAATGTAATTCATTAAAACACGATTAGTTCCATTGAATTCGGCACCCCTAACCCCCTCCCCCCACAACTCATATCTAAGAGGTTTGAAAATCAACCCAGAAGTGAGGAAGCGATTACCATTTACCTTGCCCACCTCTGCTTTAACCCCCCCCCCCCCTTTTTAAAGTTAATTAATGGGTTCTGGTGAATATTTATGCAAGTTGGAGAAAGAAAAGCTTTGTTAGAGGGGCGAATACGATTTAGTAAGGTAGAAGACGAGACCTCGCCCTGTCCACAATTGACAGTCAAAATCAACAGAACAAAATACATTGGCTACATGGTATAAACAAATGCTTTAGAGTTGGGCAAACTTCAGCTGATGTAAAAAAGCCAGTCTCTCCCCTTTAGTTTTTAGGTGCTGTTTTACTATTACTTACTTGCATATTTTTTTTTAAAGATATTTTAATTTCTTTTTTATTCGGCTTTTTTACCTCAGCTGATGAGTTTGCCTAACTCTAAAGCATTTGGTTAAAATCAAAGGAGAAAACTAAACTGGGTCTTGAGTTTGAGACAGGAAACAATTATGTCCCGATAAAACTGCAACCCTAAAAATTAAAAAAAAATTTTCCATGAAAAATGTCAGTCAAAGTTTTAAGAAAGGCAATGCTAATTTTTATCCTATAGTCCACCTCAGCCTGTTAATTTCGTTTGTTTTAATCATTTATGACCCAAAATGTCCTTTGGTGACATGTCTTTGGGGAAGTTTTTGATTTTGAATGTATAAGCTCTTGACTTACTT